>KK115654.1:43767-73465 GCA_000611955.2 Stegodyphus mimosarum | reverse complement strand
ATGGGATTGCAGAATATTCTGTAGGTCCACTATCAATGGCGAGGTGTGGTTATGATTGACTAGGGCGAATAGCGTTGACATGCTATCTGTAAACAGCATTGCATCGGTAATCCCGCTGTCAATTGCATGTTGAATCGCAGTGGTAATGGCTATGATTTCAGCCTGGAAAATACTATTTACTGGCTGAAGGTGCCCCTTCCACTCGATTTCTTTCCTTCCTCCGTGGTACAGGACAAATGCACTACCTGTACCCTCGTCGAGCTTGGAACCGTCTGTATAGTACTGCGTGGGGTACCGTGGATCCTGTATGTTGATTTGCTCGCCACTTTTGCTGACCTGAATTCTTACGTTTCGTCCCTTATGCGCTGGGTGCGTCTCCAGGGGGTTCCTTGGATGCTCGTACTGGACTGGACTATATGTGTGTCCACAAAAGGTAGCATCCTTTTTTAAATGGGTAACCGTAGCGTATGCAGCCTCAGTCTCCGCGCGTATGTGCAGTGGCATTATACCAGATAGTACGACTGCTGCGCTTGTGGCCGTTGTTTTATAGGCCTTACACAAGAGTAAGGCGTAAGGTCGTTGTATGGTGCCCAGCTGCTTGACTTTCCTACCACTCATCGGATTGGCCCATATTGCTGAAGCGTAAAGGGCTATTTTCTCAGAGACCGTCAGATAAAGAATTTTCTGGATGTGGGGGTTTTGACCCCAGTTTCGCCCCTGAAATAAGCGAGCTTTCCTTGCTATTTCAGAAGTTCGCTGTTTAATACTTTGGAGATGAGGGATCCATGTTAACTTGTTGTCCCATAGAAGGCCAAGGTACTTCAAGGTGTTATTGATTTTAATGTTCCTCTGCATTAATTTGATGCATGGTTTGCGTCTCAGGTTGGCTCTTTGCTTCGGTATGATCAGAGCACAGGACTTTTCAATAGATAATTGAAGTTTAAGTTTGCCGCAGAGTTTTGCAAAGAGTGCACAAGACTCGGTGCCATTCTTCTCAAGCTCGTCGCGGGTTCTTCCTCGTACTAACAATGCGGCATCATCAGCATATGCGACGATTGACGTGTGTCGCGGCCAAGTTGCCTCCAGGATCGCGTTGAAAGTAATCGTCCAAAGGATCGGCCCGGCACACGAGCCCTGCGGGCAGCCTCTTTCTTGGTGTTTAGTTGTAACTCCGTTGTTATGGGTTATTAGAAGACTTCTGTCCTGTAGATAGTGGCAGATGACGTTGTAGAGATTGATGGGACATTGCGCTTTCCTGAGTGCCTGCTTGATTGCCGGCCACCAGAGTGTGTCAAAGGCACTCTGGAGGTCCAGCGAGATGAATGCAGTGTGCAGGTTGCCCGATCTGTTTCTTTGTATTTCCTCTAAAATAGCGTGCAAAGCATGGGTGGTGGATTTTCCAACTCTAAAGCCGAATTGTCTATTGCTGAGGTAGTGGCTGCGGTGAAGGTGAAATCTGAGTCTATTGACTATTAACTTCTCATAAATCTTCCCTAGGGAGGATAATAGACATATTGGCCTGAAGGAGCGCGGATGGTCTGCGTCTTTATTCTTTTTTAAGAACAGGACAACCTGTCCCTGTTTAAAAACGCGGGGGAAGACCTGATGGCGCCAAAGCTGATTGAAGAATTTGGTAAAGAAGGATGGTCTTGCTTTGTATGCTATTCTAAGGATGCTGTAATCAATGCCATCAGGTCCCGGTGCCTTTTTGAGAGGGAGATGGCGGTAGATCTGTCTGATTTCCGGGACACTGAAGGGCTCGTCGGCTGGAGTTGCTGGAAGTGCTGTATCTGCACGTATCGCCCTTTGCTCCAATGTGTCCTGTGCAGGGTCATCTTTCGGGAACAGTGCATCAAGGTAGGTGGCAGCTGTATCTCCTGCAATGTCTGTTGTAAGAGAGGGGTGGGCGAAGATCTGTGATGGCTGGTATATCTTATTAGTAGATAGTTTGTGAAGGACACTATATGGATTGCTATTCTGTGTGCAAAAGGTTCTCCAACTTGTTATCTTTGCAACGAGGATGTTATTTTTATATATTGCCCTTTCCTTACGGAAAACTGATAAATAGTGCATTCTGGTATCCTCGTCGGTTGCTTTTCTTATTCTGCGTCTTAGAGCACGACATTTCTGACGCTGTTGCCTGAGATCTTTACTCCACCAGGAAATGCTGTGGAGTTTCTTGGCAGCTCGTGTCGGAAGCAGATTAGAGCAGATAGTCTTTATATTATTCAAGAGGTGTGCTGTAAATTCTTCCATCTCATTTTTGCTATTATAGGCTTTTAGTGCCTCCTCTTCTGCTGTTAATAACATGGAGAAGGCTTTTGTTAGAGGAGGGATTTTGGCTTTTGGTAACTTGAAACGTTTTAAAATGCAGATGCTGGTGTCACATTTGATAGTGAAGGTAATGTAGCGGTGATCCGAACAGCTTAGTTCGTCACTAACTTTCCAGTCCTGTATTTGCGATAGAGCCGTACCTGTTGCCAGGGTGACATCTGGCCAACCTTTGCAGTAGGTATTGTCATACGTGGGTGGCGCGCCGCTGGTATTGACCAGATGTAGGTCGTTTGCTGTTAAAAAGTCCTCTAGCACTTGTCCTTTAGGAGTGATGTCTTGATATCCCCAGTTCACATGATGTGCATTGAGATCACATCCATAGACTTGTGGCGTTGAAGGGCATTTAGACCGGACGTGAGTTGCATTAGTTACGAAATTATCAATAGGGTCTGTTGGAGAGGAGTACGCAGATATAAGAATCATTTGTGCGTTTTTGAACACGACCGAAACTGCAACAAAGTCTCTGTCCTGTTTAATTAGCAGCGGATTCCAGGCCGGGTTACAACATATTAAACCCGCTCTGGGTGCTTGATCCTGATTACTTGCTTTTGCCTGAAAGACCTTCCATGCTATCGGGAAACTTGCAATGCATCCCTCCCGGCAGTATGGCTCCTGTATCATCATGAAGTCTACAGAATGCTCCGTTGCATGCTGTATCAACTGTGCTGTGGCAACCTCTGCTCTTTGCAGATTTATCTGTGTGCAGCAGATTGCTTGTGTAGTCGTGGAGTTATTTGATGCTGAGGATAACTGTTGGTTTCTGCTGTCAGAATTAACCTGTTGGTTAGTAGGCTGTGTTACGTTGTTGTCGCTCAACATATCTTGCGTACGTCGGACATGAGGCTGTGTATGCTGCATGCGCTGTATTGATGTTACCGCGTGTTCTGAAGTTAAAATCAGCACAGTTGATGCAAGTTGGTCTGGTGGCTTTGCACTCCTTAACGCTATGACTTCCTGAGCAGAAGGCGCAGTGTTGCTTGAATTTGCATTCACTTTGCAGGTGTCCGAATGCCTGGCATCTATAACACCGTCGCGTACTGAAATACTCTGAGATTCGGTAGACTCTCCATCCGAAGCTGATCTTTTTGAATTGCATAAGCTTGTCGTATGCCGCTGGTTCGCATTGGATGATCCACTTTGTTCCATTTCGTCCTTCTTTCAGTCTGTACAGTACCTTTGCTGTGGGCTTAGTAAGGCCAAATTCCGAAGCTAGAGTCCTTTCGATCTCCTCCTTCTGTACCTCTGGCGGTATTGCGCGTATTGCAACCCTAGGTTGCCTTTTTTCTGGGAGTTTTGTCTGCACGTGTTTCTGACCTTCTTCACTTCCTAATGTATCGGCTAGTTTTAAGAGATCTTCTTTGGTAGGGCAGTCGACTGCCAGTCCTCCTTTTTGGATTTTCCTTATTGTACTAACTTTAACTCCTAGGGTAGGAAGGGGGAATTTTTCGTTCAAGGTGGCTTTAAGATCTTTGCCTGTTCCTTGGGAGTTATGAGCTGGATAGATCAGCAGAGTATGGATGCTGGGCTTCTTAGTCTGACTGGGCTTCTGGATCAGCTTTGCCGCCTCCGCATAAGTTCTTGGGATGTGCACCTGGGGAATTACAGCCGTTTCTTCGTCAGTGAAAAGGCTTGATGATGCTGTATCACTTGGTCCTGCTCTGTGTTGGACGTGCTCTAAAGCGCAACAGACAAAGGTAGATGTGTTAGTACCTGTCTCGTGTGTTGGCGATTTGGGACTGCAGTTTGGACCTTGGATCGCCAAGCTTTGTAACACTTCCAGTGACTGCTTAAGCCTGTCCCTTAAGTCTTGGGGAAGAATGTGTCTGCCTCCTCTATGAGTGTCGGCAATTAGTCTGATATCTTTAGCTAGAGCTGCAATTCGTTCTTCGTGTGTGAGTTCAGACGTCAGCAATACCACCGTGTTCAAGTTATCCTGTGGGGTAGTTTCTGCCTCGTCTGGTAAAGTTGACGGATGTGTCATGTCAGAGTGGAACACAGCACTGAGCAATTATGGGCTTAAAATAGAAAAAAAACTATAAACACTGGCACTTAGCTCTTTGAGATGACATTTGTGTCACACTTGGTAAACTTGTAAATACTTGACACACTTAGCACACTGTTAGCACGAAATCTTGTGCCGCACTGTGTGACTGATCACTTTTCGCACAGACACTATACTCACAGACTGTCTACTTTACTTGCAGATAGCTATATGACTATTAACTTTGACGAAGCTCTGTCGAACTTATCTGCACTATTAATGTGTTATACGGTTAATGCACAGACACACTTTGTTGTGACACTAAATACTTAAAGCACAATTCGCATATACAATGTTTACTGGTAATATTCACACTTGCACTAGTCATGTAAACCTTGATCGCTATTCTCCTGCACTGACGGGTTTCAGGGTTTCTCACCCCTTTTCTCCTACCATCAATCTTTCGAGAGGATTTTCAGTTCGTCGCATATTTAGAGTGCCCCAGTGCCGCACAGACACTATACATTTACGAACATCCATGCTTTCTCCGGGATTCGAACCCCGGCCCTTCTGTAAGGCTATCAGCATTGCTAACCACTACCCAGCTGGGCGACAGATGTTAATAAATGTATACAAATTTCAATTAACTCTTTCATGAGCAAAGCACAAAACACGGCCCTTCATTGAGACGACCACAACCGCCCCAAAACGGCCGACATTGCCATCTTGCTTTCTTTCCTCCCCCTAAGGTATGCAGTAGCAGGTGCGGTTTCCCCATATGCATTGTATCAATTTACTGCAGACAGGTTGTTCTAAGAGGTTTAATTGTTGTTTCTTATCTTTAGGGTGCATGTGACATTTCGTTGTTGATTCAGTTTAAGAGCTTCAGAATAGGTTTATAAAGAACGGGGTCAAAGGCTAATGGAATCATTGTTAGAAAATGCAAAGGAATTTTCACACCTATTTCTGAGTTAATGGATGGGGAGGGGAGGAAATTGCTATGAAACTGGAAGAGTATTTCAGGCGTTTCGGTATTTTAAGGATGTAAGTTAGCGAAGGGTTTGGATTCCAAAGAGTTAACATTGAGGAGCTAAATTTTGGACAGCTAATTTTTTATAAGCTACTTTTGCGCTTTTTACAAAACTTGACACTTTGGCATAATTTGAATCATAAAATCGAAATATGGAAAGGTATTTGTATGTCACTTCAGAAAAAGTCCAATTTTGTGTCAGAATACGTATGTCAAAACGGTTCTCTATATAAATCTAAGAGAAGTCTCGCTTTCGAGGCACTAATGTCTGAAGTGAAATTTCGTCAATCGGCCTAGTAGGACGGGAAATAGAGAACTACCCTTTTTTCGTATGTGTGTGTGTTTGTGTACAGAGTGTATTAGGAAAACGACTGTATGTGTTAAATATCCGGCTGGTTTGTTATTTACATTTTGGTATACATTAATCAAGTAAGCACGGGCTATTAGAAGCTTCAGTGACTTTTTTCGTTCAATCCCGATGTTTCTTACAATATCATTTTAGAAATTCGTAGGACTATTGCTAATTAAAATTATAATTTTAATTTACATATTTTTGTATCTCAGGTATGTATATTTAGTCCAAAGGGGCTTTGTCCCTGAAGGACTATTGTTTTCATTTTGCGATTTTGCGTCGGAAACATTAAAAGTCTGTATCACTTTTCAAACTGTTGCCACCAAATATTGCAGCCCTGTATTATATTTAAAGAAATTAAATAATGAAGAATGTACCTAAATGTACGTATGTTTCTCGCATCGTGATAAAGCGACGGTACCTAAAGCCATCGAATTTTGAATGCCGTCATCCTGCCTCGAATATAGGCATCTGGAAGCCCAAATTTGAAATTTGGAATTTGTTTTATGAACGATTTCATATTCTCTAAAACTTTAACGAATTTTTGATTCACAGAGGATTTCAAAGCGGGCCATGGCAACGTTGAACAGAAAAAAACATTTTTATCTGCAGCGCGTGAGACTGTATAGGAAATTCTAAAGATAGGCTCAGTTTAAAATTATTTTGCGATATTGTTCTTGAACTGAATTTTATGGTTCAAATGCGAAGAACATGATATTCAATAAATAAAAGTTTAAGCTAAAACCTTACAAACTGACTTTTCAATGGAAAATAATTTTACTTTAGCAGATGCACAATAAGTTGGGGATTATCGCGTTACATTGCAAGCGATCCCTGAATACAAACTAATAAATTACTTTTGCTTCACACAAAAACAAAAAAAAAACAAAAAAAAACAAAAAAAAAGTAAATAAAGATAATTTAAAGTTTAAATATGGTTTTCATTAAGTATATACACATACCTAAATTTACCGTTTTTGTGTTTATTATAGGTAGGGTTCCCATTTAATACTTATCCGTGATTTTTTTATTTTCAGAATTTTCAGATTTTTTTTTCACTTTTTATTTTCAGGACTTTACCCGTAGCTGATTGTTTTAATATCGATGTCAGTAGCGGCTTCAAGAGAAGTAGATGAGACAACTATCCAGGCCATTGAATGCAGAGGGACGCAGCACAAAATAACCAATGTTTTTTAAGAACACAAAAAAAAGTAACAGGACACGTTTCCGCCCTGGGTGCCAAATTCGGTAAGGATTCAGATTCAGTGATTGATATGATAGATAATTTGATTCCAAGAAATGCAAAACATGCAATAGACATGAATTTGCACATTACCAAATCTCTGCAGATATTTCAAGTTCAAGTTCCGTTGATGATGAAGGGGAATACGCGGTCTTTACCAGTGGTTAACAGATATAGTCTTGCATTCATCATTAACTACACTTATTTTAATCTTGTGGTTGTTTTAACTTATCAACTTACCTGGGAGAAACATTAGAATAAGCCCAGGAAATTCATCGTGGCAAGAAGTGCAAAATTGCGCCTATCGTTGGCAACAGCCTTGAGCACCATGTAGGTGACAGTACGACTTTGCTCATTTCCGTCCCCCAATTTTGATGGAGAGCACACCGAGTGGACGGATCCTAGGGTCTCCCACCCCTCTTCTTCTACCAGCAACCTCTCAAGAGGACTTTCGGCTCGCCGCAGATTTAAAGTGCCCTCATGTCACACAGTCGCTATACATTTACAAACATCCATGTCTTCTCTGTGAATCGAACCCGAGCCCTTCGATATGGCAGTTAGCCTCGCTAACCACTATCCCGTTTGGGAGCCATTTTAATTTTAAATAATAACAATCAAATTAATTACATTTTCATTTCACGATAATAATTTAAATGCATAAATTTTGAAAAAGAGTTACATTGTAAGACCCTCTTGTCTGTCTTCTGATATAACAGCTGAAATGCGTCTAGAAAGCACACAGGAGAAGGGTAAAAAGAACCTTTTATTAACTCTTTTAAAATTCACAATGCGTCAACTTGACGCTAACATACTGCGCCTCACTCGGGCGGTAACACAAATAACAAGAAGTAAACTAAAAATTCGAAGATATTAACAAGCAGCAGAATTACTCTACAGGGCCTCAGATAATCCTTTTTCTTAAAACCGCGTCAGTAGCAACAAAGTAATAGCTGTTACGCCACGTTAACTAGAAATAAATGTAAAAGAAAAGTTCACGCTACAAAATACAGCGCTCGCCCAAACTCTCTAACTTTTCCTTTTAGAACTCGGTACTTTAACCTTTTCTCCTCAAAGTAGAACTTGCATTACTACACGCGCGCTATCAAATTTAAATATTCTGGCATTGACAATTAGGCGAAATGAAGGCTTATAAGAAAGCAAGCATAAATTTAAAGTTAACGCGTTACTTAAAATAAATATAAATCTCTAAAACATCTCCCCTTTACTTCAATGTTAAATGGACTTGTCCCTCTTATTGTGTCCTGTTGTTCTTATGTCCCTATCTAACCTTATTTTTGCGGCGAAGTTTCACTCTTTTAAAAACTTTCGTGTTACAATATACAAAAAATATTAAAATTTCACATATAATTTCACCAAAATTATTTACGTATATACAGAATTCGCATTAAGAGTTTGACAATTCACCTGACAAATTTCTGTTAAATGTGATGCCCTCTTTTATACGACCAGCGTTAAGCTGCTGAGGACAGCCTTTTGTTTGTTTCTTTTTTTTTTCCTCAGTTATTATCAGTGATTAGAAATTCACGATTTTCCAAGTAGTTCCTAATAACCTCCTCAAGTGAATTATTGGGACAGTATGCTTTTTTGAGGTCTCATCACCAAAGTCGTATCAAAAATACTTTTAGTGTCTAGGCTATCTTAAGACATCTACGTATTTCCACTTTTCTATTTTCATCAATCAGTTCTTTCGTTTTGGTATACGCAGAGATTGTAGATGGAACACTCATGTCCATAAATTAAGGATAATTCGGAGTCACGCGGAAATCGAACTCTAAAATAAATATATCACATGTAAAAGCACTACACGCATCTTCAAGAATCATATGCAAATTTCAGGAAGTAACCAGATGACACCGATGGTACGTCACAATGACGAGAGTGTAAGAGAGTGATATATAAGGAATACAGGCAAAGAAGTAAAATTGTTCGCAGGCGCTTTATAAGCATTTCAGTGCAATAACCGAATAGTTATGACACAAAGGACGCATTTGGATGATTTTTTTACGGGGTAGAATTATCGGCCGTCTGGAATGGGGGCTTACCCAACTGGAAGTATCAGACGAACATGGAACTGCCCAGAGTGTCATCTCCAGGATTCCAAGATGATTGTCATGTGAGTAGACGTTACAGCGCAGGTCGCCCCAGAGTTACAACGCCGAATGAGGGACGGTATTTGGCAGTTACTGCCAAAAGAAACAGGCGGAGCACAGCCTCAGACCTGTCTCGTCGGCTCTCTTCAGCCACTGGTACGACAATTTCAAGGCAGGCCGTGTACAGACGCTTAGGGCAGATGGGTTTATATGCTCGTAGACCTATCAGATGCGTTCCACTTACTGCAACTCACTGTCGCCGGCGGTTAGCCTGGAGTAGACAGCATGCATTGTGGACACTGCAACAGTGGGCTTGTGTGATGTTTTCCAACGAGTCCAGGTTTAGCTCGCAGTCTGATTCTCGCCGGACTTTCGTATGGAGAGCTCCAGCTACCCGTTACCACCAAGAAAACATCCTTGAACGACACCGTTACGGTGGTGCAGGAGTGCTCGTTTGGGGTGGAATTATTCTGGGTTCCAGAACTGACCTGCTTGTTCAAATTAAAACCATGACAAGCCAAATCTATCGGGACGTCATTCTGGAACAACATGTACGTTTGTTTCGGGGCGCCATTGGCGCACAATTTGTGTTTATGGATGACAACGCCCGTCCTCACCGTGAAAACATCGTAAGCGAATGCCTTCAATCGGAGGATATCACCCGTATGGACTGGCCAGCATTCTCACCGGACTCGAATCCAGTAGAGCACGTGTGGGACATGCTCGCCTGACGAGTTGCAGACCGTCAACCTCCTCCTACATGTCTACCGGAACTTCGGAGAGCATTGCTTTTTGAGTGGTGTAATATTCCCCAAGATCATATCGATAATTTGATACTCATCATGCCTAGGCGTTGTACGGACTGTATTGCATCGTCTGGGAGACATACAATGTACTAACAATCATACCAACCATGTAATATTGGTTTTTGTGATTTTTTTTGTAATGTGCTCCAGGGAGAAAAAATCGCTAATTTTTTTAATAATATCAAAAATATAGCATCTTTTTTTGCTCTTTACCTTTTGTTTAATAAATAAGCTTTACAAATAAGTCAAATTTGTTTTGCTTTTAACTCTTCCTTTGCCTG
Organism: Stegodyphus mimosarum; assembly: GCA_000611955.2. Lineage (NCBI taxonomy): Eukaryota > Metazoa > Arthropoda > Arachnida > Araneae > Eresidae > Stegodyphus > Stegodyphus mimosarum. The sequence goes on along the minus strand of KK115654.1, from coordinate 63,327 downwards.
ATTTTGCATTATCCTTAATTTATGGACATGAGTGTATATCCGTATATTCGTATATCCGGTGGGAAATTCGTATTAACAATCATTTATAAACTCGTTTTTTGTTAATATGATACCTGATTCTTGGGAGGAAAAAGGTGTCACACATTTTACCGAAAGCAAAAAGGAAGCAGAACGCCTGAAAAGATTGAGAATGCAAAGAATACTGATGTTTATTAAAGCACATAAATTAACCTATTTTGAAAATTTTCAGAAATATTTTACAATTTAAGAGTTTTTTGAAATATTTAATGAAAATTTCAGAGTATACCTTAAATGCTATTTTAATTATATTCCAATACAAGTCTGAAAAAAGTAGGACCTGGCGCGTTCTTTTAGGGAGGAGACTAAATTTCTGATTAATTTCGCCTCTGGTCAGAGAAATATCGTTATTAGCATTGTATGAAATAGAATATGAGAGTATTTTCTTTTGTTCTAAAGTGTCTGCAACAAGTATATCACCTGAGAAAACACAGTCTAAAACTTCAGTAAGATTAATAGAAGTGAAATTTGCTCTGTTAACCATTTCAATAATGCAGATGAAGTTCAATTACTGTGAATACTTTATTCGTAGCTATTTTATATAATATATCATATGCAATTACATTATTTTATAATTGCATATTAGCATTTTCTGTGCAAAACTTTCGGAGTTGTTTAATTTCACTGTCAGAGTCGTTTTTTAGCCCATGGGGCGTTAGCCCACAAGGGCTATTAATTTCGCTTTGGCATTTTGCGTTGGAACACTATAAATGTCGGTTCACTTTTCAAGTTGTTGCCACCAAATATTAGATCTATGTATTATATTTCAAGAAATTAAATAACGAAGAATCTGCATAAATGTATGTATGTTTCTCGCATTGTGATAAAACGACTGTTCCTGGAGCCATCTGATTTTGAATAACGTACATTTCCATCCGAATATGGGCATCTGGAAGCCCAAATTTGTAATTTTTTTTGTTTATATATTTCATATTTTGTAAAACTTTAACGAATTTTTGATTTACAAACTCAATGATTTCAAAGCGAGCAATGGCAACGCTGTAAGAATTTTTTTCCCCCCAGCGCGGGCGACTGTGTACCGAAATTCTAAGGATATGCTCATTTTAAAATTATTTTGTGATATTGCTCTTGAACTGAATTTTATGGTTTAAATAAGAACTACATGATATTTAATAAAAAAAAAAGTAGCACACAAAATGTCCAAAAAACGCCCCATTGGGCCTAATGTAAAGTATGAAAGCTTTCAGACTTTTATTTTTATTTATTTATTTATTTATTTTATAAAATGATCTTTTCTTTTTAAACTTGATTCGGAGATTTGTTTGATTAAGGCAGCCTTCTCTGAGTCTCTTAAGTCTCTGACTTTATTCTTTTGTTTCGTGAGACATTTCCAAATTTTTTAAAACAGTTTATGAACAACAGATTTTATTCTCAAATTATCGGGACTCCGTACAGCTAGATCGCTTTCTTAAGCTTATGCTAAGGAAATTAAGCTTTATGTTAATTAATTAAATCTTACTTTTTTATCTTTAATTGATTTAAAATGCTACAGAAATATAAACAAAATTATTTTGCATTTCTTAGGTAAAAATTTAATACTTTATTTTGATAAAAATGCCGCCCAACCGGAAAAGTGGTTAGCAAAACTGACTGCAGGGTCGAAGGGCCGGGTTTGAATCCCGCAAAAGGCACTAATGTTTGTAAATGTATAATGTCTGTGCGGCATGGGGGTACTCTCAATATTCGACAAGCCGAAAGTCCTCTCGAGAGGTTTGAAAGAGGGGTGGGAGACTCTCGGACCCAGGATGCTCTCATTCAAAATTGGGGGCGGAGCTAAGCAAAGTCGTACTGTCACCTGTATGGTGCTCAAGGCTCTTATCAACAACAGGCGCAGCCTTCCACTCTCTGACACGATGAATTTCGTGGGTTTGTTCTGATGTTGCTGTCGGACAAGTGAGATACGTCACAACAGAACGCATTGATAAAAATGTATAAATTTTTATCAGTAGGAAATTGATTATTCATGGTTTCACTCTATTAAAAGCTAACTTCTTTGTTTAATTTAGTATTGATTTCAGGTCCTTGTTGAATTAAACAAATAATTTATGGGGCTTTACTTGATCTGTGATTAATAATCCCACCAGACGTGAAGCGGATTATCCCTAGATCTTAAGTATTTAATTACAATGACGTCATGAGAAGTAATGATAAGATTTTAATAGCCTTTCTTCTTAAACCTAGATGCATTTTCTTGTGCTATTAATATCAGCCACAACTCGTGGTGAGGCAACTGAGCAGAAACAGTGAAACTCAAGTTAAGCGCAGAACAGTAGTCAAAGATTTCACAATTTAAATCTTACTCTAAGCTAGCTTACTAATTCTAACCGGAGTGTCAAAATCAATTTGCTGGGCATCGAATAGCGCTAAGCCGATACTTGCAATTATTAAAGCTGGCAGGAGCTAAACGTAGCGTACACGCTCAGGCTAGAAACACGTTGTGTCTTAAAACCCCAAAACGTCAGCCTAAATACTGCCTAATACATTTAAATTCTGGTCCGGAAACGGAAAGGAGAAATTATAGTAAAGCTTGAAATTATAAATATCTGGTTAATTTGTAAGGTATTTCTCCCGCCTTCTTAGCATGTCTTCGTGGTGTAATGGTCAGCACACTCGGCGCGGATTCGAGAGGACCGAGGTTTGAGTTCCGGCGAGGATATTACTCATTTTTCACATCTCTTGCTTTCAAAAAATACATAATGTCCGTGCAAGTTTAAATAAACATTTTACAAGTTAAAGTACAAAATTAGTTTATTTATGAGACAGAGATGGGTGTAGGGTCATTAGACTATTTTTAAAGCAGGAGTCATGAAAAATATGCAATGCCCTCTCCGAGATTCGAACCTGGACCTCTCGAATACGCGCCGAGTGTGCTACCGTTACATCTGGAAGGCATGCTGGAAGGAGTTGTAAGGTTTTAGTTAAACTAACCAAGTTTATTTTAATTTAAATCTTTTCTATCTCCTCTCTGCTTCAACTTCCTGTCAGAAGAAGCGCGCGTTTTTAGCTTATGCTAATTTTTGAAGTTCAGCCAAGCACTATTTAAGCAGAGGTAGAAACCTCTCGGTGTGTGAGAGCTTTGCCTCAGATCACGGTCACGCTGCTCAACGTTCGCCTGACCAGCTAGCAGTTTAAATTTATAAGCCATAGTGCTTACTACGTGATTGCATTGTAAAATAAATTAAAGTGCGGTAGTATTTAGTATACCTTGCTACGCACCCTTTTAGATAGAGGCCAACTTCCGCGAATTGCTCTGCGAAGCAAAGTTTAATTTAAGTTCTATTTTAATTTATTTAAATTTATTTGATTGTTAAGTTCGACCAAAGTGTGGTCTGTTACGTTCTGTATCTCTCCCGAATTGGGAGGTTTGTATTTAATAGTGATTGAATAAAAGAGGATTTCAAATCCCTTCACGTGCAGTTATTCTCCAGCCCAGCAGTTACATCAGAACATAGCGTACCTTCCGCTCCCTGTTCCAGTTCAGGACTTAGAACGTAAGGATAAGAACCCTTTACAGAATTTACCATGTTCTCAAAGAATACACACAGAATGCTAAGTCCTGATAGTGGCGCCCGCACAAAAAGAAGAGGATGGCCTCAACAACAAGAAGACGAACCTGAGACACCTGCTGTACCTGTCCAGAATCCTGAGATAGCACCTCCTGGCATAGAAGGATTCGGCTACATCGTACAAACCATGCGAGCAGCCATGAAGCCAGCGGCAAGTTTTGACGGCAAGACAGCCGTAATCAATTTCCTGGAAAAGCTAGACTCCCACTTCATGCTATATCCAGTCCACGAATTTCAGAAAGTCGCTCTTGCTACCAGCGCTTTGAAGGGCCAAGCGCTAAGTTGGTTCAAGTGCATCGGAAAGAATCTCTTGGGGGAACCAGGAAGCCCCACATACACGTATGAAAATTTCAAGAATTCTCTAGTGAAAGCATTTCCCGTGGTGCGAGATCGAGCCAGATTGGAAGCTGAACTGTTTAGCCGATACCAAGAAAGAATAGAAGATTTGTCTAATTTTATTTTGAGGAAAATTCAAGTTTTCAAGCTTTTGTATGGAAGTCGCCCGGATCCTGAAATTATTCAAGTTATACTTCCTAGGCTACTGCCCCAAGTTCAAGATTTCATCGAACTAAGAAATCCAACAACATTAGACAGATTATTTGAGCTCGCGGTACAATTTGAAAGCCGAAGAACAGCCGACAACGAACGACGACGCCAATTTGAGCGAAGAAGTCAGTGGAGTTCGCCAAGACCGCAGCAAAAGCAAAATCAAAGTTACGGGAATAAGGCGAAGCAATGGCCGAAGAAAGATGTGTCTCCTAAAGCGAGCGGCGAACGAAGGGAATTTAATAGAAGAACAAGCAAAGATTCCGAGGGCAACCAGAAGAAAAAGAATTTAAACTAAGAGGGATTTCTTCGAGGAAGGTGAAGAAGTCCGAAGCAGCGCAAAACCCTTCCAAAATCAATTTAAACACCGTGGTCGTTAAGAATTTGAGTTTGCCGAAGATTGAAGTTCTAATCAACAACATACCGGCGACAGCCCTCTTGGATACAGGAGCCCAAAGCAGCTTCGTATCGGAAAGATTCTTTAAGAAGCACTTTCGACGTTACAGAATTTTTAGTGCAAGAGACACGGATGTCATAGCGGCCCAAGGAGAAAAATGTAGCTGTTTAGGAAAAGTACCATTGTTCGTGCGTATCAACAACGAACAGGTAAGAATCCTGTTTTATATTGTGCGTAACCTGCAGACTTGTATTATTCTAGGTGTGGACTTTTTTAGTTTGGCAGAAGCAAAAATTGATTTCAAGGGGGGAGAACTAACATTAAATATGAAGCCAATTGAAGCGAAGAATGATAAGCCCCCGCAGCTGGACTTGGAACATTTACAAGCAGAGGAAAAAGAGAAAATCCAAGGTCTGGTAAGTCACTTTGCGAATTTATTTAGTGATGTACCAGGCTTTACGCAGGTGGTGAACCACGACATTGACACGGGGGACGCTCAGCCAGTTAGGCAAAAGCCATATAGATATGATAGGACAAAAGAAGAAATAATTGAACATCATATTAAAGAGATGTTAAAGAATAAAATCATCACGCCAATTTCTAGCAGTTATGCTAGCCCCGTTGTCCTGTGTAAGAAAAATAATGATTACCCGATTACGCACCCGAAGCGGTGGCGTTTTGCTATAGATTATCGCAAGTTAAATTCAGTTACAAAATATCCTGTATATCCGTTGCCGATAATTGAAGAAATTATTCGAAATATTTCGTCTACAAAATACATGACTACATTAGATCTCACGAGTGGCTATTTTCAGATTGGGGTAAAACCCGAGGACGTACACAAAACCGCGTTCATAACGAAATCTGGTACGTACGCATTTCTTAGAATGCCGTTCGGATTATCCGGCGCGCCGGCAACGTTCCAAAGATGTATGGACATCGTCTTAAGACCAGTCCTTGGTAAAAGCACTTTCATATATTTAGACGATATTATAATTACGAGTAGTACTCTAGAACAACACTTACAAGATTTAAGAAAAGTATTTTCATTGTTAAACGAAGCTGGTTTAAAGATAAATGCGTCTAAATGTAAATTTGCCGCAAAAGAGTTACGTTATTTAGGATTTAAAATTTCCCAAAAGGGAATCGAAACGGATCAGTCAAAAATAGTAGCCATTAGAAATTATCCTGTTCCTAAAACAGCGAAGAAATTATCGTCGTTTCTCGGGATGTGTTCATATTACCGGGCTTTCATTAAAGACTTTGCAAAAATAGCTGAGCCACTGCTAAAGTTGAAAAGAAAAAAAGCTAGGTTTTCGTGGTCAGCAGAAGCCAACTTGGCGTTTCAAAAATTGAAAGACGCATTGACTCAAGCTCCCGTCTTAAAATTTCCAGAAGGGGATAAAGGATTAGAGATTTCAGCGGACGCTTCAGATTTCGCGATTGGTGCAGTGCTTTCCCAAAATGGTCAGCCCGTGGCTTTTTTCAGCCGAACATTAAATGAAACCCAAAGAAACTATTCCGCAACAGAGAGAGAAACTCTCGCAGTGTTAGCATCAGTACAGAAATTTCGTGTGTTCTTTGGAAGTTCTCCAGTAACTGTATATACCGACCACGCGGCGGTCACTAGACTCTATTCTGGAAAAAATTTATCACCCAGATTAATAAGGTGGGCTCTCAAATTACAGGAATATAACCTAATAATTAAACATACGCCGGGAAAGGAAAATGTTGTGGCAGATGCTTTAAGCAGAATTAACTTAGATGAAAATGGAAGTGTAATTAAGATAGCCATGTTAACATCCAAAGTATTAGATTCTCGTGAAACAGTAATAGCCGAACTCAAAAAAGATCCGGAGTTCAAAAATATATACAATTATTTGGCCGACCCTGAGAATTTCAATCATCCGGATATTGTGCCGATAAGAAATAGGGCCGAAAATTACGAATTAATTGACGGACTGTTATTCTATACGAAAGCTACTAATGAGAATCATGAATATAGACCGGTTATCCCAGCTAGCATGAGGTTGAATGTATTAGAAGAGTTGCATGATTGTGCCATTTCGGCTCATTTAGGTATAAGAAAAACTGTTCAGAGAGTTCGCGAGGCAGTTTTCTTTCCAGAACTGCAAAAGTTTACTAGGGCGTATGTCCAGTCGTGCCCAACATGTCAATTAAATAATTATGTTAATTTCCGCCCGGCCGGGTTCCTAAATAGTATTAAATCAGAATTCCCAAATCAAATAATAGGCATCGATTTACTTGGACCTTACCCTCGAAGTAAAGTTAATAAAAGCCGATATCTTTTAGTTATAGTGGATCATTTTAGCAAATGGTTAGAGTTAATTCCGTTAAAACGCGCGTCTGCAAAAATTGTAGTAGATTCAATTCTAAATAAGTATATTTTAAAATACGGGGCGCCCCTAAAAGTTATTTCAGACAATGGTCCTCAGTTTGTTAGTAAAATGTTTGAGGAAATGTGTGCAAAACTGGGCATACGTCATCTAAAGATGGTCCCGTATCGTCCGCAGTCAAACATAGCGGAACGGGTGAATAGAAATGTAGTGAAAATAATTCGTAGTTATGTGAAAAACTATCACTCTACCTGGGATAGCCATATAAATGAATTTGCATTTGCACTTAGGACCGCCAAACACGATACTACACAAAAAACACCCGCTGAACTCTTCTTAGGAAGAAAGATCTTGACCCCCCTAGATAAACTGTTCTTTGTACAGGAAAGGGCAGAAGAATTTAAAATGAGTGATATACAAAAGTTAATACGGGAAGCGACGGGAAATATAGAAATGGCCCAAAGAAAACAGAAATTGTATTATGACCTAAAAAGAAGAGAGGTCAAGTACAATGTGGGAGATGAAGTGTTGAAGATTAAACACAACTTGTCAAATGCCCCAGAGGAAAAGGTGGGGAAATTTTTTCCGCGTTTTGAAGGCCCGTTCACAATTGAACAAATTACGGGGGCAGTGGTTATATTAAAAAGAAATGATGGTCAAACGCTCAAAGCGAATGTGGACCAAATAAAACCGTTCTATAATCGCAGCAAAATGGCTGTATTTAAAGATTCGTTTCAGGATCCGAGGCAATCGACTAGCCAGGAAGATATACGTCAGCAAAAACAGCAGGAACCAGCTACAACGGCATCGAAATGTCAGAAGAAGAAAGCTCCCCCTCAACAAAGAAATAAGAACCAAAAATGTGGTTTCAAAAGAAAGTCTCACGATGCAGGTGAACAAATCTACGAACGGAATTACGAGCGTACCAAGAGAAGAAAGCAGAATGGGCAAGGGAAGCCCAATGTATCCAAAAGAACTGTGGAATCATCGGACAGGTGCCTGAGAAGCAAGAAACGCCGATTGCAGCCTGAGAATCAACTTCCCGAATACAGCAGGAACCAGGACAAGCAACGAGCAAGGGCCCAGGAGAGAAGGGCCCAGTCCACCAAACGTCCAGCGGAGCAACCTCCTCTACAAAGGAAATTGCCGAGGATACGACGACAGAATTTCAAAAGGAAAAGAGATCAGCCACCTCCCAAGGACCAAAAGCAAAAATCCAGGAGGCTCAACCAAGCTACAACGTACTTGACTTTCAAAGATTGGGCCAAGAAAAGGATGGACGATCATAATACACATATGTACATAATACGAACATACGAATACATGTACGAAATTGTACATAATAAGTACAATTTCGTATTCAAAAGTTTAGTTAATTTTTGAGTATACTGCAAGTTGCAGGGCTGATTTTACCTCAAGCGAGGTTGACTTTTACGCCAAGTGAGCGATAAGTCCTCATATGGAAAGTAAAATGTTTTGTTAAAAGAAATTGTAATTTTCAAAGATTTAAAATCACTTAATGTTTTGTAAATAGATTAATTTTGTAAAAGCAATGAATTGCTGAAAAGAAAATGTTAACTAAATGATTTTGTATGACGCTTTGTCTAAAGACTTGTAAAATGTCTAGAATGAAAATTCGGAAAATTGAAAAACACGATTTAGTCTGTAGACTATTAATTCAATGTAATTTGATATTTCAAGAAAGTACCTTGAGAAAGGAATAGGAAGCACTTGCTGTAAGCTTAGAAATTTAACCTATATTTCTGTAAGCTTAGAAATTTAACCTCTATTTGCATTTCAGGATTGCTATGAAATTGTTAATGTGTTATGAAATGTAACAAATAATATTATGCTAGCAATGCACGTTAAGTGCAATATTAATGTGAATGTTGTGTGCAAACTGCGAATTTGTATGCATGAAAAGTTAAAGATTGACTATTTTAGAATGCAAGTGTTAATTAGGCTCTCCACCAAATACACTTAAAGTGTTAGACATAAAGCTAGTGAGAACCTTAGGATTAGCTGGTTATAGGGCGTTTTTTTCAGGTCTCGTATGTCAAGTTCTAACTAATGTTAGTCGATTGTAGGTGGAAGAGTTGAACACCCCCGAACACATAAAAACCCGCAATGGCGGTTTGCTTTACATCCAACACCGGTGAGAGAGCATACGGGGGAAGAATTTAATTGTGCTTGAATGATAATGTGTGTGTGCAAAATTACACAAAAAAAAAAAAATAAGGATTTGTACCACTTAGAATTATTCTGTTATTATGTCATACTAAAGTTGTTTTCCTTCCAGATTTTGCTGGAAGGAGTAAGACTGTTTGAAGAATAAGACTTGAAAAAAAAAATGTTGAAGATTGTTGTTCCAGAAAATTTCGTCTGTATTTTACACAAACATATATTGCCTTGTAAGAGTTGGCCTAAGTTTAGAACAGTGAAATTTTCGACTATTTAGAATTGCTAGTTTTCAACATGGTCCGTTTGGACCAAAGTAGTTTAACTATCGCAATTCTGGCGGGAAGTTTGTAAGGTTTTAGTTAAACTAACCAAGTTTATTTTAATTTAAATCTTTTCTATCTCCTCTCTGCTTCAACTTCCTGTCAGAAGAAGCGCGCGTTTTTAGCTTATGCTAATTTTTGAAGTTCAGCCAAGCACTATTTAAGCCAGAGGTAGAAACCTCTCGGTGTGTGAGAGCTTTGCCTCAGATCACGGTCACGCTGCTCAACGTTCGCCTGACCAGCTAGCAGTTTAAATTTATAAGCCATAGTGCTTACTACGTGATTGCATTGTAAAATAAATTAAAGTGCGGTAGTATTTAGTATATCTTGCTACGCACCCTTTTCGGTAGAGGCCAACTTCCGCGAATTGCTCTGCGAAGCAAAGTTTAATTTAAGTTACATTTAAATTTATTTAAGTTTATTTGATTGTTAAGTTCGACCCAAGTGTGGTCTTTTACTTTCTGTATCTCTCCCGAATTGGGAGGTTTGTATTTAATAGTGATTGAATAAAAGAAGGATTTCAAATCCCTTCACGTGCAGTTATTATCCAGCCCAGCAGTTACATCAGAACATAGCGTACCTTCCGCTCCCTGTTCCAGTTCAGGACTTAGAATTTGAGGATAAGAACCTTGTAAGTAATTCACCATGTTTGCAAAGAGTATGCACAGAACACTAAGTCCTGATAGAGTGAAAAAATACCTTATACTTTTAAGCAAAGAAAACCTAATTTCTTCCTAGAATTTTACCAAAAAAGTTTTTTTTTTTTAAATACAGGAATGGTAGTGGTTTGTTATTTAATTTTTTAATATTTATCAAAATAAGGTAAGGAAAATGAAACAACATTATCAGTCTTACATTACATTAAATAGTCAATTGCTTCATAGATAATGAAATTATTTGCATGTTTTTAATATCTTGATGGGCTGCGATCTAAACAACTCCAGTTATTTGAAATTTTAAGATATTAACAGCATAATGTTTTCACTTCATACATATGAACTAGAAATGGTATATAGTTGAGGGTATTATTATGTTGTAGTTTTGAAAACATGCTAACCTCATAATTCTTGAACCAAACATATTTTTTTCATGTGTGAATTTGATAGAAGAGTACGTTTCATTTAAGAACTCCACTAAATTAATATACAGGGTGTACCAGTACAGCTGTGAAAGACTTTCAGGAGAGATAGAGTACACCTAGACGATGAGAAATTACATAGCAATGCATGGTCGGAAACACTTTCCTGGTGCGGTAGTGACGACACAATCAAGAAAGGAAGGACACGAACGGGGTGAGAAAAGATGTTTATTATTCGGAGTACAGCAAAAACAAAGAAAAAGCAACATAAAGAGTAAACGATCGTTATCAAAGAAGGCGTTCGAAATTACTACCCGGACCGTGATGCAGGAACCGTGCATCATGCATCTTCCATACGATTTTCCATGCGCCGGAGACTTGAGGCCTACATCAGGATCTGAGAACACCTTCTTTAATGATGATAGTTCTTTGTTTTTGTTCTTATTTGTTGGTTGCTGTTGTGCTAAACGTAATATAATTCGTTTTGTTCTACTGCTTGTGTCCTTGCTGTTTTGCATTTTGTGTGGTCACTACCGCGCCAGGAAAGCCTTTCCGACCATGCATTGCTATGTGATTTCCCATTGCCTAGGTGTACTATATCTCTCCTGAAAATTGTCACCACTGTACTGATAATACACCCTGTATATACAGAATGATGCTGCGCGTTCGTCTTTGCCCTTGATATTTTGGAACCGTGTGTTTTCCCAATTTTATAAGTTGCGAACGAAAATGTCTAACGATGCATCTAACGAAAATGCATGCAGTAATAATTCGTACGGTAGAATATAAAAGGTAAAACGGAGGAAGTTTAAAAAACTCAGATCCAATTGCTAAGGTAATTAAAACATTCTTCTTTAGCTGTTAGGCTGGAATCCAAAGGACAAAGCTGCTTTTTTCTCCTCTTATTTGATAAATATTAATAGTGGCAAAACCCGTTTAACAAAAGCTTCTCATTTCTCAAACGGATGAGGAGAAAGCCGAATTTCGAAGGGCATTGTTGATGTTAAAGACCTCCACAGTGAGGAAGATAGTGACGTATGTGGAAAGCCGATGACGTCGAAAGTTTATCAGAACTAAACGAAACCGCATCCAAGCGGTAAAAACTGTATTTCGAAAGAAACGAAACAACCTATCTTTCTTATAAAGCAAGCGACGCCGCCCAGAAGCCAACGGCAAGGTTAACGAAATTTATTTTGGTCACAGAATTCCAGATTTTTTTTTATCTTTAGACTTTCTTCTTGTAATGCAAGAGCAGACTCTTAATACAGAGACTGTTCACACATTTTTTAGACGGTGTATAGTGTATTCACAAAAATAAATTACATAAAATTCTTGTGTTTTAAATGTTCTATTTGACATCCCTTATTCTGAACTATCTTTCGACACCCCAATTTCCAGGATAATAATGCCTTTTGAAGCGTCAGAAGAGGTATTTTATCCCATTCCTCCCGAACAGCTTTCCAGAGTCCTGTTAGGGTTTGGGGATAACGTTCGGATAATGCAGTTTTTAAAAGTCCGAAAGCACAAAAATCGATAGGTGACACATCGGGAGATTGAGTAGGGATATCGGTGAAGGGTAAGGCCTGGATACCAGTTTTTTGTTCCATTTCTTTTAGGAAATTGACAGTGGATTTTGATGCGTGACTGCTAGGTTTGCCCCGATGGAGTCTCACAGATGGATAGCACTGCGGGTAAAGCGATGATATTTAATTCAGAAAAATTGGCGATAAAATATGTTCCCGATAGTATTTGGAGTTAATCTTGACATTTTTTTGCACTCTCTTTATTTTTAACTTGCCATTATAAGAAAAACGAGCAACAATCACGAATCCCTTAGAAAAACTTTCTTTCGATTCTTTGAACCATGTACTTAAATTTTTTTCTCCCCTTTTATGATAATAAATGGCTCTTTTTCTGTTACAGTCGTTTAAATACACCAATGCTTCATATATCGTGACAACTGTTTTCCATTTTTCTTCGGATAAGTGTTTCTCATATAGAATTCTGCAGCGGGTCCGGCGTCGAGCGATATGCTTTGGAAGAAGACGATGCACATTGCGTTTTTTCGCTTTCTTAAGATTTAAATCAACGTTTATCATTTTGTTTACAGTGGACACAGAGCATTTTTAATGATTTTGCAACTGTCCTTTGACTAGGGGGAGTTTCTTTAAACATTAAACAACGTACCTTTGGAATAGTGGAAGATGTCCGTTTTTTCCTTGTTTGGAATTTTTGTCCCACTGGAGGCTCCAATTGGACGTTTTTTGACTTTCTTGTGGATGATGTTACCTATCGACGCTTTAGATATCACAAAACCATGACTCTCACATCGTTTTTGGATAACGGAGTATGCATATTTCTCTTCGGAAAGAGCGTCAATGTAGCCTTCGAACCACTGCTTTGTTAAATTCGCCATTTTGAATAAAAACAAAACTTTCAAGCCACAGACGATAATGTTGACTTTTAGAAACATAGTACAATTGCAATTTACTTCTTTTGCAGCAAACGATGTCTTATTACCGCTTACCAAAATCGTCTAAAAAATGTGCGAACAGCCTTTGTAATCTGGTTCTAAATAAGACAAGTTTGTGCTTTAGACACAGCAGCTTTCTTTCATAAACTCCTGACGTCTAGTTTCCAATTTTTAAGCAAAAAAACGTTGCTAGGAGAAATTTATAAGGTGACTCGAAGGCAATTTAAAATACGGAATCCTAGATCTGGTATTGTGGACCTAAAATGGATTAATTTTAAAAATCTCAGGTTCATTGCTAAGGCAATTAAAACATTCTTTCTTAGCTGTTGGTGATCATTAATTGGGTCCTGCTCATTACACAGTTCCCAAAATGTTAAGTCACAATAAGGGTTTCTCAATACTGCATTTTTTTTCTGCGATTTCCTGAAAATATATAGCGAATTATTACAGTGAATTATGGCTTGAAAATATTTGGTGATTTAGTCCAGGAATCAAGCTAATGGGCGAATGAATTTGGAAAATTTACTGCGAATGTTTATGTATTTAAAAATGTAGTTTATAGGAAGCGGCGAAGAAGCATTATAACATTATACTCCCTTCATACTTTTATAAAGTAATGGGTGACAGGATGCCTCAACCATGGAGGACACCCATTTTGTGGGTGATTATGAGATCGATGTTTCGGGTTCGAGAAAAAATGTACATTTCTATTACGTTTAAAAATGTGGTGGAATCTTGTAATACATGTTGGAAGGAGTCGAATAACAATAAAGGTCGCTTGCGCTTTTTAAAAGAGAAAAAAAAAAATTTAAATCATGAACCATATCGGCTTCAGTACACTTGTTACGGGCCTTGGCTGCTTCCCACAGTTTTGGTGTCCAGGACAATTTCATACTGTAAAATTTGTAATGTAATAGACAGTATATATATATATATATATAATAATAATGAAAGTAATTATATATATATATAATAATGAAAGTAATTAAAAGTAAATTAATAAGCCCAAGACTTTTTATAATTTATAGTATATATATATTTCATTTATTACGTCCTCCACCATTTAGCACTACACGGAAATGGAGGGATGCTTCGTGGAGAACTTCTTAAGGGAAACTGTCTCGTACCGCGTTACACGTGGGAAAAATCATGAAATGCCCATGCAGCCGACACATCCGATTGAACTCGAATAATTTATAATGTAATAGACAATGTATATCTTTTTTTATTTATTACGTACTCCCCCGTTTTGGCATTACACGGAAACGGAGGAATGCTTCGTGGAGGACTCCCTAAGGGAAATTGGCTCGTATCTACGTTACACATGGAGGAAATCGCAAAAGGGCCATGCAACCAACACATCCGCTAGGACTCGAACCCCGTACAGAACTACCAATGTTTAGCGGCTTTTACCGTTCGGTCTCCGGTAATACATAATAATATGCATATTTTGGAAAAATGTGCATCAACGCCTCGTCCCGGAGATGGTTTCAAGATTACCAGTGAGAGTGATTATTACTCCAAGAAAAATATAAAAATTTCACAGGACATTATGAAAATTATAAACAAAAGTAAGCACAGGATCGGAATTCAAGACAAGGGTAAAAGGCATTTTCTAACTACTTTCGCATGCCTTCGTGTTATAATTGGAAGGATATACTCGACGCGTATTCGAGAGACCCAAGGTTCGAGTCTCGGCGAGGGCAGTGCAGATTTTTCGCGTTTCCTGCTTCAAAATAATCCAGTGACTTTACAAATGGCGCCCAAACTAAAATGTGGTGGACGATAATTTGTCACCACCAGGATTTGACGATTGTCGCTCCTTAAAAGGAGTCCACAGTCGCTCCTTAAAAGGAGGAGTATATAAGGTATTTTCTCCTTCTTTTCTTCATGCCTTCGTTGTGTAATTGTAAGCATACTAGACCCGTATTAGAGAGGTTTAGGGTTCGAGTCGCGGCGGCGGCACTGCGCATTTGTTAAGTTTCCTTCGTCAAAATAACCTAATGACTTTACAAGAGGGCTATTTTTTCTTTGGTGTGAACGTGTGTTTGTGTGGGAGGGGGCGGTGCATGTGATGTGTGGGTAGTTTTGATCATATATTTTTCCTTCTGCTTTATTTTACTTCATAAAATCCCTTATTTTGTGTGAGTGTTCTTTATTTTTCTTCATTTTTCCTATTGTACAGCCCTGGTTTTTTTTTTTTTTTTTTTTCCTGGTGCAACCTATTTTTGGTTATAAAGGGAATTTATGTTCAGTAGGCAGTCCAAGCTGTGGCCAGTTTCCAAGTAATTCTATCTGTATCAAGATAATTGCCCTATTTACATAAATTATTTCTATCGATATGATTGTTAAATTAAAAAAGAAAAACTGCTTTTCCTGTTCTGTCATTTATTTCATGACGTAAGTAGAATTTAGTAAGAACAGTACATATTATACGTGTATGAAGGTTTTTATTAGCCCAAAGGGGCGTTAGACATGAAAATCTGTCATCCTTCAAAAATCTCTTCGCGACCAAAGGGCTATTAGTATCAAAACGGCATTTTGCATCGGTTCACTTTCTGCGTTTGGTTCACTTTTCAAACTGTTGCCACCAAATTTTATCGCCATATTTGAGAAACTAAATAATGAAGAATCTGTATGAATGTTTCTAGCATTGTGGGAAAACAACAGTACCTAGAGTTATCCAATTTTGAATAACGTAGTCCTCCAACCGACATGGCCACTTGGAAGCCCGAATTTTGAATTTTTTTTATTACCTATTTCAAATTTCAAAATATCTATTTTAAGTTTCAAATTTTGTAAAACCTTTAACAAGTTTTTCATTAACATACTCAACGATTTCAAAGCCAGCAATGGCAACACTATAAGGAAAAAAAATTATCTCCGGAGCGCGACAGTATATATCAGAAATTCTAAAGATATGCTGTTTTTTAAATAATTTGCGATATTGCTCTTGAGTTGAATTTTATGTGGTTTAAGTGCGAAGAACACGATATTTAATAAAAAAAAAAGGTAACACAAAAAACGCTAAAAAAAGGCCCTTTCGGAAGTAAAATATAATTTGAAAGCTTTCAAATTTTTTTTTAAATTTTTATTTTATATATGTTATGTGTTTATAATGTTTTTACCCCAAGGGAGCTCAAAAGGGTTATTAATTAATTTTGGCATTTTAAGTCGATTCACTGTAAATGTGCGTATTACTTTTCAAACTCTTGCCACCAAATATTATCGCCCTGTGTTATATTTAAAGAAATTAAATAATGAAGAATCCGCGTAAATCTATAAATGTTTCTCGCATTGTGATAAAACAACGGTACCTAGAGCCATAAAAGTTTGAATAAAGTAATCGTTTTCCGAATGTGGGCATTTGGAAGCGCAAATTTGGAATTTTTTTTTTATTATCGATTTCATATTTTGTAACACTTTAACGAATTTTTGATTAAGAAGCTCCACGATTTCAAAGCGAGCAATGGCAACACTGTGCGGGGAAAAACAAATATCTCCAGCGCGAGAGATTGTGTATTGGAAATTCTAAAAATCTGCTCATTTTAAAATTATTTTACGATATCGCTGTTGAATTGAATTTTACGGTCTAAGTGCAAAGAACATGATATTTAATAAACAAAGGTTTAAAAAAGCCCTTTTTGGGCGTATTGCAAAATCTGAAAAGCTTTCTGATTTAAAAAAAAAAAAATTATATTTTTAGTTTTTTAAATATATTTTTTTTATTTTATAATATTTTTAAAATTATTTATTTCTTCACAGACAGCAATGGCGGATTGTCTGATGCAAGTAGTGAATTCTGCGAACGTGTTTTGGGATCGAAACACTGGGTTTTTTTCTTGTTCTTGTTGCAGTTCAGGGTTTATTATTACTTGAAACATCAATATAAGTTTTTTTTTTTTTAATTTTCTGCTTCATTGCCAGAGGTTGTTTCACTGCACTAGCAAGTCTTCTTAATTACCTACGTCTGCTAACCGGAACCATCTTCAGTTTTTTCAAAAATCTCTTCGCGACCTTTATTGTTGAGGCAAAAATAAAGGGGCAAAGCGTCAATGCCCACTATGCTCCTTTAATTCAACATTAGGGCGTGCTCCTCTGTCTTAACAACGTTGGGTTACAGTTTTGATGTAATGTTTCTTCCTATTAAGTGCTATTTTACCATGCCTCTGTTTTAAAAAATAAAGTAAAGACGATTTAACATTTTTTTTAAATGTCAGGAAAATTTTGAAAATAACAGACTTCTGGGAATGGAAAAGTTTAGTTTTAGTCTTTATGTACGTTTCTCGCATTGTGAAAAAAACCATCTTGAAACATTGTGGCCCGAATCTTGAATTTCAAATTTGCTTTGCTATCTATTTCATGTTTCTTAAACTTTAACGAATTTTTGATTAAGAAGCTCAACGATTTCAATGCGAGCAGTGGCAACACATTGTACGGAATAAAATACTTTTTATCGCCAGTGAGCGAGACTGTATTATAAAGATGCATCGTTTTTATATATTTTTAGGCCAAATGCTCTCGAAACGTGTATGTATGTGTAAATGAAAAAAACAGCTCTTTGGGCGTAATATAAAGCCTTAAACCTTTCAGATTTTTTTTATTTATTTTTTTTCTCAAAGCAACAATATGCACCTAGACCGCAAAAACTGTAGTTTCAAAAAAATAGTAGAATGTCAGAAGGTGTGGGAAGCACTGATAGCATTTAATTCAAAACTGACTTCCTTGAAGTTTTTCTTTTCGCATGGCAATACTCATTTTTATCATTACTTTGTCCTGCATTATAAGCATATAAAGTGTTTAAGTATATAAAGAGTTTATAAGGTATTTCTCCCGCCTTCTTCGCATGCCTTCGTGGTGTAGTGGTCTGCATGCTCGACGCGTAACCGAGAGGTCCGTGGTTCGATTCCTGGCGAAGGCGTTGCTTATTTTTCATGTCTCCTGCTCCGAAATAACCTAATGTCTCTACACTAGCTCCGAACTAAAAAGGTGGTGGATGGTGATTCTCCACCACCACAATTTGGCGATTGGGTCCCCAAAACCCCAGTCGCCCTTTAAAAGGGGGAGTATGTAAGGTATTTCTCCCGCCTTCTTCGCATGTCTTCGTGGTGGGGTGGTCTGCATGCTCGACGCGTAACCGAGAGGTCCGTGGTTCGATTCCCGGCGAAGGCGTTGCTCATTTTTCATGTCTCCTGCTCCGAAATAACCTAATGTCTCTACAGGTTTGTCAGGACTGAGTGTTCTGTGCATGTGTTTAACGAACATGGTGAAGTACTTACTAGGGTCCTTATCCTCAAGTCCTGAACTGGAACAGGGAGCTGAAAAATGCGCTTTGTTCTGGTGTAGATACTGTGCTGGAGAATAACTGCACTTGAAAGGGATTTAAAATCCTCCTTTATTAAAACAATATTATTTACACACTTCCCAACTCGGGAGGGATACAGAAAGTAAAAGACCACACTTGGGCCTAACTTAACAATCAAATAAATTTATACTAAACCTAAATAGAAATTTAATTAAACTTTGCTCGCAGAGCAAATCGCGGAGTTTGGCCTCTAACTAAATGGTGCGTAGCAAGAAATACTAATACTAGCGCATTTCAATTTATTTCAATAAGTAATCACGTAGTAAGCACTATGGCTTATAATTTTAACTGCTAGCTGGTCAGGCGAACGTCGAACAGAATGATCGTGATCCGAGACTAAAAGCTCTCTCACACTAAGAGGTTTCTACCTCTGGTTTAAATAGTACTTGGCTGTACTTCAAATTAGCATAAGCTGAAAACGCGCGCTTCTTCTGACGGGAAGTTGAAACAGAGAAGAGATAGAAAGATTTAAATTAAAATAAAACTTTGTTAGTTTAACTAAAACCTTACAAGTTTACCAAAAAAAAAGTGTATTAAAAGCATCATTATGAATTTTTATTGTATATGATTTTACACTTGTTCATCGTGCTGCCAACGGAGCAAATATATACCGTAACTTAGCCCATCTATGTGCAGAAACTGGCTATTACTCTTGTAAAGAGGGGAAAAAAATGCACTTGTGTAAGAAAAGAACACGAGAAAAAAAAAAGGCAAACTGACCGGATGATACATTCAGAAAAACACTGAATAAACCAACGAAGCAGGAAAAAAACACAAGGACATTTTCTAAGAAACGAATTCATTACTTTGATGGCAAGTTTTTGGAAGATTTTATTATTCAATTCCAAAGAAGAAGGGTACTTTTGACGAAGTAAAGTACCAAAATGTAACAGCTGGAAACCTGTTCCCACAGCCGCGTGATTCCATTTTATGACAAAATCTAAAAATTAAAAGAGAGGTGTCATAAGAAATGCTAATTACAGATTCTTGAAAGCAATTTTGTCACCAGAATGAGAAGCCTATAAAAACATCCATGACCTTTATAATGCAACCACCAAACACAAAATTTCAAAGAATACCCTTCAAAAACATATTTAACTTCAAAAATATATTTAAAAAATCTTTCCTCTTAGACAGCAGAAATTATAAGTCAATATTTCAAAAAAAAAAAAAAAAAA
>KK115654.1:28318-38773 GCA_000611955.2 Stegodyphus mimosarum | reverse complement strand
AGAATAAAATCCTGTGACAAGGAAGCTTGATATCAATCATATTCCCCCTACCTGTGATATTACTAAATGAATTTGAAAATAATTAGTTGATAGGGGCAGCGAAAAGACCGTATCAAAAATCGTTATTTTTAAGGCACTTTCGAATTTATATATTTTTAAAATATCATACATTTACAAATGAAAATTTTCCAGTTAAATTTGTTTTTCATTGTAATTTGAAACTGTCTAGCCCTTTAAAAAAATTCTGTCTTTTTATTTATAGACAAAATTATTACACTTAAAACGCATTTGAAAATATGTAATTGTTACATGTTTTCAAAAGTTTTAAATTACTGAAAGTTAAGTTATTCTCAAATAAATATTGAAAAGAAACAGGTGAAGTATCTTTATCAAAGAACATTCATTACAGCCATACAACCTCAGGATCAACACATCTTCAACTGATGACAGATCGAAGAAACCCAATTAATATTTTATAAGTGAATAACATCAATGTTTCCAAACATTCAAAATTAAAGCAGTCTTTTATAAAGAAATATTGTCAAGTGGATGAGTAATTAAAAAATTGTTAAGTAGATGAGTAATGAAATATGACCATGTCTCAAATTGATTCCGAGGGGCAGTTGAAAAATTTTCGTTATACAAAAGAATACGTAATTTTTTTTCAGTTTTCTTTTCACATTTCCTATAAAAGGAGGCGCTAATTCTATTTTTTTTTTTTTTTAAACAGCTCAAGTAGTTCACTTTTAACATAATCACGAAATTCCAATTACTTTCTGTCGAGAATAACTTTATGAAGTAAAAGAAACACTAAATCGTGTACCAAATTGATGTATATCGAAAAAAGTGTTCTTTTTTCTGGCTTTGGAAGAGTTCAATTGATTTTAAAAATTAAATTAAAATTTAATATATATACGTACAAGGCTCCAATGTCGCCTTTACAACACAATTTTCTTTTGTAATCAGAATTCGTCAATAGATGGCAGCACCTTATAATAATGTGAGGCAATGTTAATTGTAAAAAGATTTTTTGTAAAAGACAAGAACATTGCTTGAAAAGAAGTGTAAAAATGAAATGTCAAAGAGAAAAGTAATATAGATCAAATGAAATACATGTTAGTTAGTACGGTAAAGAACTCAAGTTACTACTTGTTACTACAATAAAAAATATTAATTAAGTGTAGTGGTGCTATCTATCAATGTTTAGTAAAACTAAAGCCTCCGAAGATCATGAAGACCGGAATGTTATATTTAAAAATCAAGGAGAGCGGTAACTTTAATTAATATTACTCAAAAATGATACGCTGCGTATGGAAAAGACTGTTTAATCTATTGTCCAAAGCAAATTTTAATATTAATTTATCTTCCTATCTTTTTCACAGGGAAATATTTAAACCGATAATGTGATTTTAAAAGATAAGGGCCTTAAGAATAACGATTCGTCACAGTGAGATTTCATTACGCAACTTCTATGTATGCATTAAAAATTATAGTTCAAGCAGGAAAAGAACAGTTGTTTACATTATAATAACTAGGAAGTATAGAAACCCCTTCCATTAATTTTTTGAAGTGGGAGTAAATGGTTTTTAATTCAGGTGTTCCACCTGTGAACTAGAGGGGCAAGGCTAGTTCCCTAACATTTTTGTAATCTTCAAGTATATTTTTACCTAACATTAAAAAATATTTAAAGGAGCATCTTTTTAATTCTTTATAAATCGCGCCACATTCCCGTACTGTTGGTTTTCGTGGAAATGGGAGGAGCCTGCGTCTCCCCGGCTCGCATAATTCACAAGTGCACATCAGTATCGCCACTGAGGGAGGGATTTCAATAATAGACCAATTAGCTTTTATTGCTATTGTGACGCTCAATCTTTGGAACTGTCGACATGACCGCATGTTGATGTTTACTTTTTATTTTTCATTTATTTAGCAATTATATACGAATGGCGTATAAATGCTGCTATCATTTTAATAGAAAATCTGGTAGTGCTTTCATTTTGCAATTTTATTCAATTGTCAACATTTCACTTTCGTGAAACTTATCACGCGCTGATATTCGGTTTAGTGTTCGTTGCATACTATCACTCTTTATATCGAGAAAATGATTCAAGGTATAATTAACCTCGAATATTATTCATTTAATAACACCTGTGTATTAAGAGAATTCAAGTGTAATATTTTTTTTTTTTGAGCTGAGAATAACTGGAACTGTTACAATGAATCAGCATTTTCCTATTTTAATGCTCGCATTCCTTTCATTTTGAAAGTGTAAGATTCAAAATATATATTCTGAATGATCTGATTATACCTCTTGTTAATATTAAAAGTTACATACTGAAATAAAAAATATTCGTTCTGAATAAGATACATCCATTCTGTTTGAACAGTATTTCTTGCGCAGGCAATACATTCATAGTGAACAGTTACTTGTAATGTTAAATGTGAAATTTAACATTACAATAATTTAACATTATAAATATGTAGGAATGCAAATTAGGAAAATTCGCTTTGAATAAAAATAAAATTGTGCATTGGCTATTATTATGGAACATATTTTACAGCAATAAAAAGCAATAAAAATTGTTAAAACTTCTGTTACTTACATAATATAATTATGCTTATATTTGAACTAACTTCGCTCTTAAAATTTTCACAAGAAATTCACAATGCATTAATTATTTTGTACAAGAAATTAAGCAGCAGACATTTTCAACCATCTTGCTTAAAAAAGGGCAAAGGTAATGTAAAATGCCAGAAATATTACTAGAAGCCCATTGGCTCATTCTAGAAGTCACTCCTCCAGTGGCTATACAGATGTGCACTTATGAAATATGCCTCCGGCTCTATCCAAAACGAGACAAGCTGGCTTTCACCTGTTATTTCATACCCGCCTTGTATATTCTGTTAACTACTGGAGACAAATCTTTACAAAAATAACACTCTAAAACGTTATTTTTGTTCATCTTCATGAAAACGTTCCTGCGGAGAGTGAGGTAATGTTAAGTAACATATATTGATGCTGTAATTAAGATATGCGACTTTCCTCAGTTCTACTCCCAATTTTGAAGAAAAGACCACCCCCTCTTTGCCCACCTTCAACCTCTCGAGAGGACTTTTGTCTTGCCGCATATTTAGAGTGCCCCCATGCCGCACAGACACTATACATTTGCATGTACCCATGCATTTTCCGGGATTTAAAAGCGGGCCCTTCGGTAAGGCAGTCAGAGTCACTAACCACAGTCCGGGCTGGGTGGATAGCGAAAAGCTAGTCCGAAACAAGAAATCCTTACGGAGCATGCGCAAGTAACCTCTGATACCGTTTTATGACAACAAATTCATTAGCTGTCACAATCACAACCCTATGGTTTCAATCGCTTGTCTGTCATGTTTTTGGAGGTAACAAGTTTTCAAGGAATACGAAATTAAGGACAAAAGGTAGATTTACCCCACATGTTTTTATTTTCAGAAAGGGTGAAACACTATACCCGTTAATTTAGGTTAAAATAACACGCCGATTAATGATTATTGGAGAAGTTAAACAACAAGAATGAGCGTATTTACAAATATAACGCTGACTCTTGTTGTTTGACTCCTCCAATAACATAATATTTAGAAATATATTACTAATGTAACACTGATTCTAACGATGATGCTTATATGATATACAAATATAACGCGGACTCTTGAGGTTGACTTCTCCAATAATTATATCCGTTACTCTTTAAGTAAAGTATGATATAATTTCAAAATGATTAATAGTGTTGTTACGTTCCTATTTACGTTCGAGATAGTGGATTTGGAGTGATTACCAACAACATTTGATGATGAACGAAAACACAGTTTATTAGCCAGTATTCTCAGGGCAGCTTCAAAATCAAGTTAACAGTCGTCGAAGAACTACTATACACGCGCTGAGACAGCCTTCAGGCTATAACGGTGGAGACAGCTTCACTGCAAAGCACCAGAGTACCGCTCCCGACTCTACTCGGTTGTTCTCAGAACTCTACGAGACTCTTTCTCGAGACTGTCCACGCTACAACTCGCGATGCAGTCGATGCGACTCATGTCATTAAGTTGTTTCATTGATAAAACAAGGCTATCAAAAGTAATCTGGACGGAATTTTGAACACTAGATTTTCTGTTTCCGATTTGTAATGCGACGTGCTTCCAACTATACCACGAAGCCTAAAAACGAACAATTTTATTTGCTCTATCCAAATGCTATTTAAAACAAGATGAAATATTTCAGATGATTTATAAATATACCAGCTAGGTATTTATTTTACGATTTGATAAAAATTAGCACTGATATTTAAAACTGTCCCCGAGTGATACTTAGGAAAATCGCGTATAAATATAAAAACAAGACAAATATTCGTGAAAATATCCCGTTTTCTGACATATTTTAGTTGTGCTCTTATAGTACATTCTTTACATGTTATGACAAAGTGCTATCAAGAACAGTAATTAACATATCAATGTACGTTATAGCAGTGTAACATATAGCCGCACTTTGGAACGTTTATTAGAACTTTCTAAAATATTCCAATGAAGGTGTTCTTGTAGAACACGTCGCCTTTCCTCATTTCGTGGAAGTCATTCTAGGTTAAGCTGAAAAATATCTTTCGCTAGTTTCACTTTTACCACGTTTGGAATCTTTTCTTCGGGTGCTGATCACAAGGTTAAACAGTTAAAAGCATTTCAATCGATCACGTGTTGGATTGTTTGGGGGAGGGGGACTGCAGCGACAAGTTTCTGGAAAAAACCGTACATTTTTCCGAAGTTCCACTTCAACAAAGGATTAAAAAAAACTCTTTAGGGATTTTTAAAAATTAGAAAGGATTTTCAGGGATATTAGTAAGAATTTTTCACGGACATTTAAAAATTAAAAAATATAAAACAGAAGAGAAAGCATTCAAGAAGAGAAATAGCACACATCATAGAAATGACGACGATGGTGGCCCAGAGGAAAGGGGGTGAAAGAAAGGGAATTCTGGTGCAAATCTGTATATTTTGTAGGGTTTATGTTTATTTTAACTAACATGTGGAACCTGCTTGGTCTGCTGTACCCCAAGAACACATCCAAAGTCTCCGAGTCGTGTGATAGCGGTGATCTCCAACAATGGCGGCTACTCTGGCTACTAATTCTGGAAGGAACCACACTTCACAAAAGTCTATAAATTTAATCATTTAATACTTGGTCAACATGCTATGTACTAAATAAATTTTGTTGTGATATCTCTCGTCTTTCTTGGTGTCGCAATTTGGGTGGCCAACAGTGTATTTTGTATCTGTTAAATAATTTTTCTAAACATGAAGTTTCCTTTTTAAACAAAAATATTCATTTAGCAATTACATGCGTGATGGAAAAGATTTTTAACAATCAGTTAGATCTAAATATCATTCTATAAATTTTAAATAACTTTAATACAATCGGCTTTCTTTTAAAAAAAATTTATGATAAATTCAGTTTGTTATTTAAATTAACATTAAACTATGACACTATGTTAAAAATCCGCTATAATAAGATCGCTTAATTTTTCAAAAGTATATACTTCAATTCCACTTACCCATTCATTAAAAAAATTTCTTAATTCATACGCAAAATTCTTCCATGTGTTTCCTACACTCTTACTGTGCATAAAAACTCTTACTGTGCCAATCATCAAAGAAAAAATGCTAGGTGGTTTCATTTTTTAACAGACGGGGCACCTTGTCCTACCTCAATGATGTTAACTCTTACCTTAGTGCTGAGATAGTATTCTGAATTGGTCGCGGAGGTCTTATTCAACGGCCACCACGATTACCAGATCTAAAACCGCTAGATTTCAGTCTATGGGATTTAGTAAAAGATAAAGTGTACCCTCCGCCACTTCCTGCATCCATTTCTGACCTAAAATCCAGATCTGCACTGCAATTAATTTGATTGACGGAAACATACTGAGAAAGCTGTGACAAGAAATGATTTACCCATGGGACATTTGTAGAGTAACGAAAGGAAGTCACATCGAACAATTCTGATAAAGGTAAACTTAGACTATTTCTCCACCTTACAACAATATGTACTTTAATTTTTTTTTCTTTTAACTACATTCAAATAAATCATTCTTTTTGACCAACTAATTTGTAGACACCCTGTATATATTGCAGTTGTTTTTACTGCTGTTGCAATGACGTGGCATACTGCATTCTCAGACAGAAGAAGAATTCGGTTCATAATCTAGAAAAGGTAAACAGTGTTTAGTTTGAGTGTAATTAGGGTGTAACCTGATAACCTTTTCTATAGTTTCGTCTCTCCTCCTGCACAATAAAGCAGATCTGTTTTTAAAAATCTTTCTCGATAATAGATGATCTAGCTACACTGATCGGCTTCATTACACACCAAACACATTACTTCTTAAGATGATCACATTTCCCAAAATGCCAAAATTCAGGGATATATAAAAAGGAGAGAGACCAAAAATAAGACTACACAATTTGGAATTTTTACATTGGACTTCAAGGTTGAACACTGATACCATAGTATCCTAAAATACACTTCTTTCAAGGGAATGAATCGAACCGCTCATTAGATTCACAGACATATTTCCTCCAAAGAAAAGGTATATCCCGAATGAACACCTGACTTTTTTTTGTGCAACATAAAAATTCTATATGGTATCAGAAAGGGAGTAAATGACTTTTGATGGCTTAAAGATTTCTCGCAGCATAACTGATATATCTTCAGTAGCAGTACTCCTATTCTACGTAGAAGGAATCCTTACTTCCTTAAACTTATGGAAAATATCTTAGAGAAGTTTAATGGTATACTGATAAGATTCAAAGTTTATATGTCAGTGGTCTTCAATGGTCTCAGAGTCTGATTGCATGCTGGCAAAATACATGATCAGAAAGCAGCTGATAGACCAAAACACTTTTTTGAGCAAATTTAAATACAGTTCTAACAAAAAATAAATAAAATAAATTTTAAATTTCACTTACAAGGTTGCAGGGTTTATATTTATTTTAACTAACATTTATTTTAAGTTAATATTCCTTTCCTGTTTAGCCTTCATTTTCCCCTAGAAGTGCCCGTGCCAGAGTATGTAAATTGTAGTAGCACGCGCAGTTCATTCAAATTTAGCGGAAGCTAGTTGAATTAAATAGTAGACGAAACCAGAGTGTGAGAGTCTTGCTTTCAAACTACACTGGAGAGATTGCTCGGTAGAATTTAGATCGGCGCGTATCGGCCTGTGTGCCTAGCCTTGCAGAAGTGCTAGAGTTCAACTGTTAAATCAGTAATCTTGCTGAATATAAGCGATAATTAAAAACGCGGTTAGTTAAGATCTCAGAGCCTCGTCGATAGTGTTTGATATTTGTTCATCTAGTTTTTTATTTTCAGTTTTACCTTACTTTTAGTTCATTAGCAGGGTTGGCGCAGTTTGTGAGCGTCGAGTAGACGCAGTTGTAATTTTAAAGGTACAATAAAATGGTTTCAACCCCTTCGCACGTTTTTGTGACTCACTATCCCAGTGACTGACAAGTTGGGACAGAAGGATCTTACAAGGTAATTAATGTTATTTAATAAACCTATAAAGTAATTCTAATAATAATAATAATCCATTTTGAATAAAATGCAAAAAATTCGTATTTATTTCCTACCTGAAGTTTTAGAGGTGTATAGGAACAAGAAATTTCTCTTGTTTATACTTAGTAATTGAAATACACTGACATTTACTTCAATTAACTCCAGTTTGTTAAATTAACCCTAAATAACTTTCTTTTAATCTAAACCAAAATCTGGAAACACCAATATCCTGAAGCACTATCAGCTACACACTGTCAAACGAACTTTCTTTACTGTACCAACTTGGAACATTTTAGAGCTCGTAGAATAAAATATTACAGGAGTCGACATTTTATTATAGAGAGAATCTAATAAGTCTTTATACAGATTCCAATTCCTTTTTTACTTAAAATAAGTTTAATTCAAAAACAAAAAATGAACACATAACTAAATAAATAAGAAGCTTACGAGCCATATCATAATATGAAAACAATTATTCTACAACAAATAGTCAGACAATCAAATAAAGCACATATACGAGATTCTGGAAAAATGACCATTTTAAACTGCTCTGTATAGAAAAATATTTGTCTATAACGCAGCTGCGATAATTTAGATATATTAATAATCAATTTATAGAAACCAAATAAAAAAGCGAAAATTTATTTCACGGCTGTCAAATAAGAAATTTGGAATTCAAGTAATTTGTTTGTTTTGAAATAAATTTGTTTCACCTCTTTAATAACATTAATTTCTCTTTACTGAATATTTGGAATATTCATGATGCATTTTACTTTTAAAAAATAAATATCTTTCTCCCACAAAACAAGAACGACCAAAACGTGTTTTAAAACATAAAACCAAAATACATTCTCTCTGCTTTTTTCGCCTACATTATTAATTCTGCAGATAAATTGCAGGTAATGTTGTCAGGACTGAGTGTTCGTGATAGTGTTTGATATTTGTTCATCTAGTTTTTTATTTTCAGTTTTACCTTACTTTTAGTTCATTAGCAGGGTTGGCGCAGTTTGTGAGCGTCGAGTAGACGCAGTTGTAATTTTAAAGGTACAATAAAATGGTTTCAACCCCTTCGCACGTTTTTGTGACTCACTATCCCAGTGACTGACAAGTTGGGACAGAAGGATCTTACAAGGTAATTAATGTTATTTAATAAACCTATAAAGTAATTCTAATAATAATAATAATCCATTTTGAATAAAATGCAAAAAATTCGTATTTATTTCCTACCTGAAGTTTTAGAGGTGTATAGGAACAAGAAATTTCTCTTGTTTATACTTAGTAATTGAAATACACTGACATTTACTTCAATTAACTCCAGTTTGTTAAATTAACCCTAAATAACTTTCTTTTAATCTAAACCAAAATCTGGAAACACCAATATCCTGAAGCACTATCAGCTACACACTGTCAAACGAACTTTCTTTACTGTACCAACTTGGAACATTTTAGAGCTCGTAGAATAAAATATTACAGGAGTCGACATTTTATTATAGAGAGAATCTAATAAGTCTTTATACAGATTCCAATTCCTTTTTTACTTAAAATAAGTTTAATTCAAAAACAAAAAATGAACACATAACTAAATAAATAAGAAGCTTACGAGCCATATCATAATATGAAAACAATTATTCTACAACAAATAGTCAGACAATCAAATAAAGCACATATACGAGATTCTGGAAAAATGACCATTTTAAACTGCTCTGTATAGAAAAATATTTGTCTATAACGCAGCTGCGATAATTTAGATATATTAATAATCAATTTATAGAAACCAAATAAAAAAGCGAAAATTTATTTCACGGCTGTCAAATAAGAAATTTGGAATTCAAGTAATTTGTTTGTTTTGAAATAAATTTGTTTCACCTCTTTAATAACATTAATTTCTCTTTACTGAATATTTGGAATATTCATGATGCATTTTACTTTTAAAAAATAAATATCTTTCTCCCACAAAACAAGAACGACCAAAACGTGTTTTAAAACATAAAACCAAAATACATTCTCTCTGCTTTTTTCGCCTACATTATTAATTCTGCAGATAAATTGCAGGTAATGTTGTCAGGACTGAGTGTTCGGTGCATATTCTTGGAAAACATCTTCGTGACAGCTTTAAGTCCTGATCTGGAACAGGGAGCTGAATGCAGCTATGTTCTGTGGTAGAATACTGTGAATAAGTGGTACAAGAACTACACTTCAGAGGGATTTAAATCCTCTTTTATTAAACCACAATTATTTACAGCCACTTCCCAACTCGGGAGGGATACAGAAAATAATGATCGCCACTTGGGTCTAAACTGAACAATCAAATTTAATTTAAACTGAAGCTAATTAGAAATTAAGTAGTTTGTAGCTATGAACGCGAGGTTGGCCTCTAACTAAATGGTGAGTAGCAAGATTTAACTAATACTAACGTACTTAGAATTACTTCAATAAGTAATAACGTAACAGCGCTACGGCTTAGAATTTAAATGCTAGCTAATCAAGCGAACGTCGAATAGAGTAACCGTGGTCTGAGACTAAAAGCTCTCTCACACTGAAATGTTTCTACCTTTCGTTTAAATACGACTTGGCTCCACTTCAAATTAGCATAAAGATGAAACGCGCTTATTCTAACGGGAAGTTGAAATGAGAATAGATAGAAAAAGTCAAATTAAAATAAAACTTTGTTAGTTTAACTAAAAGCTTACAATGTTACCTAATTAATACACTCACGTTTGTGAAAATTGCAACACCAAGAAGGAATCGTCATAATTGAATGCAATTTAATACACAGTTGAGTGGTAGTGGTAAAAATAAATGATTAAATGTTCAAAGCAAACAAACAAGAACAAGAGATCAGAATCAGTATTTTGTGTGGCCACCACGCGCCGCAATAAGTGCTGCTA
>KK115654.1:14633-27426 GCA_000611955.2 Stegodyphus mimosarum | reverse complement strand
GTCGACGAGGCATAAGTACAGATTGAGTTAACGTTTACCACTAGCAGATAACCACGGATAACCATACACGCCTCGCTACAGCCGTCTATTTATTCGGATCCATCAGCCGTTCGGAGGGCGCTGCTCAGCATACGCATGCGCTACGGATTTGCAATTCTAATCATTTGCATATCATGCGCTACTTTGCATTTCCTGAAAATTTCAGCTCACTCGCGTAAGTCCTTCATGGTATTGCAATTTTCACAAACGTGAGTGTACATAGTAAGTTCTGACTGGAACAGCTACAGAAAGCAAATATTTTTTATTTATAATTTAGAAAAAGTTAAATTTAAATTTTATTATTTCTTACTACAGCTTGACACTTGATGAAGTTTCGATTGTAGTCTTCGACAGAAGTGACAAATTATTATTATTAGAAGTTAACTATTATTAACACGATTTTTTTAAACAAAGGGCTCCTTTAAATTATCATAATGTTTATCAGTGGAGTTTATCGATATACATTCCTCAAGTGGAGTAGCGACACATTTTGTAGGATATTAGATGAATATAAGTAATACATAACATAACATCTTTTATGTACTTAAAAAGAAGGTATTTCTATAAAATTACTCAATGTTTTTAACTAGACACATAATTAATTAAATGCATATTTTTTAATCAAACAGATTCATAAATAAAAACGATGTTCTTAAGAGCGATTAACAAACGATTCGAATTTGATGCTAGCAAACGTTGCTATTTCATTCAATGAAATTGCACTCCTATTTTTAACTAATTTTTCTAATTGGTTAGAACACGCACATGCCCGTTCGCCACATACTTTGCGACTAAGCACAAAAGTTTTACGCGTGATTCTAGGTTAAACCTGTGGTTGACTATGGTCACTTGTGATTTCTTTCCGATTCTTATATTTTATATTATTCTATATATTATATTTTACTTTAACATCACATAATCTTAATTGTACTTAACTGTATATATTATATAACTTATAATACTTTTATGATATTGTTACTTTAATATTGTTTTCCTACTTTTTAATTGTATATTCTATTTTAACTTTTTAACTTTTCTATCTCTTGTATATAATTTTAATATCTTTATATATAACTATTCATTCTAACTTTCTTATTTAACATTAACATTTTTATAACATATTTTTGTGATTTTTTTCATATTTTAACTGTGAAAAATATGGAACGTCAGAGTTTCAGCTCAAGGTAAGGAATTTTTGTATATATTTGCATATTTGTATTTGTTAGAATGCTGGTTCTTATTCTCATAAATAATTTCGTTAATAATCACACAATGGACTGCATAAATAACAATGACTCAGTAGTAAGGTAAACACACTCTCCTTTATTAACATCTCTCCTTTACTAACTCATTACTCTCGTCGACAGAATCACTAGTAAAATTTTCTAACCGAGGGCCCTGCGCTGGCAGGCGTGAATATACCGCCCGGCGTTGACATGGTTACATTCAACAGTTTATAAAATTTTCAGAAATACAGATCTAAAATATGAATCTAATTAAAATATAATACCGCAACCCTATAGACATACATCTTATAATTACATTAATTTTGCTCATTTAGGTAAAGGTAAAATACAAATTTTAGAAATTGGCCTTGTAAAAGTTCCATTTTTTGTTTTTACTTTTACGACTCTTACTTTATTATCTTTACCTGTTTTGGAAAGGTAAAATACAAATTTTAGAAATTGGCCTTGTAAAAGTTCCATTTTTTGTTTTTACTTTTACGACTCTTACTTTATTATCTTTACCTGCTAGCGTTTCTATAATTCTGCCTAATGGCCAATTACAAACAGGTGTATTATCTTCTCGTAGAATGACCATAGTACCAACTTCTACATTATTTTTTTCGTAATACCATTTATTTCTTTGTTGAAGTGTGCTTAAATAATTGTTTGACCAACCTTTCCAAATGAACTTGTAAGGTTTTAGTTAAACTAACCAAGTTTCATTTTAATTTAAATCTTTCTATCTCCTCTCTGTTTCAACTTTCCGTCAGAAGAAGCGCGCGTTTTCAGCTTATGCTAATTTTGAAGTACAGCCAAGTACTATTTAAACCAGAGGTAGAAACCTCTTAGTGTGAGAGAGCTTTAGTCTCAGATCACGGTCGCTCTGCTCAACGTTCGCCTGACCAGCTAGCAGTTAAAATTTATAAGCCATAGTGCTTACTACGTGATTGCATATTGAAATAAATTGAAGTGCGCTAGTATTAGTATATCTTGCTACGCACCCTTTTAGCAAAACCCTACCAAACTCCGCGAATCGCTCTGTGAGCAAAGTTTGATTTAAGTTCTATTTAGATTTAGTTTAAATTTATTTGATTATTAAGTTAGGCCCAAGTGCGGTCTTTTACTTTCTGTATCTCTCCCGAGTTGGGAAGTGTGTAAATAATAGTGTTACGAAAAATTCGGCGGTTGCGCCTGTATGTAAGCTTTTCGGCATAGCACTAGGGTTGCCATAAAATAGTGTATGGTAGGGTTGCCAGATTGGCGACTTTATCGCCCATTTGGCGACCAAATAGGCGATATCCCATGGTCCAATCGGGAAGCTTCTAGAATGATTTCCTGTCGAGATATTTCTCGAAACGTGTCGAACTTAGAGAAAAGCTATATAAACCCTTGCGTTTCTGAGAGAAGTTAGTTGAAGGGTTGCGAGTTAGTTGCGGAGTTAGTTGTTGCAAGTTGCGAGCAGTGTGATTAGTTGTGAGAATAGCTGCTACGCGAGAGTTCTGTGAACGGAAAGCAATCGAGATAGTGCTTTGCCGTGAAGCTATCTTTACAGTATAGCTTGAAAGTGGATTGGTGATTGTTCCACGGTGTTTTATTATAAGTTTAGTGTTGCCGTGAAGCTACCTGTACAGTTACAGCCTGAAGCTGTGTTGCTGATTGTTTCAGCGTATTTATTGTAGATTTTCGACGCTTTTAAAGGTGATTTTGGAACTGTGCTGTAAATAGTGATTCCTGTAAATAAATTGTGCTTTTTATTGTTCTGCATCGTGTTTTCATCGGATACTCTCAAATCCACGAACCCGTATAACGCAACAACAGGTGTCAGGAGTGGGGTTTGACAGTGAATGCCAGTCACCCGTCTACAGGAGAAAGCAATGGCGGAGGAAATGAAAGCTTTGATGGACATGTTAGCAGCTCTGAAAGCCGGACAAGAAGAGATGAAAGAAGACATGAAAGCCGGACAAGAAAAGATGAACGCCAGATATGAAGAGATGAAACAAGAGATAAAAGCTGGCTATGAAGAGATGATAGCCGAGATGAAGGCCGAGCGCGAAAAGAGGAAAGTCGGCCGAGAAAAGGTACGAGAGCAACTCCAACAGATGAAAGAGGAGCTTGCAGAAGAAACTGGAGCCATAAAAGAAGATGCGGAAATCAAAGTGGCATCTGAAGAGTCAGAGGATGAAGAAACGGAGGAAGTAGCTGGTGGAGTGTTTGAGAAAGATCCAGAAATCATGGATGAAACATCTGACGTGATTAAAGAAAGAGAACGAAAACATAAAGAAATAAAAGACGAGAACGAAGGTTTTGATTCTCACGTGCCTGAAGTAGAGACAGAAGAAAGTGAAAATGCGGCTGTCAAGATCATAGAAACTGATAATGAAGTTACGAAGTCGCAGTTAGCAAGCATTGAACGATCTGATGAGATGTGTTCACATGTTCACATCACATGTTCATGTGATGCTGAGATGGAAGAAGCTGATGTACAACTTACGCGGAGTGCTCCAGCATTGCAAGAAAGTTTACCCATTTCGCAATCCATGTGCGTGTCTTATAGTGCAGATTGTGCAGACAAGGACTTGATTCTAAACCTGGATACTTCTGCTTGTAAAGGATCGGATTCTATTCATGGTCCTGGTGTAAACATCGGAACTCGCTTTCAGGAAATAGAGGTAAATAAGCATGTACCTTCTGCTGTGAGTATCGAGGTGAACTGTACAAACGGTGCGAATAAACTACAGAGTGGTGAACGAACTGTTTCAGATCTTCCTGTGCAAGAAAAGTCTGAAATGACTGAATCTTCAGACTGTGATATGAAAAACAGAAATATATCTGAGAACTGCCGTGGAAAAGTATTTGACCCGGGTATAACTTAGTGAAAAGCCTAAGACTAAAATCCATTCTGAACTTTAATAGTATAGTTTAAAATTGTTATGTGTTTAACTTGTGTATATAATTTGTATATAATGTAAATATTTGTTTCTTTAGTTATGTTATTTGTTTGTTTTATTACCTTTTGTATGTATCGAATTATGCTTCTGATCAAGGATTGTACTGCCCGGGACGTGCAGTCCTTGGGAGGGGGCAGTGTTACGAAAAATTCGGCGGTTGCGCCTGTATGTAAGCTTTTCGGCATAGCACTAGGGTTGCCATAAAATAGTGTATGGTAGGGTTGCCAGATTGGCGACTTTATCGCCCATTTGGCGACCAAATTGGGGATATCCCATGGTCCAATCGGGAAGCTTCTAGAATGATTTCCTGTCGAGATATTTCTCGAAACGTGTCGAACTTAGAGAAAAGCTATATAAACCCTTGCGTTTCTGAGAGAAGTTAGTTGAAGGGTTGCGAGTTAGTTGTTGCAAGTTGCGAGCAGTGTGATTAGTTGTGAGAATAGCTGCTACGCGAGAGTTCTGTGAACGGAAAGCAATCGAGATAGTGCTTTGCCGTGAAGCTATCTTTACAGTATAGCTTGAAAATGGATTGGTGATTGTTCCACGGTGTTTTATTATAAGTTTAGTGTTGCCATGAAGCTACCTGTACAGTTACAGCCTGAAGCTGTGTTGCTGATTGTTTCAGCGTATTTATTGTAGATTTTCGACGCTTTTAAAGGCAATTTTGGAACTGTGCTGTAAATAGTGATTCCTGTAAATAAATTGTGCTTTTTATTGATCTGCATCGTGTTTTCATTGGATACTCTCAAATCTACGAACCCGTGAAAACGCAACAATAGTGATTTAATAAAAGAGGATTTCAAATCCCTTTCACGTGCGGTTATTCTCCAGCACAATTGCTACATCAGAACAAAGCCAACATTTTATCAGCTCACTGTTCCAGTTCAGGACTTGAGAAGAAGAACCCTTGTAAGTATTTCACCATGTCTGCAAAGAGCATGCACAGAACACTCAGTCCTGATAAACTGAATTACTTTTAACTTTTTCCAGTTGTTTAACATGTTATCACTTGCATTTAAAATGCTGGGTTCGACTAATGCAGTTATTGGTCTTCCAATCAAAAAATGACCAGGCGTCAAGACGTCGAAGTCATCCAAGTCAGTTGACATAGGATACAGTGGGCGTGAATTAAGTATCCCCTCAATTTGGGTAATTATAGTTAAAAATTCCTCAAATGTTAATTTTAAATTTGCCACCACACGCCTGAGATGATGTTTGACAGACTTGACGGCGGCCTCCCAAAGTCCTCCATGATTAGGAGCACGCGGAGGAATAAACGTCCAATCAATGCCCTCAATGGATAAAAAATTACCTAAATTTTCGTCTGGTTTGTTAATCAATTTGTTCAATTTGTTCAATTCTAAATTACTTCCAACGAAATTTATCGCGTTGTCGGAAAAGATACGTGCACACTTACCTCTTCTGCTAATAAATCTTTTTAATGCTGCGATAAAGGCCTCACTAGAAAGGTCTGTAACAAGCTCAAAAAGACAAGCCTTTGTTACAAAACAAACAAAAATGCATAAATATATTTTATTAAGAATTCCCTTCCTCTAATTTTTGTATTTTATCATTAATGGCCCGTAAAATTCAACTCCTACACAATTGAATGGGAAGTTTGGTGTAACTCTTTCCTGCGGTAAATGGGCCATGAGTTGCTCACAAGAGAGCGGTTTTGCTTTAAAGCAAATCACACATTCATGGGCTAATTTCCTACAAAGATTACGAGCACCTAAAGGCCAAAACGTTTGCCTAATATTACACATTAATCCTTGAGGTCCAATGTGCATGTATTTTTTATGGACCATCTCTGCTATTAAGATTGTTAATGTATGATTTTTTGGCAATATTATAGGAAATTTTCTTTCAAGGTTATACTTACTATTGGTTAGTCTTCCGCCTACCCGCAAAATATTGTCCTTATCTATAAAGGGGTACAAACTTTTTAACTTACTATTCGGAACCACCTTACCGTCTTTCTGAAGACTAGTTAATTCTTTTTTAAACTCTTCTTCTTGAACGACTTTGATTAGCTTTAATTCCGCATGTTTAATTTCCTCAATGCGAAGAAAACCGCTAATCTTGTTCTTAGCCTTGCAGTTATTGTAGAACCTGTAAATAAAACTTAAAATACGCAAAATTTTAACATAGTTATTACTCAAATTTAAGAATTCATTTAGGAAATAATTTACTTTTATATTAAGTGAAATTCTAGAGTCCTTAAGTTTTTTGAGTTCATCAGCAAAGTCTTTCACAATAACTTCAGTAGGAATCACTTTACATGGATACTCATCCTTCATCAGGAAACCAGGACCCTTCCACCAGAGCTCACTTTGGACAAGCTTGATAGAGTCAAGTCCCCTGGAGATAATATCAGCCAGATTTTCACCTGATGGAACGTGCCGCCACTGTCGCACATCCGTCATTTCTTGAACCACCGCTACTCGATTAGCAACAAATTTTTTCATACAGCAGGGCTCCTTTTGCAGCCAACACAAGACTATCATAGAGTCACTCCACAAAAATACATTATTAATATTAAGTTTTAGAGCAGATATTACTCGATTCATTAATTTCGCAAGCAATACTGCTGCGCATAACTCTAAACTTGGTATGCTAACTCTTTTTATAAGAGAAACTCTTGATTTACTTGTTACAAGTCTTATTATTACTTCACCACATTGGGAGATGGATTTACAATAAACTACACCTCCATACGCTAACTCAGAGGCATCACAAAATCCGTGTAACTCAATAACAATTGCTTCTGCGACAAGAATGCATCTCTTAATTTCTAAATTAAATACATGAGGCAGTTCAGAGAAAAATTGCTGCCATTCCTTGGCTTCTTTTTCAGGTAGAGGATCGTCCCATTTGAGCTTCAAAAACCATAGTCTCTGAAGAAATATTTTAGCTTTAGCTATCACGGGACCCAATAAACGAAGTGGATCAAAGATTCTTGCTATCGTTGACAAAACTTGCCGTTTAGTAATTTGACACTCGTCTTCTAGTTTCACTTTAAAATTAAAACAATCTTTATCTGCTTTCCAGGAAACACAAAGAGCTGAAACTTCATTCGTGCACTGGAATGTGTATTCATCATCAACGTTAACTGCAAGTTCCGGATTGTTGCTACACCATTTGTGCAGAGACATAGTTGCACTTCTTAAAATCTCAATCAACTCTTGCTGTAACTTCTTTGCAGAACTCGATGAACTGGACCCTGTTAGCATATCATCCATATAAAAATCACTTTGTAGAACTGGAGCCGCCGATGGAAAATTTCTGAACTCATCTATGGCAAGCTGACGTAATGTTCTCATGGCTAAGAAGGGTGCACTTACTGTGCCATAGGTGACCGTATTCAACTCAAAAGTTTTTACTGGACCATTAATTGACTCTTTCCACAAAATTCTCTGTAGCTGCCGTTGAGTAGGATCAATCGATATCATTCGGTACATCTTTTTGATATCCACTGTAAAGGCATAAACATGTTTTCGGAAACGTGCCATAATCGAAAACAAGTCCTCTTGAATTACACCACCATTACATTGAATTGAATTCAGGGAATTGCCTTTTGACGTTGTAGTCGAAGCATTGAACACTACTCTCAAAGGTGTCGAACTTTTCTCAAGGCGATAAATCCCAAGGTGTGGAATATAGTACGTTCCCTTCTGCTCGTCGTCTTCATTCTTGACTTCAGTTATGTGACCTAATTCTCCATATTCACGTAGAAAATCTGAGTACAATAATAAGTAATTTTCATCTTTATTCAAATGAATCCACAACGAGTTCAACCTCTTAAGCGCGATTTGTTTCGAATTCCCTAAACACATTGGATCTTCCTTAAACGGCATCTTCACTACGTATTTTCCATTATCTTCACGACTATAGTGGTTTTTAAAATGCTCTTCACAAAATTCCGATTCTTTACTTCTCTTCTTTGCTACCTCAACATTTTCGAGTTCCCAAAATTGCTTGAGTGTGTTATCTAAATTTGTTTCTTCTGTTATCACACCACAATGAACACCACTCTCTTTTTCTGTTAAACTCCCAGACGCAAACAATCCAAACACACTGTTTTGTAGAATGATATTAGAATTGTCAAATTGAATTTGACGAGGTTGTAACAACTCTAAATATATCTCTGCACCGAGCAAACAGTCAATACGTTCGGGAATGTTAAACTTGTCATCAGCTAACTTTATATGTCTAACATTCTCCAGAGAAATGTTTACTCTTTGTGAGGGTATAAAGTCTGTCGTTATCTTCGGAACTACCAAGAAATCTACATTTTTAATATAACTTTTATTTTCGTTACGAATATTCGCATTAACTCTTGTTTTTATTCTTAGAGATGAATCATTTAAACCGCTAACTACTATATATACTTTTTCTTTTTTCAATTGCATAATATCTACGATATGTTTACTTAACAGGCAAGATTCACTTCCCCCATCCAAAAGCCATCGTAATTTATATTCACTTCCTCTTTCATCTGTCAAAATACATATCGCCGCATTTAGCAACACTTTTCTTTTTATTCGAATGATTACTCATGAATGTTAAGCTTTGCACAAACTCTGGCATTAGGAAAAACTTGTAAAAGTTTTTCCAACTTGTACATTAGGAAATTTAGGATCTTCACACACCGGGGTTGTCGATGGCCTTGAACTCTGAAGCGTATTTGCTGACTCACTTTTAAATGCAACCTCATTTTTTCTACACGCGTTGCGATTTTCATTGGAGTTTCGGTTTGGAAAATGCAATGTTTTATGATGTCTCTTTTTGCAAAAACAAGACTTTTTGCAAAAACAAGACAATTTTGAAGAGCAATTTAATACAGAGTGTTTGTTAGACATGCAGTTAAAGCAAAGATGATTATTTTTAACTACTTCTACTCTATCATTCACTGATAATCTCTACATATAATAAAACAAAGAGTCTCTCTCTCTGTGTGTGTGTGTGTGTGCGCGTTTTCTTTCGTTTGTGTTGCGAGTAAGCTAATAGACCCAGGGCCACGAAATTTGGTACAGAAATGTATCTACACAAGAGCCAGTGCACCTCGAAGCGATTTTTTTCGAAATTCGAATTCGAATTTTTTAATTTTTTTTATTTTATGTTTTGTGACCAAATCGCGTCATTTTGAGACATAATGGGCTTCGTCGTGAAGCGTAGACACTTAGCTATTTTACGAACTTAAAATAAGTTTCGTATTTCAATAAATCGGTTAAATACGAATTTATTTAGGAAGGTTAGCTTAACACCTTTTCAGCGGATTTTTTTTTTTAAACTTATTTTAAAAAATATGCTGTTTATTTTCCTTTGATTTTTGAACACGTTGAACTTTAATTCTTTCGATTCCTTTTAAAAAAAGAATTTTGGAAAAATAGAGACTGAAAAGTTTTGTTGTTTCTTTTTGCAACGGTAAATTGTTTAATTACTTTATTAGGATAATTAACATTTGTATCAAGGGATATTGCTTAGTTCATTGTAATATTATGTTTTAATTATATATAATTTTAATTATAAAAAAGTTTTGCATGGTATTTTTTAATCTGTTTAAGTTCTTAATCTGTTTATACCATTTGAGTTCTTAACATTTTGCAAAGGGAAGTTGGTTAATTTATTTATTAGGATAATTAATATTTGTATAAAGGGATACTGCATATTTCATTGTCATTTTTTATGTATATATGTAACACATTTTTATTGATTTCTTTTTGATAAAGTTATTTGAATTACATTTTTTTTTTAATTTTATGCTTTCTGACGAAATAGCGTCATTTTAAGACATAATGGGCTATAGCAAAGCAAAATTTCACTCTATTGAACAGTTTAAGAAATTGAAAAATTGTTTCTTTTTGCAAAGGTAAATTATTTAATTAATTTATAGAACTATATTTAAAAGGACAAGTCTGTCTGTGTGTATAGGAGTCTTTTGTTCGTACTGCGCGTAAGCTAATAGACCCAGGCTTATGAAATCTGGTAACACAGGATGCATCTAGACAAGAGCCAGTGCACATCGATTTTTCAAAATTCGAATGAGTTTTTTTTTTCCATGAAATAGTATCAAATTGATGATTTTCTCTCATTATATGAACAACAATGGCACGCAGCCATTGTTGCTGATATCTGCACTATTGCCACCCGGAAAAATGAGGGCGATATTTCTGTGCAGTTTTTAAATTTAATGTTTCTCTTGGATACTGGACGTTTGTCTAGAAAAGGCAGCAGAAAGTTGGTTAATTTATTTATTAGGATAATTAATATTTGTATTAAGGGATATTGCTTATTTCATTGTATGCTTTTTATATGTAATGCATTTTTAAGTGAATTTTTTTCCGTTGTTGTTTGTTTCTTTTTCGATAAAATTATTCTGCAGAGTAAACTTCTGTGCAAAAAGCCAGACGAAAGCTGGCCGCGCAGCGACTAGTTTTAGATAAATAGGACATTTAGATAGATGATAATAATCTTTTTTACATAACACACAATTAGAAGAAATATCTGAAAGAAATACTTTCGAAAAATTTTTCGAAGAACTCTTATATATATTAGAGCTTACAGCAAATGATTTTCCTTTAGATGTGAAAAATAAATCCACCTCTTTTCCTAACTCACTGGGTTTAAACCACTTGTCTCCTTGTCTCACACTAATATGAGTTGCTGTTTCTTTATCAAGAGTTTGATAAATTTTATCAGATATTATAAGTTGATTTAATGATTCAAAATCCTTTACATCTCTTAATTTTAAATAATAGTTCTCAACTAGTAGTTAAACGCGAAGCAAACTGAACATGAGTTTCATTTTCTAGTCTGGATGCTTTCCTAAATTGCTCTAAACATGAATACGGTGTTGGTTGAAATTCTCGTAATACTATTTCTTTTACTTTTGTGTAATTAATTAAATCTTTCTCCTCTATATAAGTGATAATATTAGATACCTTATCACCTAACAAATTCAACAAAATTTCCGCTTTGTATT
This sequence comes from Stegodyphus mimosarum, assembly GCA_000611955.2. Classification (NCBI taxonomy): domain Eukaryota; kingdom Metazoa; phylum Arthropoda; class Arachnida; order Araneae; family Eresidae; genus Stegodyphus; species Stegodyphus mimosarum. The sequence goes on along the minus strand of KK115654.1, from coordinate 16,228 downwards.
TTTCCGGTATTTCCTTAGAAACAAATGCCCTCTCTAAAGAGGAAAAGAAAAATCTCCAACCTTCTGGTATTGTAGGTATTTTCATAATTAAAGTACGAATGCTTTTTATAAGTGTGTCTAACGATTCGTTATTATTTTCGTTTTTAGGAATATCTGATTGTATTTCTGCGCCTATTTTAACCAACTCTAGCTCTGCTTTAGAACGTTCCAACTTAATTTTCTCAAGTTCTAACTGTTTGGATTCCTCAGATTTTCTCCTCTCAATGATCATGTTTGCGATTTCATTCACAGAATCTGGATCAGATTTATATGGATCACTGTTTTTGATGGCTGCGTTAATTCTAAAACTGTCATTTTATCTGTTAGCTCAACTCCTATTTCAAAGGCTATAAGCCTTAAATCCTCTTTAAATGCACCTTTAAACATTTTTCGTACTGACACAACTCAGATTTCAAAGAAATACTACAACCAAGTTCAAAATAGTGCTATTAAGTATAAGCTCAAATTAAATCTCAAATAATTCAAATAGTAAATTACCACCTACTTGACCCTTGAATATTCTTCTTTCGAAACCAGAAGTAGCCACACCCTTGTAGTTCACATAACTTCTAAAGACGTTTATCATTTATAATAATCTCCGGCTTAAGGGCCAATATGTTAGAATGCTGGTTCTCATTCTCATAAATAATTTGGTTAATAATCACAGAGTGGACTGTATTAATAACAATGACTCAACAGTAAGGTAAACACACTCTCTTTACTGACTCATTACTCTCGTCCACAGCATCACTAGTTAAATTTTCTAACGGGGGGCGCTGCGCTAACAGGCGTGAACAATATTATTTATTTTTTATTTCTTCACCCGGTTTGGCAGTATCACCGATCTATTGGGTTTTAAACTTTAACCTTTCTTAAAAAAAATTAAATTATTCCCATTAAGTTTTTTCATAAGAAACTGTGGCTGAAATGTATTGTGGTAATGTATTCATGGAGTATTGGGTAAATGTCCTCTTATTTATGAAATTAAGTCTTAATTATTAAGTTTCCTTTTATTTATGTTTTAATATTTGCGTTTAATTTTAACATCAGTAAATGTTACGTAACATAGTTAATCGTTAGAATGTACGTTGATTATTAATTTTATTTTAATCATATTTAAAAGTATACTTGGCAAAGCTTGATTCGGATAACGTTTGTCCAGTACTAGAAAAGCTTTTGAGAAACCACTTTAAAATTTTGAGCTTCAAATTAAAATAAAAGTAAATTAAAAAACTCTTTGATATAATACCACTTTAAAATAAATTTAAATACTTATCAAAACACACATAAATAATAATTTATATTTATCAAACAATACAATATATTTATAATATATTATTGTTGCGTTTATACGGGTTCGTGGATTTGAGAGTATCCGATGAAAACACGATGCAGAACAATAAAAAGCACAATTTATTTACAGGAATCACTATTTACAGCACAGTTCCAAAATCACCTTTAAAAGCGTCGAAAATCTACAATAAATACGCTGAAACAATCAGCAACACAGCTTCAGGCTGTAACTGTACAGGTAGCTTCACGGCAACACTAAACTT
>KK115654.1:1587-12864 GCA_000611955.2 Stegodyphus mimosarum | reverse complement strand
CCGATGAAAACACGATGCAGAACAATAAAAAGCACAATTTATTTACAGGAATCACTATTTACAGCACAGTTCCAAAATCACCTTTAAAAGCGTCGAAAATCTACAATAAATACGCTGAAACAATCAGCAACACAGCTTCAGGCTGTAACTGTACAGGTAGCTTCACGGCAACACTAAACTTATAATAAAACACCGTGGAACAATCACCAATCCACTTTCAAGCTATACTGTAAAGATAGCTTCACGGCAAAGCACTATCTCGATTGCTTTCCGTTCACAGAACTCTCGCGTAGCAGCTATTCTCACAACTAATCACACTGCTCGCAACACTTCACAATCTCGCAACTTGCAACAACTAACTCGCTACTAACTAACTCAGAAACGCAAGGGTTTATATAGTTTTTCTTTAAGTTCGACACGTTTCGAGAAATATCTCGACAGGAAATCATTCTAGAAGCTTCCCGAATGGACCATGGGATATCGCCAATTTGGTCGCTAAATGGGCGATAAAGTCGCCAATCTGGCAACCCTACCACACACTATTTTATGGCAACCCTAGTGCTATGCCGAAAAGCTTACATACAGGCGCAACCGCCGAATTTTTCGTAACATTATATTGTAATAATAATACAATAAACAAATAACAGTATATTTATCAAAACACACATAAATAATAATAATCATAATACTGGTAATAACAAAAATAATGCAAAATAGAAAATTCACAATTATTTTCTATTTGATATCTGAAGTTAACCGCTATAAGACAATTAATTACAAAATGCAACCATTAAAGTTGCACTTTGTAATTCAAATATATTCAGAGCAAAATATAAATTTCTTAGATCGGCATTTCTTTCAAATAATTCTAGCATGCTTACTTAACCATTAAATAATTTACTTTAATTTACAACAAAGATAGGAAAGATATAATTTTTTTTAAAAAATTTTTACAGAAAATTTACCAGGTAGAACAAAACTTGAGAATAAATAAAAATAACTTAATCTCTTTCTTGTTCTTTATTAAAAATTCCAATGAGGCATGCATAAAATACACAGGTTTCTATGTAAATAATTAAAAATAAACCTCTTTATTTCTTACTACATCTTGACACTCGGAATCTGACTTTGGCAGAAATTAACATTAATTCTTCTTCATCCCAGACTGAAGACTCACTGGAGAATCAAGTTCTTTACTTACTGATTTTCAACTGTGGGAAAAATCTGTTCACATATAAATATAATCACAAAAAAAGCCATAAACTTTAGTGCAAAAATTCATAATGGAGTGCATTTATTTTTTGACAATTACAAATAAAACTTAATAAAGACTGAATCTTCAAATCCTTGATAAGACTTATAACACAATGTAAATTAATTAGCTTCACTAGCATTGCAAATGATTTCATTCTTTTTGAATTATTCGTGTTTGATTTTGATGGAAATGAAAATAATGTAAACTTGAACATCAATTAACTAAAATTTGGAATCTCTTCAACAAATACATAATCGAAATATTTTTGCGGGCCGGATAAATCTGCTTCAAGGGCTTCAATCTGCTTTCAAGCTGGCAAGCTTGAAACTGCTAATTTAAGCACTGGATCAGGAATAAACCAATGCATGGAGGAAAAGAGGAAAATTCTGCAAAGTTTTGCTTCAGTTTGTCAGGACTGAGCGTTCAGTGCATATTCTTGGCAAACATCTTCGTGAACAGCTTAAAGTCCTGATCTTGAACAGGGAGCTGAATGCAGCTATGTTCTGTGGTCGGATACTGTGATTAAGTTGGAGAATAACTGCACTTGAAAGGGATTTCAAATCCTCTTTTATTAAATCACTATTATGTACAACCACTTCCCAACTCGGGAGGGATACAGAAAGTAAAGACCACACTTGGATCTAAAATGAACAATCAAATTTAAACTAAAACTAAATAGAAATTAAATGGTTTTGCTCGCAGAGCTATAACGCGAGGTTGGCCTCTAAACTAAATGGTGCGTAGCAAGATTTACTAATACTGACGCACTTGGAATTATTTCAATACGCATTCACGTAAAAGCACTATGGCTTAGAATTTAAATGCTAGCTAGTCAGGAGAATGTCGAATAGAATGATCGTGGTCTGAGACTAAAAGCTCTCTCATAATGAGAGATTTCTACCTCTGCTTTAAATATAACTTGGTTCCACTTCAAATTAGCATAAAGCTGAAAACGCGCGCTTCTTTTAACGGGAAGTTGAAAAAGAGAATTAATAGAAAAGGAAGAAATTAAAATAAAATTTTGTTAGTTTAATTAAAACTTTCCAAGTTGCAACGACACAATTTAAGACTGATAAACTTCACAATAGACTGGCCTGCAGCAAACACAGATACACAACAAATGTTTTTTCCAATTAAAAAAAAATTAAAGTTATGATTGACTCTTTAAATGAGAGAAAGGCCAAAACAATATGATATGTTATAAGCACATTACATATGTTATTCTTCTTGCTTACAAACTCGAGTATCCTACCATTTATATTAGAAATAGGAACAAATTATAACCCATTAAATCCATTCAAAAGATAAACATATATGTCAGCGAATCGCAAAATATTCTTGCAAAATGATAATTTACATCCAAAATGGCAGTCGTGAAAACAGACGGAAATTTCAGATAATTAAAATTAAGGACCATCTGTTAATTTTGGCCGAAATTAAAAATTTTTAAGGAGCAAAAATCAATTTTAAAAATCATAAGCACTCTTAAGGACCAGACGAACCCTGGAGAAACATTCATGCAGATTCTTCCTTATTTAGTTTATTTAAATATAATGCAGGACCCTAATATTTGGTGGCAACAATTTCAAAAAAAGAAACGACATTTATAGTGAATGGACACAAAATGCCAAAACGGAAATAATACCCCTACTGGACAACTTCGGGGTTGTAGAGACATTAAGTTATTCAAAAGCAAGAGTATATGAAAAATCTGCTTTGCCCTTGCTGAGACTCGAAACTCTCGAATACACGGGGAGTATGCTGACACTATGAAGGCATGTTAAGAAGACAAGAGAAATGCCTTATGTACTTCTCCTTTTAAAGGGCGACTGAGGATTAAGAGACCCACTCGGACCTCTCCATAACGCGCCGAGTGCGCTGACCATTACACCACTACATGCTAGGGATACTAATGCATGCCTTAGGTGGGAAAAATACCTTACAGGCTAAGAAGGCTAAAAATGTAAACACTGTGCAGTAAAATAATCCATTAGTATTAGGATTATGGCAAAGTATGCCACCAGGAGGACGAAAAGCCTCCATGGAGGATTTCTCGAGGAAACCTGGTTTGTATTCACGTTGCTTGTGAGAAAAATCGTGCAAATGTACATTCTGCGCACCCATTCACACTCAAAATGCATAGCAATATATTCATAGCAAAATATTCAATTCTTAGATAGGCATTTCTTTCAAATAATTCTAACATGCTTACTTAACCAAACAATTTACTTCATTTTACAACAAAGATAGGATAACTATAAACTTTTTCTAAAAATTTTTACAGAAAATTTACCAGATACAATAAACTTGATAATAAATAAAAATAAACCTTATCTCTCTCTTGTTCTTTATTTAAAAATTCCTATGATGTTCCTTCCTTGCATAAAAATACATAGGTTTCTATTTAAATAATTAAAAATAAACCTCTTTATTTCTTACTACATCTTGACACCGGATGGTGTTTCCATTCTCAAGAAGTTTGTAGACTTTGGCACAAATTAACATAAATTCTTCTTCATCCCAGACTGATAACTCGCTGGAGAATCAGATCCTTTACGAATTGATTTTCAACTATGAAAAAAATCTGTTCACATGTAAATATAATCACAAAAAAACCATAAACCTTAGTGGAAAAATTCATAATAGAGCATATTTATTTTTTCGCAAGTACAAACCAAAATTAATAAACACTTCACCTCCAAATCCTTGATAAGATTTATATCACAATGTAAAGTAATTAGCTCAATTAGCATGGTAAATAAAGTCATTCTTTTTGCATTATCCGTGTTTGATTTTAATGGAAATGAAAATAATGTAAACTTGGACATCACCTAACTAAAATGTGGGAATGCTTGCCAGAACAATATAATCGAAATGTCTTTGCAGGCCGCGTAAAACTGCTTCAAGGTCTGTAAGCTTGAAACTAGTAGTAACTTAAGTAATGGATCAGGAATAAATCGAAGCATGGAGGGAAAAGAGGAAAATTCCATTAAGTTTTGCTCTCAGTTCCAACATATTTTTAATTGTCCTTCTTACGCAACGTAGGGCTGATTAACTTCACAATAGACTCCCTTGCAGTAAACACAGATACACAATAAATATTTTCTCGAATTAAAAAAAATGGAAGTTATGACTGATTCTTTAAATGAGAGAAAGCTCAAAACAATATGATATGTTATAAGCACATTAAATAACAATAAAAAAATATGTACAAGCTATATTGGCCAAGATTATTTATTACTTCTCGTTCTTAGTGGAAAATTGGGTTACTTTCTGGAAGATGCACTCAGTTTTATGGATCGCATAGCTTTCTTACCTGACTGACTGCAAAAAAACTGCAGATAAGAATTGTTCGTATTAGCGAACTTCTAGTGTCTACCATAAAAGGTAAAATTTAATGCTTCGGTGAAACTAACTGGTTTAGGTATCATGTGAAGCACACACTGCTCTTCTTAAGTTGTAGAGAACCAGTAAACTACTCATGGACAGGCACAATTTCTCAGTCAGTATTTCTCTGTAAAGATTAGTTCCTTTAGAAATGTTTTGTTTGCATTGGCCATAAGGTTACAGACAAGCATTAATAGGATATGTTAGCTATAACATGCAAAATAGACTACATTATTCAAAATTTGATGTCTTTAGGTACCATTGTTCTTTCACAGTGCGAGAAACATTTATGCAGATTCTTCACCATTTAATTTCTTCAAATATAATGCAGGGCTCTAATATTTGGTGGCAACAATTTGAAACGTGAACGGACATTTATAGTTAATGGACGCAAAGTGCCAAAACGGAATTAATAGCCCTACTGGAGAAATTGACCCCTTTGGGCTTGTAGAGACATTTATGTTATTTTAAAGCAGGAGTAGATGGAAATTCTGCATTGCCCTCGCCGAGAGTGGAACCTCTCAAATAAGTGCCGACTATGCTGACACCACGAAGCAATGCTAAGAAATCGGGAGAAATGCCTTATGTACTCTCACCCCTTTTAAAGGGCAACAGAGACCCAATCACCAAATCCTGGTGGTGGAGAATCATTATCTACCATCTCTTTGATGTTCGGGCACTGTAGAAATTATTAGAATATTTCTGTAGTAGGAAATGGGAAGATTAAGCAGTGCCCTCGCCAAGACTCAAACATCTCGAATATGCACCGAATATGCTGACCGTTACACTACGAAGACATGTAAGTAGGTGGGAGAAATACCTTATAGGCTAATAAGGCTAAAAATGTAAACACAGTGCAATAAAACATTGAATTATTATTAGGCTTATGCCAAAGAATGCCACCAGGAGGAATAATTGCCTTCATGAAAGATGTCTCGAATAAACCTGGCTCGTATAAACAACGCTTGTGATTAAAATCACGCTAATTCTCATTCTGCCAGCCCATTCACAAGAAATTCGTATTAACCAAGAATTTAAATCATCCCTATTAATCGAAAACTGAGTAAAATACAGTAGATGCCGTTTAGCGTCATCACTTGAATATTATTATCGAATTTCCGAAGTTCCTCCAGTTTGTACACGAAAACATGGAAATCACATCGCTTACTGTGATCGCTTACTGTTCTAACGGTCAGCATATTCGGTGCATATTCGAGATGTTTGAGTCTTGGCGAGGGCACTGCTTAATCTTCCCATTTCCTACTACAGAAATATTCTAATAATTTCTACAGTGCCCGAACATCAAAGAGATGGTAGATAATGATTCTCCACCACCAGGATTTGGTGATTGGTCTCTGTTGCCCTTTAAAAGGGGTGAGAGTACATAAGGCATTTCTCCCGATTTCTTAGCATTGCTTCGTGGTGTCAGCATAGCAACAGTTCGGTTAATAAGATCAAAATATTATTAATACGATTTTTTTAAACAAAGAGCTCCTTTAAATTCTAATAATGCTTATCAGTAGAGTTTATTGATCTACATTCCTCAAGTTGAATAGCCACACATTTTATAGGATATTAGATGAATATGTGTAATATGTAACGTAACATCTTTTATATATTTGAAAAGAAAAAAGAATGTAATATAATTCTATAAAAATACTGAATGTTTTTAATTAGACATATCATTCATTAAATGCATATTTTGTAATCAATGTGATTCATAAATAAAAGTAAAATAATGTTCTTAAGAGCTGTAACAAATGATTCTAATTTGCTGCTAGCAAACGATGCAAATCATCCAATGAAAATATACTCCTATTTTTAACTAATTCTTCTAATGAAGCTACAATGTGTGCATGCCCGTTCGACACATACTTTGTGACTAGGTGCAAAGGTTTTACATCTCCTTCTAGGTTAGACCTGTAATTGACTAGAGTTACTTGCAATTTCTTTCTGATTCTTATATTTTTATATTATTCTATATATTATATTTTATCTTTAACATCAGATAATCGAAACTGTATTTATCTTAACTGTATATATTATATAACTTGTAATACTTTTTATATATAAAACTTGTAATACTGTTTCCATACTTTTTAATTGCATATTCCATTTTAACTTAACTTTATAACTTTTCTATTTATTGTATACAATTTAAATATCTCTGTATATATCTATTCATTCCACTTTCTTATTTAACAAGGACATTTCTTTCAAATAACTCCAACATACTTACTTAATAACAGGGCTTCGAACCGTAATTTTTTTTGTTCTGGTTCAACTAAAAAATTAATATCGGTTCAGTTCCGGTTTTCGCTCCGCCAAAAATAACGGTTTTGGGTTCAGTTCCGGTTTTCGCTCCGCAAAAAATAACTGTTTTCGTTTCAGTTCCAAATGAATAATTTCATTTTATGTATATTCTTATTTGTACTAAAAATATAATTCTATCATAAACAAAAAATGTAATTCTATCAAAATTTAGAAGATTTTATTCTTTTTTTAATTGGTACACTATGTGAATTGATACAAACAGCAGGTACGATAAGAGCGGTGAGCAGAGGACGGCGAACATTGGCATTGTTATCCATTATCAAAATCGCATTTGACAACTAGGTTCATGATTACCCACATTCGTCGTTTGACTCTCACATCGTGCACTTGGCCTTGCAATAATTATGTAAAAAATATATTATTTATTTAACATATGAAAATTGCCTCTAATTATTAATATATCTTCTAACGTGGTTTCACTGAGATTACTTCTGTTGTCTCGGAGAATAAATTTCAAACCTGAAAACGCTCTTTCAACACTAACTTGTGTAGCTGGAGCTGCCAAAACCACCATTGCAATCTTATACAAGTGCGGATATGTAATTTTATTCTCTTCCCAGAAATCTAAAATATTATGCTTTATATCAAGCCTTCGTACATTGTCAAAATTATTTAAAATGAATTCAATGTCAATCTCGGTAGAAATAGAGGTTCTATGTGTTTTTATTATTGCCAATTCTTTACTTTTTAAAAAAGTCTCTAAATCGTCTTCATTTTCATCGCTTTCAGTAGAAGATTTTGTTTCCTCGTTTACTATTGAAATGGACTTTTCAAAAAATTGTAATTTGTTCCAAATATTATTTAAATGTTGCACAGCCTGTACCTTTTGTGACGTGGAAAGCAAAATTTGATAACACGGCTCCAAATAAACTGCTCCTACTAAACTATCAATTTCTATTAACAATGCTTCCCTGTCAGATAACTGATTATATAAAATATCTGCAAAGAAATTTTTAAAATTTCGTAACTTTATTTTGCAATGTGTCCAAATTCCGTAAAAATCGCTTAAAGTTAATTCTTCACTTTGTAGTTTCAAAGTTGCTTCCGTTAGGGGTTGTAGGGTATCAACAATTAATTTTAATTTCACCCATTTACTGTCTGCAAAATAGTAATCTAAATTATGTTCCGCTAAAGATGAGCTAAAATCTTTGCATTCCAATAAAGATTTTAACATATTATATGTACTATTCCATCTAGTTGGACAATCCAAAATTGGTCTTTTAGTATTAACGTCTTTAAATTTTAACATAAGAGATGGAATGCGCAGCTTTTTCACCAACCCCCTAGCATCAGAAATAAATTCATTGAAATCGGCGTTTTTTATAGAGTCTTTAATTGCTAGTTGCAATGTATGTGCAGCACATCTTATTCCGATTAGTTTATTAAAAGAAAAGTTGTGATCAAAAAATACTCCATCTTCAAAGTGATCCCTAGTTTCGAAATTTTCATTTTCCATTTCGATAACTTCGTCTTCAATTTCGGATCCTAATAAGTTGACAAATGAAATCATATTAGCTCCATTGTCCGTAGTAATTGAATAAATTTGCTGAATATCGATATTATATTTTTCTAGTACTTTTTCAACCATATTTTTAATATAAATTCCAGTATGTTTATCTTTCAACTCTGTCATTCCCAAAGTAAACAAATTTATTCTTCCGCCTATTATCAACTGAGCATTGATTCCCAAAATTGATCTATTTAATCTGGTAGCTATGTCAATTTTTAAGGAAATTACTTTTTTTTCGAGTGCTGTACTTATTTCAGAGACAATTTTAACAGCTGTCTCTGGTATTAATAATTTAATATTTTCAGAATTTACTGAAAAATGATTACCTATTGCATTAACAATTGGGTTCAAAATCTTTTTGAATCCTGAATATTCTAACATTTCAAATGAACAGCCATTAACAGTAATAAGTTCAATACATGCTTTAAGGACTATTTCCTTGTTTAATTTTACTTTCAAAAATTCTGATTTTACGTATTTATCCAAAGTTTCTTGTGAACCGCTGGATCCGCTGGTACTTGGAGTAGCTTCATCTCTTATGTTCAACTTAATTTTCTTTTTTTGCTGTACAGTTTTAAATTCATTACTATGATGTCTTTTTAAATGTCGTTCTAAATTGGCAGCATGATTTCCAATCATAGAAGTGTCGCATATATTACAAATACTCTTATTCTCTGTTTTGTGATATGTGAAAAAATCCCTGCTAGTATTTGTCTTATTTCTCCCCATTCTAAAAACGAAAAGGAAAAAAAAATAAATAGATCAAATAAATTTTTAAAAATATACAGTTATTAAATTATAGCTATAGAATAGGGTCTGCCCCTCAAATATAAATTAAGTAATAATTAGTGCTGTACCGAGTACTCGGTCATTTACTACTCGGCCGAGTACCCAGTAATTGGTTTTAAAAAGTTCCACTGATATGCTCATGAAGAATTTTGCATTTATTGAAATGAAAACATGAATTTGAAGCATATAATCATAAATTCTATTTCAATTTGAAATGTAACTAAATATTCACCCTAAAGACAATATCGAACAAATCATAGACAAATTTTAAAATATAGTCTGAGAAAATGTGCTATTAGTTAGTATACAGAACAAATAGATTTTAAAAATCAATACACTGGTACTTACGTTATCAGTAATTCAACATCAGAAGACAGAGCCGTATGAGGACTTGGCGAAAAAGGTGGCCGTCAGGGGCGCAACTGAGTTTGGAGCGCAAAACAAAAGAATAGAGAGCCGGTTGAGAGTTACACGCTATTTTTTATTTATTCTTTACTTGACTAAATACTTCTAGTTGACCATTGTAGTTAGTCTCCAGGAATTAATACCGACTGTCACTAGCCTTTTTACGTCTCCTGACCAATTAGACAAAGACACGTATTAGTACGCGTACATCACATACTTCCTTCTGAGCAGCTGGTTTGTCTATCTAAACGGTCTATACAAACATCCGTGGATGATCGCATGATGAGATGTGAAAAATAAAATATAACTGGATATTTTTCTTAAAAAATCATCTATACTTCTAGTTTAATCAACTGAATTAAATATGTCTTCTACAAGTAGTTTCATGCGAAACTGAAACAGAAAAATACTAGTGAATATCAAAATTGGAAATCGAGAAGCAGTATACATGTAATGATAATTATAAAGTTGACGTTAAATTAGAAAATATTGATAAGTTGGTAACAGTAACAAAATGACTGAAAGTTATATCGAACCGAAATAAACCGATATTTTTTTTCGGTTCAGTTCCGGTTTTCGTTCCGACCAAAATAACGGTTTTTTCCGGTTTTCGGTTCAAAGCCCTGCTTAATAACCATTAAAGAATTTAATTTACAACAAAGATAGGAAAACTATAAACGTTTTTTTAATTTTTAGAGAAAATTTACCAGATGGAACAAAACCTGAGAATACATAAAAAAAACCTAATCTCTTTCTTGTTCTTTATTCAAAAATCCTATGATGCACGCATAAAAATACATAGGTTTTTATTGTTATGAAATAATTAAATATTAATCACTTTACAGGGATAACAGCGTTTATTAGGAGAATGGAAAAAGCAAGCATTCAAACTATACAGCGATCAACTTTACAACATATTTGAAGTTCAGAGCTCGAGTTGGCAGACCGACAAAATATTAGTCACTTAACCGCTCTGAGAGCACAAGCTAATACAGAAAAATAACATTAATCATTGCATCTCGTGACAGTTGGAGGTATAAAATATCAACACCCCTCCTCAATGATTAATCCTTAATAAAATAAAATGACTTACCTTAAGCTGCATAAAATAATAAATCAATACATAATATAAATCACAAATTAACATAATCCAAGGTTTTGCCTAAAAGTTTTTAGTTTGTTTGTTCCTAATGTCTTTGTTAAAATGTCTGCAGTCATTTCATCAGTACGCAGATATCGGAGTTCATAATTTTTATGTTTAACAAGTTCCTTGACAAAATGAAATTTAGTGTCTATATGTTTAGTTCTACCACTGCCTCGTTCATTATGTAACATTTTGATGCAACTTTGATTATCCTCATAAAAAAAATGCAAACAGTGTCCTTTTCGTGGAAATCTTGCAAGAGCCTTTTAAGACAAATTGCCTCCTTTGCTGCTTCGGCAAGTGCTATAAATTCCGCTTCAGTCGATGACAAAGTCACACACTGTTGTTTTCTGCAGTTCCAAGTAAATACACTGCCTTGATATTTAAAGAAATATCCGGAGTTAGATTTCCTATCGGCAGGATCATTTCCCCAATCTGCATCCCATAGCATAA
>KK115653.1:507555-542007 GCA_000611955.2 Stegodyphus mimosarum | reverse complement strand
TTTTTTTTCTCCTTTCTAGAAATGAAGGAAAAGATATCTTCAATGTATTACACCCTGTAATCTTCACTGTTGGAACGAAAAATAGTCCTGCTCGGCGATGTTGGCCGAGGAGTGTTATCATCAGAATCTTCAATGTTAAATTCCCTGTTTGAACTGGTATGATAATTTTGATAAATTCTGTTTACACATCACCGCCACCTATGTAACTATTTGTATTTAATTCAAAGTATCTTAAATAAATGCTATATTTAATTTTAACTTTCTTGTAATGTTTTCACTTTTAATTTAGAACACTGGACCAGCCCTTATGTTTCACAACGCATTTTATTTAATTACTCTGTTGGAGTACCTTGTAACTATTTACGATTGCATTGAACACTATTTTTACCATATTTATATTGAGTTATCATGTGTGTCACAAACTTCATCTATTCATGTAATTTAGAATGATTATCCAAATTTTGATATCTTATGGTATTGAACTTAAAACATAAACACTTAAGAAGTTAAGCTCCAACAGTATTGTCCATCGTCTCCCGATGCCATGCATACTTCCCTGTGATGGCACCCATATGGAAAATGCTTGATCTAAATAAAGATATTCTTTTGTCCAATATGTGTTGTCTTCAGTGACCAGTGGCTTGTCTCTGTCATAATCAAATTTTCTGCATGCGCGCAGATCGTGTTTCGTTAGGGAGTTTTCAGAACTCTTTTTTGTGTATGCATAACACGCCAGTTTTGGGGTATATTGATACCATTCCAACACTATTTAGGGTTTTTGCATGCACTGAAAATTTTGCAACCATTGTTGGTGGATACATGAAAGTTGGCGTCGCCATCCGACATTTTCGAGTTTCTGTAACTTTAATCGTAACTGTGAGCGCCCCCGTGTTGCCATTCACAGAATCTCGAGTGCATACCTCCGAATAACTATATTTGCAATCTCATCTCAATTGGTTAACTGGAACAGACACTAGAAGTGCAGATGTTGGCAAAGTTTCTTTACGACCACCCTGTATTTTGATGAGCAATGAAAGGGCGGAAATATTGCTTTGAATTCTACGTGCTTGATTGAAAAAATTTAGAATAACTAGTTTTTAATCAAAACTTTAAAACAATTCACACAACCTTTTTATATTAAGGTACATCAAATCAAAATTGGTCTATATGTTAAATAAAATTACCTTTAATTTAACTATGAATTAAAGACTGAAATTAAATAATTGGTTAAAGCCGAAAACATCATGGGCAAAAACGTTGTGATGAAAATAACATGAGGCGAAAATGTTGTGATACAAAACATCAATGGATAAAAGAACACGAAGAGAAAACATTGTGGTACAAAATATCATCCTTGAAAATAAAGCAGTTCAAAAACTTTGCAGTTTGAAAACATTGTCACCGAAAATATCGTGGTAAAAAATAAAGCATCTACAAATCATTGCACACATGCGTTTTTCAGAATTTAAAATTTGTAAATGCACATTCGCATAAAGATTTGGAAATGCAAGAAATATTAATGACACTATGAATTAACATAAACAAAACAAGATCTAATTTGAACCAAAACTATATCCGATTAACACACGTGAAAGAAAGTAATTTCATAATTAACTAAGCAATTTTTATAGAGGTAACCTCATGTAGTTATTTAGCTTCCTTTTTCTAAACATTTTTAGGCTGTATTTTTCATCAAAAATTATAAGTAAAATTTTATAAAAAAGATTAATTCATTAATGACTTTTGTTAATTAACTATGTAAATTTAAAATTATAAGTGCATTAAGTTTCATTAATTTTCTACTCATTTTCAATTTTTAAATGCTTAAGTTTCCTTCTTTTTTTTTTCAGCAAAAATGTATTAGTTTATTCAAAAATATGAAGTATAAAAGTAAAAATATCCCTCTTTCTTTCTTGCACTCCCAAATCATTACATGAAAATGCATTTACAGCTTCTAAAACTTGAAAAACACGTGTGCGATGTTATGGTCATGTGATAATTTGTAAGTACTTTAATTTTTAAAACTATATTTTTGACGATGTTTTTAAACTGCGAAGTTTTTTAACCTCTTTATTTTTGACAACGATATTTTGTACCATGATGTTTTAGAAGTGTGATGTTTTCTCTTTGCTTTTTTTTCTCCCATGATGTTTTCACCTTGCACTGTTGTCTCCGTGTTGTTTTCAGCAGATGTCAAATAATTACTAAAATTGCTTGATTACATATATAAACAAACAGGTTGATTTATGCAACACATGAGAAACTAGATATCAAATCTTTCACTGTTAAATAACAAAAATTTTATAATTCCAAAATAAAACTGTTAATGCATACCTAATGTTACCTTCTTTAATTCCATAGTTACTCATTAAAATATTTTTGGCAAAACAAATGTCAGGGCATACTGTAACAACAGTATTCATAAAATTACCTATTGAAAGAAAACAGATCATATACATAAATTTCTGGAATTTATAGCTTAAATTATTTTATAAAGTTTAATTTTAAATGAATACATCTCACATTGAAAAATGCAAGCTAAATTACTAACAACAGAGATATCCATACATCCTAGTTGAGACAAAGTATTTTCAAAGGATTACAAAATATTTTGCATGGATAGATAAATGGTTTATATTTCTAATATAATTTAATCATAAAAACAGAGCCTTCAGCCATGATAACAAAATTATTTACAAGGGAAATATTATTCAAAATTTCCTACATCAAGTGTTAAAAGAGTGATCAGAGAGCACTAGATAAAGATGCATTCTCAAAGAATAAACTAATAAGCAAGGAAACAGACAGTATCCATGACAGACACAAATATAAACATTATTAGTCTTCAGTTACTCTACTATTACAAATAATATGCTAAGATTTCCAGAATTTATAAGAAGATATATTTTGAAATAATATATATCATCATAAAATTTCAAAATATATGATGATTATATTTTGAAATAATTTTAAAAACACATTAACCAAAACTATGTGTAACAGTTTTTGCATGCTTTTTCTTACATTTTAAAGTACTGGTTTATAAGATTAAGGTTGTAGAGTAAATTAGTTAGCTTCATTTGTAGATTTTCTTGATGCTACTTGTATTTGTTTTTAATGGCAATAGAAATAATATAAAATTGGACTCAAAATAATTAATGTCATAATAATGCTAATTAATTTATAGGAAATATATTCATGGGCCAGGTAAAATTGCTTCAGGGGCACTCATGCACTGCCAATTTCAGATCACTGTGGTAGTCTCTGTGTTCCAAGTGCTGACTTTTCATAATCCAAATGATTTCTAAAATATTTTTCATACAAAAGTTAGATTCAAGAGGAATAGTCCTTCTTGGTTAAGAAATGTATAACAACACTTGACACTGTATCATGAATTTTAAAGATATGCTGTTTTTAAAAATTCTGCGATTTGATATTGAATTTTATATGGCATAAGTGTGTAGAAAGTGATGTTTAATAATCAGCATTTGAAACAGACTACCATAGAGATCTCAAATTGTTGGCCCGTGGACAGCATGAGGTCTCCATTAGCCTATGATTCCATTTGGTATAAATTAATTACCAGTATTATGACACTAATTACCGAGTTCTTTTTTTATACTATTTATACTGCTAAATATATGAAAAAAGATAATTTCTAGTAATTTTTCTCCAAGATTGCAAGTTTTATCAAAATCAAAACACACCATGAGGTGTTGCACCAAGAAACAAAGAAGTTTACAATCATTTAACCATACATGTTTTCTGTATATCTCAAAGAAAAATTTAATAAATAAAAGAAAGATAATAAGTTGCTATTACTTATTCTCAAATTTTATCCCACTTAAAAAGTTTTTGAGATTTATTTATTTTAAGTAAGTTATTTAAGGTTAATTTCACATATTAGAATTATTTAAAATAAATGACAATCTAAAAATTTAATATTTCGCTATCATTAGAAGAGCTAAAGCAACAAGAAGCAGAGAAGAATTCATAAATTTGCAAGACTTAAATATAGAATTAATAAGACTTAAATATCAAAGGCTTAAATATAGAACCTTCTTCTTTAGCTGCAGAAGCGCAAATAACAAAAGAGAAGGAGTTATAAGAAGAAAACTGGGGATAATTCTTCTGTGAATAAAATCCGCAGTTACATACTTAAGAACACCATTCTGCATATGAACTTCTAGGATATATATAGGATTCCTTCCAAACGTGATTTAATTTCATCGGTAAAACTAAGAGCATTAAAATTTCATGCTAAAGAACGTGAAACATAGAAAAAAAAGGAACACATAAATGCTTGGTTGCCCAACACTGCTGGTCAGAAAATCTTATTTCCCATTTTTCTGCAGCCAAAATTATTCAAAAACATCTTCAGTTGGCAAAATAAAGGTGTTTTATATTCATAAATATTTTTCAGTTCTAGTTAATGATATCTATCCCAATCTGTTTTTACAGAAATTATTTCATAGATGTTTTAGTTTTTCATCAATAGTTGGTACTAGTAGCTAGACTTTCTTCTCATTCTTTTAATATGATCTTATCACTGGCTTCTCTTTCACCATTTGCACTTTTGCAGCTATAGAAGGTTCAATATTTAAAACATTTAAACTAATCCCACAAATTTATGAATATTACACTGATTCTTGTTGCTTTAACTTCTCCAATAATTGTTATTCAGCATGTTATTTCATTTCAATTTTATCTATCAATTCATTTGAGTTACAAATTATAACCAACAGAAATTTTCTACAGGCACTAACACTTTAATTTCAGACAGAAAATGAATATAAATCGGAATTTTTTCCTTTACATCATTATTATTACAGTTTCTGTATATTTTAAAAAAGTATTTAGTATATACAATTTTGAATTTAACTTAAAAATCTGTCTTGTTAAAAAAAGTTTTTATTTTGGTATTTAAAAAAAAAAATTGGCTCGTCATCTGTTTTTAGATTACACATACAATTTGCATTT
Source organism: Stegodyphus mimosarum (assembly GCA_000611955.2). NCBI lineage: Eukaryota > Metazoa > Arthropoda > Arachnida > Araneae > Eresidae > Stegodyphus > Stegodyphus mimosarum. The sequence goes on along the minus strand of KK115653.1, from coordinate 537,027 downwards.
GAGACTTACTGAACTACCAATCATCAAAAATGCAGTACAAAGTCTGAGATCAGACTTGTTAGGACTTTGGCAATTTCGGATTTGGGATTTTTCTAGATATTAAATCATCAGTTTAAATCCAGTAAGATGGCATGCAGAAATTATAAAACTAAAAATATGAAATCATGATTTATGAAATAATGAGCATTTATGCTCTAAAAAGGGTAGCAAAATTTACAAAAAAAACTTAATATTTATTTGTTTAATTTACATCTGTTGTGTTACTTCATTTAATGTAAGTTATTTAAGTTGCTTCGTTTTTGTCCTAATACTTTCTGTTTAGTTCTATAAACGGACATAATTTCTTGTTCAGTTACAAAGTTCCACTGTTACAGTTCTGTAATTGCTATGTCGAGAATTCCAACTAAGTTGTCAATTGAAATTTTTTTGTAATAACCTCTCTGTCACTTTCTTCAGTATCGGTAGTGGCATTTTCTGGATTTAGAACCATAACTACAGATTTCACCACCTGTTAATTGATTGATGATTGGGACATTGTCATCGCAATGAAAAAAGTTGTTGTATCATCTTCATTTATTACCGCTTCTCCACATTTCTTTACAAAATCTATTAACTAGAAAATTTCCACCTTTGGCTTGCAATATCTGAAAACCTCCAAATTCGTGGCTATCACCTTCATCGTCCTCACCATGAAATATGGTAGCTGGCCATAAATAATGCCAAGCATTTTTTTAAAGTATCTGAAGACACATCCTTCCACCATCTTGCGATGCTCCATATAGCAGATTTTATGCTAAAATAGCACTTTTTGTTTACTGGAGATCAAAACATGCTTTCGCTTTGTAGATCCTGTTGCAGCTCCAGAATTAGAAACGCTTTTCAATATAATCAAAAGTTCAAGCTTTAATTTTCATAAAATTGCTTTAGTGATAACAGTCTGCAAAAAAATTATAAGCTGGATCGAATTAGAAGATTAAGGAAAAGCGCATTCTGTATATTAACTGAAATTCCTTAGAATCAGTAAAGTACAGTTTTAGCCTAGCTTAATAGGGTCCGCTATACATTATTGGCTATGTATCACGAGATTGGTGATGAAAGACAAGTTGTTCTACTAAATTCTGTCTTGTTTCTATCACATAGTGAATTAAGCCTAAATTGTGTTAGTTTAGCTATTTATTATAACTTGTGTCTATTTCTTGCACATGCTTAAGGCTAATCTAAGTCCTGAATAAATAAACTCCCACATACACTTAAGATTTATCGAAGTCTGGCCTAGATACTGCCTGATGCAGTGTCCGCGGATCCTAAATTCTGCTACAAAACACTTCTCTAAGTTCTAAATTTTTAGTGCCCTTAAACTTCGGATCCCAGTGCTTTCCCTAAATTATAAAAATTTTATCATCCCATAATTTTGCCACTCGGTGCTTCTCCAAATTCCAAACATGTTGTGTTTCCTAAATTCTGCTGCCCGGTATGGCCAAACGAGCTCTGACGATGGCTCTGGGTTTATGTGAATAATATATCAGTTATTCTTAATAGCACTAAATGTAATCTTTTGGCCTATGAGCTTTGTTAATAAAATCTGTTTTTAGCATAAGAAAAGAAATTTTTGTTAAATTTTTCCTTGTCAGCATTTCTAAGCGCATTTAACTTAAGTCTGTAATCATTGCCAAGTGTAATGTCAGCATAAAAGGTTGCCATACTCTTTGTTATTCAATTGCTAACAGAAAAAAAAATATTCAAACATAGTTTCATGAATCATTACTCAAGTTGTCATATGTTGATAAACATGCGCTGATGAAAGCAAAATATAATAAATAATGATTAGCCAGGTTGGCGTCAGAGATATAAAATACTAGTAGGTGTAAAATCAACAATGTATCTGTGTAGAATGTTTCAGTCTGAGATGTATGCCAAGTGGATGGGCATACAAATGTCCATGACAAAGAACGCTCAGGCCGTCCCTCTGTAATCATTAATGATTTGGTGCATGCAGTTGAAACAAAAATTCGTGAGAACAGGAAATTCACAATAACCACTCTTTCATTGGAATTTCCCCATGTTTCCCAGTAGGTATTGTACATAATTGTGACTGAAAACCTAAACTTTAGGAAATTGTGTTTTTGGTGGGTATCCAGACTTCTCACAACAGAACACAAAGACAAGAGGTTTGCCAGTTCATTGGACTTTTTGATTTGTTATAGGGAAGAAGGGAATGACATGTTGAGTCAAATCGTTACTGAAGATGAAACATGGGTATCCCATATCATTCCTGAATCCAAGCAACAGTCGATGGAATGACGACACACATCTCCTCTCCCGGCGAGGTCAAAGCCAATCAAACGCTGTCAAAGTTCAAGATTATGGCAACAGTGTTCTGGGACCGGTACAGTGTTTTGCTGGTGGATGTTAAGCCACAAGGAATAATGATCAACTCAGGTGCCTACTGCGCAACTCTACTGAAGCTCAGAAGAGCAATGCAAAACAAACGGCATGGCATGCTGTCAAAAGGAATTTTCCTCCTGCATGACAATGCAAGGCCTCACATTTCTCAAATGACTCGGCACTTAATCGAATCTTTTGGCTGGGAAGTTTTGGACCATGCACCATACAACCCCAACCTTGCTCCCAGTGAATTCCACCTTTTCCAGTACCTCAAACATCATCTTGGTGGGAAGCACTTCAGTGATAACGAAAAAGTGAAAGCGGCTGTGAACTCTTGGCTGTCTGGGCAGGCAGCAGACTTCTTTGAAGAGGGTTTTCAAAACTTAATTTTAAGGTTTGACAAGTGCATTTATAAACTAGACAACTATGTAGAAAAACAGGCAAAAGTATGCACAATCCTAAAATAAGGGTTTTTTTTTTTTAAATATTGTTATTTAAAAAAAACTGGCCTTGCTTAAAAAACAGCCTATGTATGTTTTTTCTATTCAATTAAAGAAGTATGCTAAAGGTGTAATAAACATAAAAGTGTGAAGTTTTGTGTTTAAAATGTAGTGTCTTTAGGTTTTGGGGGGGGGGGGCAGGAAAGGCAAAAACAGGAGTTTTGACAAACAACTTCCTAGAAACCATCAGAAATATGAAATAGGATCACTGTACATTCTTATCACATGCATAAATCTGTAATTTAATACACAAAAACAAAATGGCCAGCATGAAAGTTTTCAGTGTATTTTTAGAAACAAATATAGATTTTCATATAATTATTAGTAGACTTAAACTGAGCAATGTTCAGATATAGTTATTTTATTTTATTTCTTCTTGTGAATTTCATGGGCTTGTTCTAGCTAGGAACTGCATAAACATAGATGAAAAATTAGACTTAATTTAAAATATAAGAAATTCAATATTTATTAAGAGAGAATTAGCATTACTCAACCATGGAAAACAATTACTATTATTTTAGTTTAAAATATGAGAATTTAAGTAATTATTAAGAGAGAATTAGTGTACTCAACTACAGAAAACAATTACAATTATTTTTTTAAAACCTTAAATAACAGTTCAATTTACAGAACTAGTTAATGATGAGGGAGAAAAAAAATCTGCACAAAACTATATTGCAATATTTAATGATGAAACAGTTAAAATGATAAATGATGAAATTTCAGTTAAAAATGCAGAAAATAAGTAAATAATAAAATGTATTCATTATATTTACACAAAATACTTTACTGTATAAAAAAAGGAACAAGAAAAAAGATTTATGCTTATTAGTGAATAATAAAATATTTATATTTGATTTTTCTTTGTCTATTTTTGTTAACGCATTAACGACTAACGTTGTGTTTTCGCAACATTAGTCAAACCATTTTTTTTTCATCTTCTATAAAATGTTTTTTCCTTTATCACTTCTGTACATTTTAGATAAAGCTTTAATGTTTCATGGGGGAAAAAATTAATCCTCTCTCTTAAAAATATTTTATGAAAATAAAAGACCATTTTGGTACGTTTTTACACAATTTTTTCTTTTAACTTTGAGTACATCTCATAGAGGGTGCAACCAATCGAATGATTTTATGAACATATGACAGTCTTCTAAAAACATTAGATGATAAAATGGCATCAAAAGATAAGGTTATTGTCTTTGTTGGAATAAATGAGTCTTTTAAAACGTTGTGAAAATGCAATGTCAGTTTCAAAGCAGTGTCTTTATGAATGTACACAAATTTTATAGATAGTGATATTTTCTTTCACAGATTCTGCAAAACAATTCCAAAATAATGGACTTTCAAGACAACGGATTTTGATGTTAAATGAAGCGTTAGAATTTATGAAGGTGTTAGATGAGGATGATATTTCAGCACTTTCATCAGATGAAGATGGTCAAGATGAAACAGATTTAATAGTGGAACCCAGACATTCTGATCAATGAGGAAAGCATAGATGATGACGTGTTAGATGATAATTTGCCCATACCAAAAGATGTATTGCAAGAGATTGAGATTTTTTTATTTAAAAAAAGGAAAAAGAGTGTCAAATTTTAAAAAAATTTTTAAAAAAAATTTCCGGAAAATCTAAAAAAAGAAAAAGCAATAACTTAGAAAATTGCTCTGCTGTATATGCAGTGATGCCTATCAACAAAGAATCTACAGAAAAGGCAAAAAAGGAAACAATTTCAGAAAAATTGTACTATGCCTGTAGATCAATTTTTACAATTATATAATCAGAATCTTTTAGAACATATCACACAAAGTGTAAAATACACTGACTACCAAAAAGTATTTGGACACCTATGCAAATGACGATATCTGCGGTCCTTAGGTATGTCACGGACTCCGCCGGTATATATCGTATAGGAAACAGCATTGGCTTTAGTTGCATGCAAGATGCCTCGCAGTTCCGAGCTCTCTGATTTCGAGAAAGGTATAATTATCAGGTATCACAAATGTGGCCAATCCTTAAGGGACATATCTAGCGATCTGAAGTACCCAAAATCCACAGTGGCCTATGTGATCAAGAAGTGGAAAGTGAGCGGTGATTGTCGGAATGTGCCCCGAGTCGGCAGACCAATGAAACTGGGAGATAGAGACCGACGAGTGCTGTCCAGATAAATTCGGAAGAACCGCACTCAATCGATGGCCCTCATCCGCGAGGAGTTTCAACAGGCATCCGGGAGTATTGTTTCAATGAATACCATCCGTAAGGAAGCACATCTGCTTGGTTTTCATGGCCGTGCTGCTGCCCATAAGCCTTTGATCACAAAGTCCAACCGCGCTGCTCGGTTAATGTAGTGCAAAGCACATTGAAATTGAACCATAGATCAGTGGAAACAGGTTCTTTGGAGTGATGAATCAAGGTTCACTCTTTACCGTTCGGATGGCAGGGTCTGGGTCTGGTGTCTATCTGGAGAACGTCTCCTGCCAGAATGCATTGTGCCAACAGTCAAGTTCGGCGGAGGTGGAATTATGGTCTGGGGCTGTTTCTCCTGGTATGGGCTGGGACCCTTGGTCCCCATTCATTAAGCTCAACTTGGTAAGCTCAACTCCGATGCCTACTGCACTATTTTGGATGACAATGTGCTTCCTACATTGTGGCAGTTTTACGGGTTGGACCCCTGTTACTTTCAGGACGACACTGCCAGTTGTCATGTTTTGACATTAACCAAGGCTTAGTATGGTGCCAATGGAGTTCATCGAAAGGACTGGCCTGCCCAGAGTCCAGACCTGAACCCTATCGAGAACCTCTGGGACAAGTTGCATTGCCGAATTCAGGGGTGCATTACCAGTGCAAAATCGGTAAAGGAACTCCTATGTCTTCTCCAAGCCACGTGGAAGAAAATACCACTAGCTGTCATACAAAGACTTGTGGAAAGTATACTCCGGAGGGTCCACGCTGTAATTACCTCTCGTGGAGGCTCTACCAAGTATTGATTTTGAATAAAGTCAGTTTTTCTTTTCTATCACAGGTGTCCAAATACTTATTGGTAGTCAGTGTATGCAACCCAGAAAAATCAAATTTTTCTCTTTCTGTTCCTATACTGAAGTGCTTTATAAGCTTTCTGCTTTACTCTGGCTATGTATGCCTTCCTCAAGAAAGACTTTACTGGTTTCTTGCTGAAAATGTCAGTTGTCCATTAGTATAGACAGCAATGGCATGTTCTACATACATTAATATCAAGCAACACTTACATTTAGCTGATAATAATGTATTAGATAAAACTGAAAATTGGCTAAGATTCGTCCCTATTTAAATATTTTAAAACCAATTTTATGTAGTATTGAGTTTTTTCAACAAATCTTTCTATTGATGAGAAAATGATACCCTACTTTGGTAGACATTCATGCAAAATGCTTCTCAAAGGAAAACCCCTTCGTTTTGGATACAAAGTTTGGTGTTTTGTGTTCCTCTGAAGGCTATTTATATCACTTTGATATACAATTGGGAAAATCTACAAAGAAATCGACTGATCTTGGACTAAGTGGAGACATTGCAACACATCTTTAAAGTGTGGTGGAAGTTCCTTCAAATATTACATATAATTTAACAACTTTTACACGTCACACAGGTTGTTGTAATTGAATGAGCTGGGATTTCATGCCACTGGAACAATGTTTCTGAAAACAGATTAGGAAATTCTCCTATTGCATCCATAAACAAAATGAAAAAAAGAAGAATGGGGAACTTATGACACTTCATTTGATAAGGAGAGTGGCATTGCAGTATTTCGATGGAATGGCAATTTCGTAGTAACTTTGGCAACAAATTTTGATATGATTGATCTGCCTTCAGTAGCCAAGAGGTATACTTTTAAAGAAAACAAATCTGAATGTGTAAAACAACTCACTGGAAATTATGACAAATATATGGATGGTGCTGATCTTCTGGACAATGTTGCTGTGATGTATAGAGTGCAAATAAAAGGTAATAAATGGTGGTGGCCTATTTTTACGAATTTTATTGATGTAGCTAAAACAAATGCATGGAAACTTTATAAGAATGCTGTAGGCCCCAAACTTTCCTTCTTAGATTTTCAAAGAAGTATTGCACTGGCATTGCTGAAGACAAGGGAGGAATATTTTGACAATTTGCAGCCTTCAACTTCGTGTACTCATCTTTCTGCTGACCACCTTTCTTTCAGATTTTAGCTTTAAGTGAAACAAAAAAGGATCCCACAAATCATGTTACTGAGAAAAATTCAACAAACAAAAGAAAAGATACAAATACTGTGGTAGTCAAATGATAACAGTTTGTAATGCCTTTGTATAGCAAATGTTTCAAAGATTTCCATGTATCCTTAATTGGTTTTGACTGATGTTGCGTTTTCGCAACATTTTGTATATTATGTATAAATAAATATATTTTTTTCCTATGACTTTTTTTTTCTTAATTAGACCCTAATAAACCCAAAACATATTTTTTTTGTTCATTTCCTTCAAGTGAAAGTTAGTGTGGTCATTAATGGGTTAATGTTTGAATCCAGTTCTCTTAACTGAGTTTGTTTTCAACAAACAGTTTTTAACACTTCATTAGATTTATGTGAAAGATTAAAGTCTTTTGTAACTTCAGGCTTTTTAGCAAGTTCATTTGCTTTATTTTCAAGCACTGTAATTTCTCTTTATAAGAGAGTTTTCTTTTCTTTTAGAGAAATCGATTCATTTGTTGATTCCTCTGGTTTTCTTTTCTCTATCTTGAAAAGTTTCTTTCCCCCCCCCCTCTGCCCTTCCAAATATAACCGATGCTGTGGATGAGTTGATAAAGCTTCCATTCTTCATCTGTTTCACAAATGAAACATTGTGGATCCCACCAGAATGTTTCACATAATCACAAACTATGCGCTGGGCAATGTACCTGTCTGTACTCTCACAAATCAAATGTTATGTCAATGCAAAGAAAGCGCAGAAAAGCTATTTCTTGAAGCACGATTCACCTTCCTTGTACCAAATATTAAATTATGCACATTTTTCCTGCATTTCATTTAAACTTATCTCCCTGAATTTCATTAGAGATAGATTTCTCATTCAATTAATTTGTTCTCACTTCGGGATAAGGCAAAAATGCACAAAACCTCAAAATATCTTCATTAGAAATTGGAAAATATAGAACAAAATAAAATACCAATTAAAGTTAAAACAATTTAAAAAACCACTTTTACAATTAAATTTAGAGTTTCTGCACACAAAAAAAAAGCAATTTGGCCAGGAGGCAACAAAGCAGATTTGCTGGTGCACAATACTGAAAGTTTACTTTTGGTCGCACTCAGCAAAAAGACACTGAAGGTATAGAAGCTGACTTAATTGACTGTGCTGCAAAGTTTCAAATGTAAACAAATATGGCTGCTACAGTAAACAAAAAATTACACTTAGCCGCAGTTAAAGAACTTTTAAATTGTTGATAATTCCACAAATATCGCTTGCAGATTAACTAAAGGCATAAAAACCTTAACCAGAAGACCTAAACCTTTTAAAGCAAAAAATGCACAATTTATCAGCATATAAGAATAAAAAAACTGAGCTCAGTGAGCTGAGTAACAGAGTGGATATATATATATATATTTATATACTTTTGATGCAGCCGATTGCAATCAAAAAGGGAGGTGCACAACTAACTGCTATAGCAATCCCTCATACAAAATTTGAACATTCTGAGGCTACTCGTTTTTGAATTATGCCCGTACGTATGTGCATATGTACAGACATCACGAGAAAAGTCTCTTCTGAATCCATTTTAAATCAATTTTATAATCCATTTGGAGGAAAAAGAGTCCTTTATTCTGTCCTTACATATAAATGTCATGCTAAACCATGGTTAAACTGCATTCAATAGCAGTCAAAATGGATATCTTCATTAAAATACGATATCCAGAATTTTTCGTGATTGCAATACTTCCTTTACTTTGTAGAAGGAAGTAAAAAAAATCTCATGTGGATACCACACGACTTCCTTGCAAGGCCTATTAAAATAATGCACATTTTTTGTTGCATTTCACTTAAAATTATTTCCTCGAATTTAATTGGAGATATATTTCTCATTCAATGCATTTAGTTCTCAGTTCATAGGAAGGCAAAAATATATAAACTCAAAATGTTTTCATTAAAAATTTAAAAATATGAAAAACATAAAACACAGAAGTTAAAACAATTAGAAAAACAGAGTGTCTATGTAAAAACAAGTAATTTGGCCAGCGAGCAAGTAGGCAGAATTTTTTTTATGCACAAAACTGAAAGTTTATTTTTGGTCCAGAAACTGACTTAATTCACTATTCTGCTAAGTTTCAAATGTAACCAAATATTTCAAATGTAAACAAATGTTCTGTTAGGCTTAGTCGCACTTAAACAATTTTTAAATTGCTAATAATTCTACAACTATTACATGTAGATTAACTAAAAGAAAAAAAGGCATAGAAACCTTAATTGGAATATAAGAACAACATAATTTAATAATTTTGTAAGCAAAAAATGCACATATAAGAATGAAAAACACTGAGCTTACTGAACTGAATAACAGCGCAGGTGTATATACTTTTGGTGTAGCCGATTATAACCAAAAGGAGAGGTGCGAAAAAAAGAGTCCTTTATTCTGTCCTTAAGTACAAAAGTTATTGAAAAACATTATTAAATTGCATTCGATAAGCAATCAAAATGGATATTTTCATTGAAATATGATATCCACCATTTTTCACGATTACAGTTAGAACAGAAAACACATGCAATACATCAGAAACATTTAAAATCATACAGAATTTGATACAAGTTAAAGATAATTTAGAAGTTGGTTCGAGATCAAAATTGATGAGAAATTTATGGCAAGTGGAAGCTTTGGGGATTTCTAATAAATCTGGTGATAGTCACAGCTTAGAAGATGATGTTACCTTTGGAAAATTTTGAGAATCTAAAATATGAGGACAACAGATAATGAGCTCATTTGCTTTGGAACGAGTATACAGGTGAATCACAGGATAATTTTGATGGTGTAGTTGAGTCACTGGGGCCCAGATTTAAGAAGAATCTGAAGTTTCTTGAGAATCACAAAGCTGTGATAGATCAACATTTGCAAGAAAGTATCACCCAAAAACTGTAATATTTAAAAATTGAGAAAAAGTACTTTTTATTGCATGATGCTGTAATTAGAGAAAAAAGAAGGCACCACAGGAATTCACACTGTCTTTGAAACATCATCAAATACTGAAAGCAAATCTGAATAGCTACTTAAGTCATTGAATAGTTACTTAAAACCAGGCTTTTCTTTCCATTTGTAACTTGTTTCATTGTTTTTAAAGTGAAGTAAATATGGACTCTTTGCTTTTGGAAAATCTAGTTATGGCTCACAGACTTTCCTATATTCTAACATGTGGCTCTTACTCTCGTAAAGTTTGGCTATCCCTGATATGAGAAAGTTTTATTTTAAAATATATATATATACTTCTTTGAAATTACATTCTACATAAAAAATACAGAATTAATTGCATATTTGAGATTTCTAAAATTTTTAAGCAAACAGTATTTTCTAGGTCCCTTTCTAACCAATAATAAGTAACAGAATGTTAGACACAAAAATAATAATTACCCACTACAGTGTTGTTCTGGCAGCATCTTTCAATATGCTGTTTGTAATCTTTCATATATACAATGGCAATTTCATCTTCACTGTTACCTAGTTTAAATAACCTGATTTCTCCTTGCTTACACATGTCACTCTGAAAAAGAAAAATCAAAAGTTATACACAGATAATTTATTTTAAAATTCATACATGGCATACTTCCACTAAAAATTCTAAATCCTCTGTGATTTTGGTCATATAAAATGTATCTACCCTAAACAAGAATTGAATTCTATCACTATAATTAAATTATATCACCAAATGAAACTTATTTCTTAAAAAAATTATTAATTGGCTCCCTTCTCCTCAGATAAGTTATTCATTTAGGAGAGACTACATATTTTGTAAGTAGGTACAGGCTTTTAAGCAAAGACTCAACTGAGAAAATTATAGTATTACTCTTTTTTGAAAAATGCATTTTTCAGACATAAAAATAAATTTTGAAATGAAAATGCAATTGGAATACAATGCAGCATGCAATTTAATAGAACAGTCTTACATGAATAAAACTATTTTAGCAATATGAAATATGTAATTTGCAGAAACATAAAACATACAATTATCTTTTTAATTTTCCAATAAAGTTATATAAAATTTAACTTTAGACTGTTGTAAAACATATCAATACATGAATGACTTTTACCTGCTTTGAAAATTCCTAGCCTTCTTTCTATTGGTCTAATATATTTATACATTTTTTTCTTCTCCTTATAGTATTAGTGAAACTGATTTGTATGATTTGAATCACTTTGCATATTTAAAAAACTTTTTCTGCATGCATAATACACACAGAAAGAGATGAGTACTTGTTTCTAAGAAAAGAAAAAAATCTAAAAATTTCAAAAATTTGATAAGATATTTGAGAAACTTAATAAGAATAGAATTATTATAATTTAGAATAATAATAATACACAGCACATTAAAATATATCTCGAGACCATACACTCCACATAAAGGTCTACATGTCTAATCTATATATATAAAAGGAAGAATCTGTCTGTCTTTCGTTCATGCTGCGTGCAAGGTAATAGGCTCAGGGCTAGGAAATTTGGTACATAGGTGCATCTAGATGAGCCAGTGCACCTTGAAGCCATTTTTTCAAAATTCAAATGAGGTTTTTTTTTATGTTTTTTGATAAAATTGCATCAAATTGATAATTCTCTTTCATTATATCAGCAACAATGGCATGCAGCCATTGTTGCAGTTATATCACTGTTGCCATTGTTATTGATATCGGTCCTATTGCCACTCTGAAAAATGAAGGTGATAATTCTGTGCAGTTTTTAAATTTAATGTTTCTCTTGGTTACTGAATGTTTGTCGAGAAATGGCAACGGGAAGTTGGTTATTTTATTTATTAGGATAATTAGTATTTGTATTAAGGGATATTCTTATTTAATTGCATTTTTTATATGTAATACATTTTTATTGAAATTTGGGTTTATATATATAAAGTTGTTCTCCAGAGTAAAATTCTGTGTAGTTTTTAAATTTAATGTTTAGTGTTCCCTTTAGGCATTTTTCCAGTACATGTAAAAACCAGACAAAGGCTGGCCACATAGCGGCAAGTAATAAATAAAACAAGAAATTTCTGCACTTGAACTGCAAAGGATTGAATTTAAGAAATTATTAAAATTTTAAAATATATATATATATATATATACGTCATAATTTCGAAGCACAGAAGAGGAATCAGCTTGCAGTCATTGTCGTGACCAATGATGGATAGTTTGATGTGCAGTTAACACCAGTACATTTAGCAGCTTCTGATAATTAAGTGGAAAGATGGAAGAAAATGTTGACACAATCCAAGTTCAGCTAATTACCATACTTATTTCTAAGCATATTATGTGCATTCTTCATAGACAATATACTTTTTAATCATAAACAATTACAATAATTTCTCACATACACAGATTAATGGGGGAAACATCATTTTAGACAGGAAAGCAAAGTGAGGAACTATTAGCAAGGTTGAAGCTAACAGAAGAAGGTGATGTAATTAGCTTGCCAGAGTATTTATACCACAGTTAGGTGTAATTCTAGAGACAAGCTATGGATTGGTTAATATTAGCTTTGGTTGCACTTTACAAGCAGCGTTGTGTAATGTATAAAAATTTTGAATTCAGGAGAACAGATGAACTTAGGAGGATATCACCAAATTTAGAATATTAACTTTGAGATCACCAATTTTTTTAAAGCAGCTATCATATTTTCTTATATCTTACATACTCCCCCCCCCCCCCCGTTCAAAAGAAAGGTCGGGAGAGCAGGGTGGTAGAAAAAGATTAGCTAAGCAACAGAGATTTTAATAGAGAACAGATGAATTTAGGGAGAGATCACCACATTATGACACCGAAAATTTATCAGTAAATACATAAAGATAGAAATTTAGACCCATTTTTTCACTAAGACTAAAAACAAGTTCATAATCAATAAATTTCAACAAATTCTTTAAACGTACAATAAGAATTCTAAAAGTGTTAAAAGAAAAATTAAAATAAACCATCACAAGAAAAACCAAAAATATATAAAGTAAAAAAGAACAAAAAAGAAGAATTCAATTAACTTCGATATAATGTCATCAAGTGGAAGATACACAGGAATTGATTACAATTCCTCTTCCACAAGAAAATCCTTGCTTCTCTGTATCCAGAATTAGCTGTTGATATATAAAATTAGATTCCAATATATATTTTAATCTTAACAGTTCACCCGAAAACTCTGGTCCTGCCCAAAGGAAAAGAAAACAAAGCAAAAACACAAAGTAAAGTCATAAATGAAGATTATCCCTGAATCTCAAATGAAATTTTTCCAAAATTTAAAAACTTACCCATAATGCGTAGAAAAAGTAAAGAAAACATCAAATACTTTCATTGAATAAATAAATTCTTTAAAATCTGTCAACACTGTAGCAAAAAGACACGATTAGAATGCTAAATGAACTGCCGATACACCATGAATAAAAAATTTGGAAGTCGAGGTAGTTTTAATTCTGTTTTTACTTAAACTTGACATTTGTGGCCATAATATGTAAAATATAAAATATCTTTCAAATAATAAATTAATAATACCCCTTTAACTTCTGTCTTCATTCTAAAAATAATAACAACATTTCTGGACGGCTTCATTTCTAGATTAATCTATGCCATAAAGCTTGCATAATCCTGATGACGTAGTAATTGGGAACCTAAACTCTGAGAACTGAAACCTTTCTTACTCAAACCAACACCTTCCTCTTTGTGAGCTTCCATATTGCACAACTACACACTTTAGCTTCTCTCTACTCTGCTTGGACATAATTTTGCTGTGCTTGCTTCATATCACATCAGTATCAAAAATGCAAACGTTCCTGAATAGGCCCAATTACAGTGCCAAATTAATCGTGGCCACAAATATCAAGTTTAAATAAAAATAAAATTAAAACTGCCAAATTTCTTATTCATTGTGGATCGGCATTTCAGTATTCTTCTTCAATATGGATCTACGTTTATACATCTCAGTGTTTCTACATCAATATTTCTCCAAAATTTGCTTTTATTACATATATACACACATTTTCATTAAAGGCATAGCATACCAGTGAGTTTTCAGCGAAATTCTTGATTATAAAGGACCTTTTCAGCAAAAATAGTGTAGCATGCATATGGATTTGTAATAGATTGAATGCCAATGATTGACAGAATGATAGCTCGACAAAATTTATTTTACCAAAAGAAACACTTTACAGTTCCAGAACTTTCCACAGAAATACTAAAACAGCTCTTCTCAGTCACAGAGTACAACCAGTAGTTAACTTCAGACTACTGACAATGTTGAACATGTTGGCACATAATTATTAAATAAATAAATGCCACTAGATGGCTGCACCAGTCAATATACTGGATTTAAAAGTTGCATTTCAGTGGCCTGCTGATAGACTAGGAATTTATGAAAATTAATTTAAATTAAGAAAGAAAAGTGGAATAATTATCTGTTCACTGCTAATAACTGTAATAGTGTATATTCATTTTTTTAAACCAAGTGTGTTAGTTTTCAGATTTTTTTTTTTTTTTTTTTTTGTGTTGTTTGTGCATCTTCTACATTTTCATATGCAAGTGTAACATTGACTACAAGATAGATAACCATGTGGTTGACCTGTTGTGGTTAATGTGAGTAAGATGATGTAGCATTTTTTATGCTGGATAAGTTGTGTTTAATCTTCTCGACTATGAATAAAATTTTAAATTAGTTCAAAATTTGCAGCAAGTCAAACTAATAAACACAATGCAATGCAAAAAACATCTAAAGAATGAAGTTTGCACAGAGATCTCTCAATACTCCAAATTTAAAATTGAACTAAAAACTGAGAAAGCGATGCTCTTTCCAGTCTCATAGAATTTTCTCCTGAGCACTGAGAAATCACTAGTACTTTCTGTTCCTTGAAATTACTGGAAGGCATATGAGGACTAGATATGGTTAGAGCTAATATAGGTTTCAATTACAATATCCATTACAGTTATACAAAGACCAGACCGAAATGTCATCAAATGGTGGCCAAGTTTGGTGACTTTTGATGATTTCTTATCAAATTATGGAGATGGCTATTTACTCAATGTTAAATAGACTTGTATTCTTATTTTTCTGTTAGAGCATCATCTCTTTAGATTTTCATATTACATTACACAGAAAAATGCAGCAATTTCATATAGACACCCATACCACAAAAATTGACCACGATATTTGTTTTCAAAATTTTCAATTTTTGATGTCATTTTCAACTTGCTTTCATTTGTTAAGTTAGAATATTTGAGGAATAAATTTAAATGAAGTGCGGAAACAAATATGTATAACTTAATAGGCTGTACCAGGAAGTCATGTTTTTGTTGTTGTTTTTGTTTTTGAATATGTTAGATATTCTTTATGGTTTTACTTATTTCATGAAAATATATTTGAAAATTAATTTTTAAAGTTTATTTTGCACATGCCCTTAAAATTACTCCTAAAAAAATTACATCTTGCAGTTTATAAAAAGAAACTATCACTTTTAAATTACCATACATACACAAATCATACAGTTACAATAACAGAAATTCTACAGTTTATCTCATATTCAACAGAAAAAATGATCTTCTACTCTCTAAAAATGTTACATTTGTCTTTTGTTCCTTTACATTCAATGCATTATATACACATTTATATTCTTTATGAATAATGACCTTTACAGTGCTAAGATCGGAGAACCCAGAAGTTCATTTTTGTCATATTATGCTTTTTTAGTTTAAAATAGGGAGATAAAAATACTAGTCAGCTTTCTCATAAAATTTGTGCTATATATGAGAAAAAGGTTATGTCTGATGACACAGTTTGGAGGTTGTATGAAGAATACTAGGTATGTAAGCTGCTATGATGTTTGGGTACCCTATACTAGAACAGAGTAGAATATGCTTGCATGAGTTTTGGTATGTGATTGTTTGCTGAAAAAATAAAGTTTTTTTTATGGATCATAACTGAAGATTACATATTATTTATTGAAATGATCTATGAGATGCAACAAACAGGAAATAATGCTTCATTACATACATTATTTACATGAATATATATATTTTGTTCAAAGAATTGAAATGAAATAATTTTAACAGCATAAATGAATTAATCATAATAAATAATTAATATTTTATTTATATATAATATATCATATGCAGATCAGCACACAAATTATAAATGACTGCCAAAAACTATATAAAATACTTACGTAGCACCCACTTTTATTTCTCCACATAACTCTCCACTTTTGTTTAGATTTACAGTATCAATGTAAAAATGTTATAATAACTTGCATTTTAAGTCTCTGGATTCCTACTATAACAAATATAAACTTTTTGTTCAGTGTACACATACATGAAATGTCCACCAACAGGATAAGCTTTATAGAACCAAACAAGTGACAATCTTCAGGACAAAGTTGCAGTTATACAGGAGTTGTTACAAAACTTTGTCAACCATATTCTAATATGCATTCCAATTCCATTTCATATTCCACTAACGTTTATGGCAAATGATATTGTGAAGCTGCAACATTACACTGGAAACAGTCACATTCATTCCTTATCTCTGAAAACAAATCAGCAGGGCTAAAAAACGTCATAGCTCATTTCACTTCTGAGACATATTCCTCCAATGGGATAACCATTTTCACACTGTCCTGATATACCTCCAGTGATTAGTGGTAGCATTCACTACTTTGGAACACTAAATATGAGTTTATTACTACTTGATACCATTTTTCAAAATTACACATGCATAGTTCTTGTAACCTCTTTTCCTCTTATTTATTTACCAAAACTGATTTAAACCCATAAAGGACACAGCACTTTTTTATTAAAGACATCCCACACATTTTTTATGCCAAACTGATGCACTTCGGCTCTCTCTACCCTGTATGTCTTTGACTCAGTATTAAATGAAATCAAATGATCAGGAACAGAAATAAAGTGTATTTTCTGATTTTGTGATAAATTCCTCCAAAAAAATCTATCCAGGGGGAAAAAAACCTAATTTTTTAGACCAAAGGGGCTTTGTCCATGAATGACTTTTGTTTTTGTTTTGCGATTTTGCATTGGAAATATTAAAAGTCTGAATCACTTTTCAAACTGTTGCCACCAAATATTGCAGCTCTGTATTACATTTAAAGAAATTAAATAATGAAGAATCTGCATAAATGTATGTATGTTTCTCGCATTGTGATAAAACAACGGTACCTAGAGCCATCCAATTTTTAATAATGTACATTTAAACCCGAATATGGGCATCTGGAAGCCCAAATTTTGAATTTGTTTTATTATCTATTTCATATTTTGTAAAACTTTAACGAATTTTTGATTAACAAACTCAAAGATTTAAAAGTGAGCAATGACAACACTCTACGGGGGGAAAAAAAACTTTTTATCTCCAGCACACGGAACTATGTGTCGGAAATTCTAAAGATATGCTCATTTTAAAATTATTTTGCGATATTGTTGTCGAACTGAATTTTATGGTTTAAGTGAGAAGAACATGATATTTAATAAATAAAGGTAACACACAAAATGTTAAAAAAGCTCCCCTTTAAACATTACTTAAAATCTGAAACATTTCAGATTTTTAATTTTTAAAAATTTTTTTAATCAGTTTTCAAAATTTTGCTGCATTCATCAACTTCAACATTACACCAAGATCATAAAAAATTGGCATTATGTGATTATTCCAACTAGCCATTGTGTTGTTATTTATTTGAAGGAAACTTTGATTCACTAAACTTGGAAGATGTTAATTCACAACACTATAAGTAAATGCATTGTGCAGCAGTAATAAAGAAAGCCATGATCCAACAACCATGTTTGTTCAGACACCTTTTCCTTCACAGCATGACTAATACACAAAAACAAAACACAAAGTGATGTGGGTTCAACAGAAAAGTAAAAAGGATATGTTACCCGTATTTTGGGATTAATTTGGCATGGTTTATGTACTCTGAAATAGAATTTAATATATACAGCTAATTTTGTTGCATTTAGGTACACATACATGAAGCAATCATTTTATAAAACTAAATATGCTCTTACCAATTGTTTATCCACTTCTGTTCGACACTTTACAAAAGCATAAATTTGATGCCTCATGACTATAGGAGGAAGCCTATTCTGGAACTTTTCCAAAGGAAAAATTGATGAAAGATACTGTAGAGCAGGACTGGTATCAGTTGGAATATCTGGGGGGGGGGAGAATCATTTATTTCAGTTTCAAATATTCAGCAAACAGCTTATATAGAGCGATCATTATCGTATTCATTTCACATAATATAAAGTTAATATACTGACTAAACTAAGTAGTTCTTAAAAAAAATGCTTATATATAGAAAACAGTGAAATATCTGATACTTGTGTATTATTCCATTGACAATTACCCAGTGTTATGGATACAGTGCTCTCATACAATACATCAATGAAATGCTTACAAATAACATACAGTGAAATATCCATATACACAATTTCAGTACATTATAACTATGGATTTTTTAGGTTATATCCATAGCTGAAGCCATGGAAAAAATAAATGATAGTAATATGTTTATATTTGCATCAGTTGTTGACTGCTACGCCAATTTTCAGAAATCTGGCCTAAAAATGACAATTTGATTTAATCACATTATATTATTAAAAACTAATTCTAGTGCATATTTATCATCAAAAAGCATAAAAACATATTTTCGAAAAAAATAGATTGCAAGAGCTCCATTATTTAGAGAATCTACCACCTACCGAAAAAACAGTATCCAACAAAGCCATGTCATATATGTACCCAAGCAAAAAAAAAAAGCCGAGAAATGCATTATTTCTGTCCAGCCTGTAAAGAGAAGCCAGCCCTATGCGTGGAAGATTGTTTTAAGAAGTTCCACAAACAATAAAATATTATTTTATTTCTTGAATTTGAATTAATGTTTATAATTATATTTTTTGTTCGCTTTTTAATAAATTTTCTGTTCACAGAAGCCAGCAGTGATTTTTTGTTCTTTTCCCAGAAGCCATCTATCATTATTAGCACTGATATATTTCGCATTTAATCACAGCTGCACAAAAATGGAAAGTAAACACAGTATGAGATAACTTGTAGTTAGCGTCCTAAAAAAGAACGCAATCTACGAGTTATCTTGTAGTTGCCAGTCAACATGTTAAACTAGTTTCTATATTAACTACAATCATATGTACCCAATATAAATCTGCATATTAGATATAAATTAACAAAAAAAAAATCACTGATAATTCTTATATTCATTAATGACTCATAAATATTTTCCTGAATCAGTTTACTTTTAGTTTTAATAACTAAAAATAAACTGCATAGTATAACATTAATAAACAATTCTTAAATTATAGTTACAAATTTCTGTCCCATGCTACTTCCTTATCATTAAATGTTTCAAAACATTTATTACTATAAAGAATAATAAAGGCTGTCTATAATACTGACTGGCCCAAGTTTAAAAATTTTCATAAAACATATATATTTATGAGTTTTTTTTCCCTTTATATCCAGGAAATGAATGGCCACTGGGGCTCTAATGTAGAATTGGGTGCCCTTTCAATTGGCGAAAAATTTTGTTCAGTTTTGGCAATGAAACCCCTTTCTGGTTACCATGAGAGTTTTAACTTGGTTTTAGCTTCTTGATTTTTTTAAGTGAAAATAAATCGATGTGCACATACGCAATGTGTAATGACTAAGTTTGCGCAATTCTCTGATGTTTTTTTAAGTGAAAATAGGTCGATGTGTACATAGACATGGAGTTTGTGAAATTCTTTGACTTCTTATTTTGGTTTTGTATAGCGGCCATCTTGAAATTGTGCCTTCCTGGCGCCGATCTTGGCATCAAAAAAGAATCGCCAATAAACAAGGGGCACCCAATTGCAAACTTTTACCGCCACTGGAAGCAGAAAAGGATTTCAAAATAAAATTTTAAAAAGAACTCTCACCTGAAATTTTAATGAAAATTCTTTGTTAGACTGCTTTTCTCAGAGATAAAAGATTTGAGATCATTATTATTTTCTTGCAAAATTCCCAACAGACTAATAATTTATTTTCATCAGGAATAGTAAAACACGCATCATTCTCATGAAGAAAAATGTTCTATTTATCATTGCAATGCCTATATATTGCTTCAAAATACGTATAAATACATTAGACTCTTTCAGAATGGGAGAATATCCTATCCAATTCCTTCAAAATGCATTAAGTTTCTTTACAGAATTAGGAAAAATCCAGCATTAAAACTTCTAATTTTAAAACTCACTGTTGCATGCTTTTGCTTGTTTTTTACAATTATGTTATAAAACTGTCAAGAAAATTCAGATTTTGATCATACTAATTTTAGGAAACAATGTTTTTAAGTTACCTAATTAAGCACTAGTTATTAAATTTCAGACTATTTTACTGGACTATAAAATTTATCAGTAAACTGAACTATAAAATTTATCAGTACTTAAAGCTTTCCTTTTTCTCTAAATGTTAAGTTCTAATCAGTTGCTGCGATTTTTCTTCTATTTCATGCATAATGTCACAAGTCTTCTTGTATCCCAGTACACACATTTTTACAAATCAATTCCATTCTAATATAAAATCACAGCACGGGTATCATTTTCTTATTTCTACAGTATAATCTGTACATTTCAGATACAAAATGTAACATAAGTACATTAATTAGATTTAAAATTTCAGTTGCAATTTATGAATTTATTACAGTATCTTTCTGAAAAAAACACTTTTAGCGATATAAAGGCATCTTAAAAACACAAAAATTTAATTAAAAAATATTAAAAATCACAAATTTTAGTGAAATTTTATCATTACTATTTGCTTTGTTAAAACATGCATCAGGAATTGAAAATGTACTAAAAAACTCAAATACACTATCAGTATTACACAGACACATATATCTACTAATGACCTGTTAAATGTTTTTAAGACATAATTTTTTTAATGCTGTAAAATATTTTATATTTTCAAACATAAATAATTCTACAAAAAAAGATGTTTCCTTACAGTGCCAATAAAAAATAATAATATAGTTTATTTCAAAACAGCAAAGGCTAAAACTGTTACAGCCTTTAAGAAAAGGCACTAACTCTACATAAACAAAGAACATTTCATGTCAAAGAAATTTTCTGATAAAATTAAAAAATAAGAAAAATTTTTACGGCAGCACTAAAAAATTTTTTGTTAATACAAAAATACTTCATTACCTTTAAGTGATCCGTTTTCCTGAAACGAATTCAGTTTTTTTCTTTTCACATCACATATATCACTGAGCAAAGATCGCTTACGAATCATCGTAAACCTAGCCAACGAAACTATATTTCATTTTCTAATAAAATTTCAAATGCTTTATTTTTTCAAAACCCTAGTAAAATAACAATAGATAAAATTACTTAACATTTGCAAGGATTAGCTTCACAAAAGTAATAATGTACTCATAATTACAAAAATAACATAGGATATTTCTCTATACTTACCCGGAATGATTATCAAATACAAATCAAAAAAAAATTCTACACGTACATAAATAAGTAGCAAACGGAAAGTTCTTGTAAAAATGTATCATAAAATCAAACCATTGCACAATATGCCGTGTAAAAACTTTCACCAACAGTACAGGAAAGCTTAAACTTGAGAAACTCAATATTTCATTTCTTAAGAACTACTCCACAAACGTAGCAGACCGCATATTCACCGAATTAAATGTAAATTTGAAGTATTGCCAAATAGGAAACAACTATGGAGCAAAAATAGGTCTCCAGCGTGGAAGGTTACAAGCCAATAAGAATGCGGAAATGTACACAACGCACATAGCAACAAATAAATCTAAAATTTTCAAATTTGAGATTAATTTTCTTAAAAATACATTGAATATTAATAATATTTACTTTCATTCGTCTCCAAAATTGGATATGTTTTAATAACTTCAATATGTAGCAATATGACGTGATTTGCCATTAAGTAATAACTGTAACCGAAGGGTTCAGTCATAGTAGTAAAGGGACGCGAAAGTAGTTTCGGATCAGCTGAGCGTATTGTTTTGCGAGTAATTGAAATTCTAACTTTGTTTGTACCTCTAATTTAAATTATTTTACCATGAGTGAAAGTGATTCAGGGGTAGATACTGGCAGTGAAAGTAATGAAAGTTTTTGCATGTCTGTAGGATCACCATCTCTCTCAGACGATGACAAGGTTGAGGTTAAGTGATTCTCTTTTCCTTTAAATTAATGTGTATATTAAAAGTAAACAGTCATGTTTATTAATAATGGTGGTTTCTTTCCTATTAAAGTGGTGATTTGAAATATACTTAAATATCATCGTTACATCGAATCGTTTGAAAGTTGGTGAAGAATTGTTGAAAGATATATCACTGGTTCAAAATATATTTTTTGTACTGTGCTCTCATATGTGAATGGGTATTATACATATCTTACTTGTTCTTTGCTATAAATTATGCATGATACTTTTTCCAATTACATTTGAAGTTTAAGATCTTCCGCTTATCGAACGAAATGAAAATTTCTACAGAACGTAGAAAGACATCCAAAGAGAAACTAAAAGACATAATCAGTAATTATTAGGTTATTATATTGATTTTTCAGTAAAAGAAAGTTGTTATCAAATAATACATCAAGTAAGAAAAATGTATAAGAATATATTTGGAACAAATATAAACGAATAGAATCATTCTAAATTTAATAATTAAAGAATGCTAGTTAAAATTTATATTTTACATTAAAGCTTTAATTTCTGATAAGACTTATGATCTTGTAGAAAATCTTTTGTCATATTGTATAAGTAATTATTAACCGAGAAAAGTATATTCATTCCTTGCTGTAATAATAAAACATGTACTGTATTTACTCATGTATTTGTCTCCTTTTTTTGCATATTTTTTGTGCAGAAATCAAGAGGGGAAAATTATGCAAATAATTCAGTTTCTGAAGAGTGTGATTACTGTAAGAGAATAACAAAGGAAAGGTTGCATGGCTTGATAACTGTCATACTATTTTTAAAAGAAACCTACATTCTGATAAAAAAAATACCTAATAATGTTAACATTATAGTTAACATTATAATATCTAATAAGATATCTTAATTTTTACTTTCCTGTATCTTGAATCTCACTCGCTCCTGCTGTTGTCTACTGCTATTCCGTAGACCTCAAATTATTTAATGTTGCTGGAACTGTTGTTTGTGTCATCTGCTACATTTGAAAGTTTTTACCATCATCATTATTTAGATATTCTCATTTTCTTAAAACTTTCACTATTATTCATCAATCACAACTCATTCACCCTAAAACCACAAGTAAGGCAGTAAGTAAGATGAAAAACGACCACTAAGTAGATGAGTCTGTTTTAAAATTTAGGGAAGCTCTCTTTCTGAAGTCTTTGAGGAATGGGGGAATTATATGAATACTTAAAAAAATTTCCAAAACCATGTGCTAAACAGCCAGGGTGGGGGAGGAGAATGTGTGAGTAAATACAGTAAGCTGTTTTAAGTCCTTTAACATTTAAACTTTCTATGGAACTGTTTAGAATTAGTCTGTATTTATGTGCAAAGTCTATATTTCAGGACCCTGAGGAATAAATAGAGAAAAGGTAAGGTAAAATGGATAACTAAATAAAATATTATAATATGTAAAGTTACCCATTTACAATTTCTGAACTGAGGCAGTACAGTGATAGACAGGTGTAACCAAGTGAAAATGTAACTAATTGCACTTCTTAAGGTATTGTGTTGTCTGATTACTACTGTGACAGGTATCAAAGTTAAGTAAGCATATTCTGGTAGAGGGATTTATATACAGTCCAGTCACATTAATGTGACCATCTGTCAAAAGCCAGAATAACCACCTTTCGCAGAGCGGACTGCTGCGAGACGTGCAGGAAGAGAGTCACATAGGTCCCTGAAGGTGTTCTCTGGGATGTTGAGCCATGCCGACTCTAATGCCGTGGCCAGCTGCGCTAGATTACGCGGTTGAGGATCCATGGCGCGAACAACTCGATCGAGATGGTCCCACAGATGCTCGATTGGGTTTAAGTCAGGTGAGTTTGCTGGCCAGGGGAGGACGGTAAACTCATCCTGGTGCTCTTCGAACCACACACGTACACTGGCAGCTGTATGGCACCTCGCATTGTCCTGCTGGAAGATGCCATCATCCTGAGGAAAAACAATGCGCATGTAGGGGTGAACATGGTCCGCAAGGACAGATGCGTACTTGTATTGATCCATTGTGCCTTCCACAATGATCAGTGAACCTAGAGAATGCCAGGAAAACATTCCCCAGACCATAATGCTCCCGCCTCCAGCTTGGACCGTTCCGGCAATGGTTGCAGGGTGGTTCCTTTCAGAGGTTTCACGCCTTATACGCCAACGTCCATCTGTCCGATGGAGCATAAAACGCGATTCATCCGAAAACGCAACCTGTCGCCACTCAGTGGACGTCCAGCTGCTGTACTGGCGTGCAAATTCTAGCCTTCGCCGTCGATGAACAGCAGTCAGCATAGGTGCACGAACCAGGCGTCTGCTTCGGAGGCCCAGACGCAGCAATGTTCGCTGAATAGTACTTTGGGAGACACTTTTGGTAGCCCCTTGGTTCATTTTGGTGGTCAGTTGCTCAACGGTAGCCCGTCTATCTGCCCGAACGCATCTCCGCAACCGTCGTTCGCCTCTGTCATCTATGGCCCGTGGTGCACCACATTTGCCACGTCGCTGATTTTGGACAGTCCCATTTTGCCATGCACGGTACACTTTTACCACGGCGGCACGCAAACAGTTCACAAACTCAGCCGTTTCGGAAATGCTTCCACCCTTGGCCCGAAAGCCAATGATCATGCCCTTTTGGAAGTCGGATAAATCGCTTCGTTTCTGCATTACGTCAACGATTGAAATGTTTTCCGAAGCCCTCACACACCCTTTATATACGCTCAACTGCACTGTGCTGCCACCTGCCTTCTGTGATTGGTTATTTAACTCTGACATGGAAAGTACGTGGTGGTCACATTAATGTGACTGGACTGTGTAATTGTATAAAGAAATTTTTAACATCAAAATATATATAAATGTGACAGGTCCTTCTGAAAATGTCATTGTCAATAGCTATATCATTATATTGCTGTAGATAAGTTTATCATTACAGTGTTATCATATTAAAATTTTTGCCACGATACTTTTCAAACAAGATATCTTTCAGGCAAAACTGCACTGCTGGCCACCGTAAATGCAACACCCTGAAGGAAGCATGCAAATAACATGAAATTTACAACATGCATTAGTGGAGGTGAGATATGCAAATGATTAGAATTTCAGCACAGACGCACATCACGCGTACCTGTGGCACCACTTCAAAGCACTATTTAAGGCTTGGAGCTTTTGACGATTTCAAGTTTGGCAATTGTGTTTTTCTTGTGGGTTTTTTTAAAAAAACGATCAATTATGTCTCGTAGTAAACAGCGATCATCGTTTGATCAAGTATCCGCGTTCGACAGAGGAAGGATAGTGGCCTACCGAGAGTGTGGATATCTTTCAGGGAAATCGGTAGTCGTGTTGGATGAAACCAAAAAACTGTAATGCGGATATGTGACCGTTGGATGCAGGAGGGTACGATGGACCGACGTGTTCAGTCGTATCCACCTCAGTGCACCACTTCACGTGATGACAGGAACATTGTGCACATGGCAATAACGGATCGCTCAGTCACATTACGAACCATAGCACAGCACATTCAGTCTGTAACGCATCATCCAGTGTCTGCGTGTCCCACTCAACGCCGTTTACAGCAGAGTGGTCTGTCCACAAGACATCCATTGCTTCGTCTACCCTTGACGCAGAACCACAGGCGTCTTCGCTGCCAAAGGTGCGATGAAAGAAGGATGTGGATCGCAGAATGGAATGAAATTGTCTTTACTGACAAGTCACACTTCTGTCTGCAACACCACGATGGTTGGATTCGAGTCTGGAGACACCGTGGGGAGAGGATGCTGAACAGCTGCATTATGTACCGCCACACTGGTCCTGCACAGGGTATTATGGTATCGGGAAGTATTGGATATCATTCTCGCACTCCTGTAGTACACATTGCCGGTACTTTAAACAGCCAGCGCTACATCTCCAAGGTGTTGGAGCCAGTTGTCCTTCCTTACATTCAGGGCTTGCCCACAGCCATATTTCAACAGGATAATGCGCGACCACACGTGACACGAATTGTCCAAGGGTTCTTCGTGAATCGCCAGATTGAATTGCTTCCCTGGCCGGCTCGCTCTCCGGAACTTTCGCTAGTAGAAAATATGGGGTTCATGGTTGCTGAACAATTGACCCAGATTATATCCCAAGCTGCCACACTAGATCAACTTTGGCAACGTGTGGAAGCTGCTTGGTCTGCTGTACCCCAAGAACACATCTAAAGTCTCTTTGAATCATTGCCGAGGCGTGTGGCAGCGGTGACCTCCAACAATGGCGTCTACTCTGTCTACTGTTTTTGGAAAGAACCATACTTCATAGAAGTCTGTAAATTTAATCATTTGATACTTGGTCAACATGTTATCTACTAAATAAATTTTGTTGTGATATCTCTTGTCTTTCTGAGTGTTGCAATTTGGATGGCCAGCAGTGTATTTCGTGCAGTTTCATTGTATTAAGAATTTATGGCAGAGGGAACTAAAAAGAAATAAATTTTAAGTAATCAGCCAATGTGCCCATTGATTCAAGGAAACTGTATTCATAGCTTGTAAAATATGAAGTGGATTGCCAACACAAAATCATTTCATTGTGAACTGCACATTATTTAAATGCTGATCATGTGATCAGTGCTAAGAGATGCAAATAATAGGCATGGAAAGAGAGCTTAGTGTTATCTTGACTGAAGATGGAAATTTAAAAATTTTTTATATGAAAGTACATGCAATCTATTTTTTATAGCTAATTTTATCTTTTAAATAGTGACACTAAAATTGTTATTTTAATCATTGCTTTTTCCTCCCATTATATGACACATTGAGATATGAAACCTATTGAAATTTTTGTTTAGAATATGATCATTGAACCATAAACCACTAAAAGAACTTTGTTCATCCTACAATATTTAAACAGTTTAATAATATTCAAAGACACAATAGCATTGCCAGAAACACCTACTGACCTTAGAACTCGGTCAGTAATCTCACAGTGCTTAAATATTGTTTTGGCAGAAGCTATCTATTATTTACAAAACCATTTAAAAGTGAGGCATGCAGTCAGAGGGCAATAATTTATCTAAATCACCATTACAACTGAATAATGCTGGAGGATTTTGAACTTTTAAGATTCTACACAACCACACTGTATATGCTTCTACATTATCTCACAAAAGCATGTTGAAGCTCTGTTAATTAAAACGATTACTATTTTTTAGTATGCAATTACGATTTTTGCATGACAGTAGTAATGTATATGAATGTATATATGGCCAAATGACTCATACAAATGGCCCATTTAAGGGCAATTTCTGCTTTTGTTTTGTAAAATTAGAAGAAATTTAAATCAAATGGAACTGAAAATCCAATAGGTTATTAAATTAATAAAGTGAGTAATTTAATTTCATATTTTAAAATAGCATTTTAATGGCAATATATAAGAAATAACTAATTATTTAAAAGTGGTGGATCATGTACTAGAACATTACTGAAAATACTGCAGTAAACAGAGTGAAGCTGCAACGAAGTTTGGTGTTATATCAGCAGCACAACATGAGGAGGAGAGAATTACAAATTTCTTTTATTTTAAAAAGGAAAAACAAAATTAGAATAGATTATGAAATTGTATTTATACTTTTGTATTTTCATAAAAAGTATTCCATTTTCTCTTGTATTTGGAAATTTTTTGTTTTGCTAGGTATTATACTTTTTATTCACATGATTTACATTTATGCTATACTGTTAATCCTTTTGTATAACTGTCAAACTGGTTCAGTAAGGGAAACTCAGATTGTTAAATATTTTCTTTTATTTTTAATAAACAAATTTAAAGCTTTGTGTGTGCATGTATATATGTATGCACACACTGCTAGGAAGAATGAAAGAAACAACTATACAAACATGTGTAATTTGAATAATTTCGCGGCTAAGAACATAGGACTTCTGTAAGATCTTTCATGCCTGACCTATGTTCAAAATGCAGAAATACCTATTTCTTCCAAAAAATTAAGTAAAAACTGGTAATGCAAAAAGGGTTAGGAAAAAGTTGGTGGCAAAATGTTTTAGAGATATATAGGAAAAATTTATATGGTATGCGATCAGCCCTGCCGGAAATGTAATCTTTACTGCAGTTTTTCATGCTGCTTGGGAGTTCCTGCAATATCCAAATTTATTCACCGTTAATAATGCCTTGAAACTCCAGGAGAGTATTGGGTGGGAGTTGCAGTGTTGCAGGTAAACAACCTAGTGTGACAAATGCAAGTTTTATGAGATTTAAATCAGCAGACTGAGCCACTCCATCTTCTGGAGTCCCTCACCCTCAAGGCTAGTGTAATGTGATGGAGACAACCATTATCCATAAGAAGGAAGTTTTACCCAATTGCACCTAACAACTTAACATAAGAATCATGAACTTCATCTCTGTATATTTAAGTATTCACATTTGCATTGGTAAAAATGTGTAATCACATTCACACAGGTATTCCACAGCTTTGCCCAGCTGTGCCTGTCATTGATGTTTTCAGAATTATTGCATGTGTTTTAATCCCTCCAGATTATAACATGTCTGGAATCATTCTATAATTAAAAACAAGATTCATTTGTAAACAGTACTGGTCTCTAGCTTATGGTATTCCAATCACAGTCATCTCAACACCATTGAGAACTGCAAGTGCTGCATTTTGTAGCTTGAGTTAGATAATGACTTTTCGTACATTCTTTACTTTCTTTCTTCTTTTATAGCCTTTTTTTATGTGACTGGTCCTATAGTCCTCTTTTTTGCAACTTGTTTGTTCATGATTTATCTAGATAGCTGTAGCTACAAGAAACCGCCTTACAATCTGGGCTCACATCTGTTGTCAATTTCTTTTAGCAGTTATTGCCAAATATTGGTCTTGAGAATCTATTGTCAAATTTCTGACTATGTCCAGATTGGAACATACATGACAAGTATCTTTAAGCCATTTCCAGATTTTCTTTTTTTTTAATGTAATGCTTTTGACTACTTTTTAGGTCTTTACAGACCTATTGTCAATATCTGTCCTGCTTCCATTCTCCAGCTGTATGTATTTCTAACAGCCTCTCGAATGCTTAATCAATATATTCCACATCTGAAAATTTTATTCAAGTACTTGTGTAATAGTTGTTGGAATTTGAAACACTCTTCTCCACTGCTTTCCAAATATCTCAAAAAAAAAAAAAAAAAAAAAAA
>KK115653.1:485587-502689 GCA_000611955.2 Stegodyphus mimosarum | reverse complement strand
ATCATTCCTAAGATGAAAGATCTCATTGGTAAGTATAGTTTTTAGAGTTTATATCAGTTGATGAAGTTAGAAAAAAATTTGGAATAGGTGTAATATTCATTTTGAATTCATGTGTAAATGATTATATATGTGTCACAAATAACCCTGGGAAACAATTTGTAACACAATTTTTGTTGAGTTTGATTTTTGAGTTGTTATAGAGTTAAATAGGTATCCTGATTTCAAAACTGTAGTTAGTTTTCTTCTAGCACATCAGGCTTTTTTTTTTCCCCTTCACACGTTATGTGAATGTGACCGCTCTTTTGTGGCATCAAGTGTGGATCATAGGAAGTGCTACTGCTGTCCTGTTGTCTGGCATATAGCCTCCAGTGGTGGTGAGTGAATGACAACGTAGGAGACCAGCGACTGGTGCATACTTGTCTAAATTATTTCATTTGCACCTGAAATACGGTACTGAGACTTGTTTCACTCGGATGTAGTGAAATGCATTCTGAGATAGAGTCTGAGTTCTTGTTTATGCAAAAGTTAGCAGTATTTAGTTAGTTTAGTATTTATTAGATTTTATTTATACATGAACTGAAACTTTTCCTTATGTCTGCCTCTGCTAGTCCACATCGTAAGTACTTAAACAGCCCCGATTTTTGTTGTTACATATGTAGCAGTTTTAGTATGTAGTCCCAGTCAAAGGACAAACATCAATACATCTGTCAGGTAAGCCTGTTTGACCCATTTTAAAGTGAAAATTGATGTTTAAGATAAATCATACATGCCTTATAAGGTGTGCAAGCAGTGTGTCTAGAATTTAAAGATGTGGATGAAGGGAACACATTCTAAATTTCCATTTGGTATGATTTTCAAAGATCACTCAAATAATTTTTACTTTTGTATAGTGAAAATGTTATGATATAATCGAAAAAACAAATGTAAAATAGGATATCCTAGTTTACCATGTATGGCCAATGCCTCACTTAGCTGAACTCCCGGTGCCAGTTTTCAAAGAATTACCCTCTGTGGAAATACAGAAATACATTTCTGGTAAATATCGATTTGACCCCAACGACAAAGAATTTGAAATTGAAGATGATTCGTAAGAGATTTGATTAGCATGAGTTGAATGATTTGGCACAATGTTTAGGGCTATCCAAAAACGTTTCTGAGCTGTTAGTGTCAAAAACTGCATGAGAAAAACTTGCTTGGGAAAAGAACTAAGGTATCCTACTTTTGGTTAAGAGAAAGTGTCTTTCTGTAATACTTTTGAAGGAATAATGGAATTATGTATTGCCATAACATATTTGGTTTAATGGAAGAGTTGGTAATTTCAGCCTGTGATGCAGCTCAATGGCAGTTGTACATCGATAGCTCAAAGCGGAGCTTGAAGTGTGTCATCTTCCACAATGGAAATTTATTTTGTGCAGTCCCAATAGGTCGTTCAGTTTTTTGTGTGAAGAATATGAAGACATAAAGAGAGCCATTGATCT
The DNA here is from genome assembly GCA_000611955.2 of Stegodyphus mimosarum. Taxonomy (NCBI): domain Eukaryota; kingdom Metazoa; phylum Arthropoda; class Arachnida; order Araneae; family Eresidae; genus Stegodyphus; species Stegodyphus mimosarum. The sequence goes on along the minus strand of KK115653.1, from coordinate 501,211 downwards.
GTTGCAATATCACATGCACCAATGGATCATCTGTGTTGACCTTAAAATGATCTGCTTTCTTCTTGGCCAGCAATGCGAATATACCAAGTATCCCTGTTTTTTTTTGTGTATATGGAACAGCAGACCTCATCAGAAGCATTGAGTGCAGCCAAATTGGTCACCAAGATCTGACCTGAAACCTGGTGGTCCAAGCATTCTGCATCAACCACTTGTCACCAGAAAAAACATTATATTTCTACCTCTCTGCATGTAAAACTGGATCTCGTGAAACAATTCGTTAAAGCTTTGCCAATTGAAGGACACTGTTTCAAGTATCTTACTTTGGCATTTCCTAGCATGTTATTTGAAAAGGTAAAGGCTGGCATGTTTGATGGTCCACAGATTAGCCAGCTCCCTAAAGATTAACATGCATCAGAACAATTGTAAAACTTCAAAAGAATGCATGGTTGGCATTCAGAAACATTGTCAAAAACTTTCTTGGAAATGCACAGAATTACGTGAAATTATCCGTCAACCTTTGGAGAACTTCAGAATACTTGGTTGCAACATGAACATCAACTTGCATTTTTTACATAGCCATCTTGATAACTTTCCAAAAAATCTTGCTGTAGTCAGTGACGAGCAGAGTGATACCAGCAAGCTTTGAAGGTCATGGAGACATGGTACTAAGATGCGATGTATATATGATAGCTGACTATTGTTGAAGCATCAAACAAGGAATGCCCGCAGATTAAACATTCCAGAAAATGCCATGAACAAAATCTTACACCGTAATATGTGTGGTTTACCATTTGGTAAAAAAAAGAAAACTTTTATTTTTAGTGACTATATATAATCTTTGTATGAATAAAATGATTCTTTGTGTACAGTATGTTTGGTAAGTTTCCCTTTATTTACTTTTATATGCATATTTTACATGACTTTTGAGACAAAGAGAGGGTATCCTGTAGTTTAAAATATTAATATGTTATACAAAAACAGAGGTTATTTTTTTATTCAGAGGCCAAAAGTTGGTCGGTAACAAGTGACAGATCTAAGACAATGAAATTGCTGTTCTTCAGTGTAATTATTAACCAAATAATTTTTAAGCATGTAATACTGACATTTTAAGATAGATGTTAATGTTGTTGATCCATGAGCACAAGATTTGAGGGTACTGTTATGCTTTTGCAGATATGTACATAACTTCTGACTCTCCAACATGTAATTGTGAATAGTTTAAACTAAAGCTAGTAGAGTAAAGTAAATTATTATTTGATATTGTGCTTTTATATGTTTCAATTACTGATTAATGTAAGTTTCTCATATTGTCATTTAGTTTTCATTTTTATATAGTGCAGATGTAAGGAGACTGTTTTATTTGTAAAAGAAATATGTGTGTAATAATATGTTCTACTCATATAAATTATGTGGGATCAAGTGTCCTCTGTTGTAACAATGTAGTGGGGGAAAAAATATCTATACAGAACAGTAATTACATAATCTATCATTTTGCTCATAAGAAATACTTATGTCCTACGCATTAAAAGTAAGAAAAAAAAAGCTACATGAAATGTTAAAAAAATTACTGTGTTAACATATATACCAAGGTTTAGAAAAAAGGTAGCATACATTGCATTTCAACTCTACAAACCATTTGTCTAGCGGTTCTCAACCTTTTGACTAACGTGTACCATCTAAACAAAAATTGAAAAGCTGTTGTACCACCACTACATTTTACGATGGTTATTTTTCAATTTCTCAACAGAAATATTAAAAGAAATATGTATGTATTTTGCCAATTGCACAATCTATTGTCTATTTGTTTTAAATATGCACACATCAGAAAATTTAGATTAAGTTATAATATACTTTAATTCTAAAATTTAGTGTAAATTTGGGCCTGTTTAACAGAGATCAGTTTCTTTATGTCTGGTCTTATTTCATATAGTTTTAATCATAAATTAGGATGCACTTTTAATTTTCTTCTGCATTTATTTTTCAAATATAGCATGGAAGAAAATCCTTGTTCACATAAATAGGTTGTGCAAAAAGGCATTAAAAGTTTAATAACTTTATTTGAAATGCCTTTAAATTCCTTTTTTCAGTTCAGCCAAAAGTTAACAAGTGTGTTATTTTTGAAATCTCCAGTTAGAGTTTCATCACAGGAAATTTCTATCAATTGTTCTTTTTCTTCATGAGATAAAATTTCTAAATTCATTTGAATAAAATGGATTTCTAATCTAATTTTCATAATCCGTGGGGAAATACATGTTGAAATTATTTACCACTGAAAAACAATGATTTTTTAATGTCAGATGCTAATTTTGCTTTTATTTTCAAATTATTTTCAGTTAGAAAACTTTCTAAAAGTGGTAAAAAGCTTAAAATAGTATTATTCAGCTCTTTGATTATTAGCTTGAGTGTTTTTATAATTGCATTTATTTTATCTCTAGTGGTAAACAAATTAACACTTTGTTCTTGTAATCCTAAATTTAATTCATTTAACTTCTTCACACACGCTAAATACTCCAAACATTATGCACTAAATAAACATTTTTGTAATTCAAATTTTGAATCACAGAGAAAAATTTGAATTTTTGATTGAAATTCAAAAAAATGATTTAAAATTTTCTCTGGATATAACCACCTTACTTCAGAATGTAACAAAAGTGTTTCATGTTAACCATCCATTTGTTGGTAATAAAATCATACATATTTTTTAATTTAAAGTTCGGCTTTTAATAAAATTAACAATTTTCACAGCTTGATTCAAAATGATTTTCAGGTTTTGGGGATTGTTTTGGCTGCTAAAGCTTCATGATGGATGAAGTAGTGAGTAAATGTAGTTTCAGGTGCGACTTCCTTTATTTGAGAAATAGCGTCGAAATGTTTTTCTGTTAAAGCATGAGCTCCGTCACTGCATATGGCAATGCACTTATTCCTAGAAATATCATTCTCAAACATAAAATTGTTAAGTAAACGTATGTAAACTAATAATTGAATAAAATTCATTATATCAGTACTTTCATTCAACTGCAATGCAAAATACTCATTGTATTTTATTTTTTGAATAGATGTCTCTTTCATGGAATTTTCCATTTCACGAATTCATCGACTTACTGTATCATTTGATAACAGAATATTATCAAGTTCATTAGATGCTTTTTCATTGAATAATGTTAAAATGATATCTTTAATTGCTGGTGATATAAGGTTTTTCTCCAGTAGTGTGAGTCTGCCCAATCTTGGCAATTCTTAGGCGTACTAGCTAACTGGCTTCCAAAGCTTTTTCACCTGAAATTACAATATTTTTTAACTCTGGTAATTCCCTCTTAAAATATTCTTCAGATTTATCCTTTAAATTGGCATGCTTGGAGTAAAGATATCTTTTAAGAAACATTGGTTTCATACTTTGATTGGATAATAGTTCACCACAAACAACACATTGAAGTTGAGGTTACATTTTATCTCCATTCCAAATAAGCCCAAATGAAAAATAACTTTCATTATATTTTCAATAAACAGTCTTTTTTATTTTCAATATTCTTAGTGCTAATAGATTGTCCTGGATCTATCACCTCTGAAGCATCACTTTTCTGCTTAGTCAATCCTAGCCATTTTTCCATTTTGAAAAATCTAGGTTTGTTTTATTATTTTTTCACAAATATTTAAATGCATAATATATTACGAGTTCTTCGAAAACAAATAATTTTCCAATCACATAGAAAAGTAAGGAATACAAAGCAATAAGAAGACAAAATACTGCTGTTAGAGACAGCAAATCGAAGGAAAAAAGTTATTGTAATTGAAAATAGAGAAATAAGAGCCCGGAAATGGTGGCGAAATAAAGTGTAGACATGCTAATAAATCAATCTAAAAGAATTAATGAGATACTGTTATCTATTTATAGGAACTTATTTTTATATTTAATCCAACATCCATTTGTATTACTCCTTTTGAAAACATCATTTATGACAAATTTTGTTATGTCTGTGGCTAAAAAGAATATTTGTGAAAATTAAAGCAGATTATTTTGCTAAAGTCTGTGAATGGTTATTGACCTCGAACAAAGCTCAGCTAGCGTAAATGTATGAGTGTTGGAGAAACAAATTTAAACAGGATGCTGGGGTATTTAATTTTTGAATTTAATAGTTAAAAATACTTTGTTTCTTTGTGTGCCATCTATTTTTTTCTTACCCACCACCAGTGTTATGTGTACCACTGGTTGAGAATCTCTGCTGTAGTCTGTATTAAACTAGGCAGTTTTATGTTCAGTATTTTATCAATTATTTGTATCCTTGCATTTCAGGATAAACATAGTGCTCAAAATGTACTATTCAGTTATATTTTCAAACTTTTACGTTGTTTAGGCTAGTTAGTAGTACAATGAACATTTGTTAATTAAAAGTTTTAGATGCTTGTGGGAGGGGGGGGGAATGCTGAAACCACAAAAAATCTCAGTTAAGAAAGCATAATATGCATATCTTAAATTTTCTCAAATCTTTTGAATCTCTTGAAGCCTTTATATAAAAATAACAATAAGGGCAATACGTAAAAATAAATAAAATAAAGCTTTTATTTAATGTTAAAAATTTTTAATTAAAGCAAAATTTGAAATCTACATTTAATAAAGCACCAATTTAAAAATACAATTTCTAAAAATACATCTGTGTTTAATAGAAAGCTACAAATAAAATGTAGTAAATTAAATGCACAGTTGAAACCTTTCTCAGTTTAATTTGAAAAAAAAATAATAACAATCTTTATTTAGAAAAAAGGAAAAGTTGTTTATTGAAATCTTTGGTCACTGAATCAAGCACTAAACACTTAACCATGTAAGGTGATATTTCTGATCTAGATACTACTAAAAATGCAATAATCATATTCTTTTTTAATAAACCTCTTTTATTAGATATAAATAAAACTAATCTATCTAAAGTTTTGAATTAAAACGTTTTATGATTTTTTAGGTTAGGGTATGAGAGTTCAAATGTCTGACCTCTAGTTTTATTAATCCTTATAAATTTAAATTAAAGAGAGGTCCCTATATTTCATATATGAGTAAATGCTTTTTTAACTGCCTTCAATAACTATGTAGCAAAATATTATATTTTATTTATGTTATGATTTGAAATTAATAAACTTAACATTGAACTTAGTTTTCATTTTTCTCAGCATATGAAATAAAAATAGTGAACTTTATGTCTTAACATATGCATATAACATGTTTGAAATAAATATCCTATTTAAAATGTTAAAATAGAGTGAACTTTTTTCATACTCATCTTCAAACATATAATTTGTATATCATTATTCAGGATCTGAATATGGTTTTCTGAATTTTAATTTGTTATACAGTACTGAGTACTTACTAAAATGATTTCTGTTCCAAACATGTTTGAATTTATTAAGTAGGTGAGTTTAATAGACTGTGATATTGCAAATCATCAGTTTTAAAATAATAACTAACAGTGAGTCCAATAATTAATCCTAAAATAATATTTAACATTTTTTGCTAAAATTAAACTATTTATGCAGTTTCGGAATTAATTTTTAAATTTTATAAATGTATTTTTATAGTTACTTTCATTAAGTAATTTAATCTGTCACAAACAATCATCCTAACTATATTTGATTCCTGTTGTTCAGTAACAGTTTTTCAATTGTATTCTCAATTTTGTAAAACTCTTGGTAGCTTTTTTAATTAGATTAATTGATTAAGGCAAAGAAACTTGAGGGCTATCTGCCTGTGGGGAGGAATGCCTTAGGAAATTTTAAGAGAAACTGGTTCGTATCCATGTAACACATGGGGAAAACAATGAAAACCAAACACAGTCAGCCCATTTCCTGGAATTGAATCCCAGGTCAATACCAGTATTCAGCAACATTACTGCTGAGTTACTGGTGGGCGCTCGCTTTTTTGGTTCGCATTTTTCAATTCAAGGAGTTTTTCTTAGACCTTGCAGTGCTTTTCTAGACAATGCTGATGTATCATCACTTTTTTTCCCTCCTGTTTCTGCTGTTCTTTTAACATTTTCATGGTCTGTTTTGACATATGTCATGTCATTATTTTTGTTAATGACACATATAAAAATGAATCTTCATAACTTCAGTCACTGATGTCTCAAACATTCTGTGGGTATATCGTGCAATCCCTCTGAGGATTCTTCTAGTACATAAAAGTCCAATTTTCGAAAATACTTTTTAACTTATTTCAAAGGATTAACCCTTTGCATTGACTACAATATGCATGGTCTCTAGTAGAGCTAACAATATAAGTATCTCCTTTAATGTGTTTGCATTTTCAGAAAATTAAGTTCTGTTCATCATTTTCTGAACATAATTTCTTTAATGATATTTGAAGACTTCTGTAATATCTTGATCTTAAGATTGAATGTTAGAAGTTGCATTTGCAGGAAGTGACGGTGATGTTTTTTGGGAAGGGAGGAGAGGTGTGTGTGACATAATTATCTAATTAGTAAAGTTGTTTTTTCCTTTTTCAATCTCATGCAGTTTCTGATAAGCAATGTTGGATTTCTCTTTCTTCAACTTGTGAGCCACCTGCCAGTTAATATAAAATTTGTTCCGTACATTTAGTGAAAAAAGCTTTAGAAATAAACACTTATTAGTTTCATAGTTTGAAACTATTTTAAAAAAGCAGTTTCACAATTTTTTTTTCACTTCAGTGAAACATTTGCATTTTTTTTAATTGTAATTCCTTGTGTAAGTAAACTCCACAGTGCTATCTGGGAAATTATTGGTTTTACCAAGACCATCAAAGTATTTTAACAATTTATTCATTTCTTCTCTTTTTACTTGGGGCTTTTTTTTACATGTTACAATGTAAGCACACAACAAGTTTAAAAAGTGTTTATCTGGTGATTTGTTCAAATTTCAAACCTTACATTTCTAGCCCTTTGCTTGTAATCATGATGTGGCAACTGCCACTTCATGATAACAAGCATGACCTCTTTGCTTTTCTTCAACCTCTATATATCAGTTTGTTCCATTAAAAAACTGTTAATAACAGTAATGTTAAGAAGCATTTCATGAACTCTTCATATAACTCTTTGTGAACATTATGTATCTACCCCAAAGGGAATATTTTGAATGTGGGAACTTTAAAAGATGGGATACAGAAGCTGCACTTCCATCTTCTCATATTTGGGAATGAGCCTTCACTCATTTGCAATGCCTATGCCTTCAGAGGATTGTTTTTGTTAACCTTAAGATAAGAACCTTGGAAGGGTTATAATAAATTGAATTATAACTTCATCACAAGGATAACAAGCATTTATTAGGAGAATGGAAAGTATTCATACAGCAGTGATCAACGTTACAACTACAGCATAACTAAAGTTCAGAGGTTAAGGTTAAAATTGGCAGATTGCCCAAAACATAGATGGTGTCATTTAATGCTCTGAGAGGCAAACACAACTTAATAAAGAAAAGGAAATCACATTAATCATTGGATCTCATGACATTCGGAGGTATAAAATATACAGCACCCCTCCTCAATGATTAATCTTTAGTATAGCAAAATAACTTACCTTAAGATGCATAAAAACAATAAATCGGTATATAATATGAAATTACACCTTTAACATAATCTAAAGTTTTTAGTTAGTTCATCCCTAATGGCTTTTTTAAAATGTCCGCAGTCATTTCATCAGTGCACAGGTATCGAAGTTGTTGGAAATCTTGCAAAAAGTTCTTTTAAGCCAAACTGTCTGCTTTGCTGCCTCGGCAAGTGCTATAAATTCCGCTTCAGTTGATGACAAAGATACACACAGTTATTTTCTACAGGTCCATGTAAATACACTGCCTTGATATTTAAAGAAATATCCAGAATTGTATTTCCTATCAGTAGGGTCATTTCCCCAATCTGCATCCACGTAACATAACAACGAATTGTTTTCCTTCTCATTTATATATTTCCCAAATGCAGTTTAAGATCTTTGGTTAATTTCAAATATCTGAAGAGCCTTCTGACTTCGATCAAATCGGCTTCTGTTGGTTTTGACACCTCTCGGGCTAAAATGGAAACAGCAGATGCTATGTCTGTTCTAGTATTGACATGCTAGGTACAGTAAGGATCCTATTGCACTTTTATATTCCTGAACTTTAACCTTTTGCATCTTTCCTTTGTTTATAATATCCTGGATCAATAGGAAACGTAGATGGTTTACAATGGTTCATGTGATACTGTGTTAGCTTTCTCGAAATGTAGCTTTACTGGTCTAGGTAGAAGATTCCCCTCGCCGTCACGTTGAAAACGCATGTCTAAATAGTAATGAAGATTTTTCACTGAGAAATGTTTACCAATTTTGCTTTCAAAATTTTCAAGTGAATCTCTTGTACTTGCTGCAACGACCATATGATCCACATGTACAGTGATGTGTACAAACCCTTCTTTACCCTGTCTTGTATATAAACCAGGGTCATTTTGACTTCATTGAAATCCTTTGCTTAAGAGAATTTTATTAAGTTTTCTGTTCCATTCATTCGCCCCTTGCTTGAGTCCATATAAGTTCTTTACGAGTTTACAGATTTTATCACCTTCTTCAAATCTGGGAGTTGTTTCATGTATATATCATGAGATAAATCTCCATTTAAGTATGCTGATTGGATATCATAATGTCTTACTGCCATTTTTCTTTTTCCTGCTATGGTAAGAAGCATTCTCAAAGTAGTTGGCTTGGCTACTGGAGCAAATACTTCATCATAGTCATGACCATATTTCTGTTGGTATCCTTGAGCAACCAATCTAACTTTATAACGAAATACTTTTCCTTCGCAATCTCAATTGGACTTGTATACCCACTTGCAGTCTATAATCTGTCAAAATTCATGTGTCATTCATCTTTAAAGCATTAATCTCTTCTTGCATGGCTTGTTTCTATTTTTCCTTATTAGTACATGAACAAGCTTCATAATGTGATGTTGGATCTGCTGCTTCCTCTGATTGTGCTGAGAATGAACTAATATTATATCTCACAGGTGGAACACCTTTGTTTTGTCTAGGAGATCATCCTCCTGTTTATCCTTAGGATGGGGATCTTTTGGTATAAATGTCACATCCTAACTAATTACAATATTGTTGGTATTTGTATCCAGCAAGCAATAACCTTTTTTCCTTCTTCATATCCAATCATGATTCATTTAACAGACGTGTCGTCAAGTTTTTGTCTCTTCTCTTTCTGTATATGCACATATTCTGGAGTACCAAATGCTTGTATATGCGCTAATGATGGTTTCCTTTTATGCCATTTTTCATAAGGTTTAACTTTTAAGTTCTCTCGTTGGCAACCTATTTTGCAGGTAGTTTGCTGTAATAACACCTTTGTCCCAGTACTTGTTTGGAAGATTAGAGCTTTTTAGTATCTCTTGGTCATCTTAATTAATGTACGATTCTTTTTTTTTTTCAGCTATTCCATTCTGTTGCGGAGAATAACGAACAGTTTTCTCATGTATTATTCCGCTTTCTTTCAGCAATTTTTCAAAGTCGTTGCTCTTATATTACCCTCCTCAACCTGATCTCAGTCATTTTGGTGCTTTCCCAAACTGTGTTAATACTTAAGATACAGTAACATGCCAAATAAATATTAATTTAGAAGTCAAACAACAAAAATCAGCGTTATATTTTCAAATTTTAGTAAAATATTAAAATATAACGCTGATTTTTGTTGTTTGACTTCTAAATTAATATGTATTAATACTTGTTTGATGAAGTGTGTGATACGTTGTTTAGTTTCTTCTTTATGCTTCAGAAGGTAAACTGTAGTGTATCTACTATAATCATCAATTACTGTTAGTATATACGAGGCACGTCCAGAAAGTAAGTTCCGTTTCAATTTATCTCCGCTGCAGCTCTGCGATCGCAGTTCCGCACATGCGCAGTAGACGCTCTGTATCAAGGAGAAGAAACGCGCGCCATTTGGAGATCGCTGTCAGTCACGTACGCTTTGTTGTGCTTGTTTACAATGTCGGTGTTGATTGAAAATCCCGCCGCTTGTGAAATCAGATCTGTGATTCGTTTTCTGAATGCGAGGAAAGTGAAACCTAGTGAAATTTATCGGCAAATTTGCGATGTTTACGGACCAAAAGCGATGAGTGATTCAATGGTGAGAAGATGGGTCCGAAAGTTCAATGACGGACGTAGTGATGCGCACGATGAAGAACGAAGTGGGCGTCCATCTTTGGTTACAGAAGAACTGGTTCACGCGATTGATGACAAGATCCATGAAAACCGAAGGTTTACAATTAGTGCTCTCGCTATGGAATTTCCCCAAATTTCACGATCACTAATGCATGAAATTGTTACCGAAAAACTGAAATTTCGTAAACTTTGCTCACGTTGGGTACCAAAGATTCTTACTGAGCAACACAAAACAAAACGGATGGGTAGTGCACTTCAGTTTTTGACCCGTTATGCTGAAAGCGGTGAAGAATTTCTGACACAGATAGTCACAGGAGATGAAACTTGGGTTTCTTACGACACCCCTGAAAGTAAGCGGCAATCAATGGAATGGAGGCACACTTCATCCCCAGCAAAGGTTAAGCCGAAGCAAATCTTGACACCTCGAAAAATGATGTGCACAGTGTTCTGGGACTGGAAAGGCATCTTACTCATTAATTTCTTACCGCGTGGTCAAACAATCAGAGCAGATGCTTATTGCGAGACACTTCGGAAATTGCGCCGTGCAATTCAGAATAAGCGCCGAGGATTGCTGTCAAAAGGTGTTGTTTTTCTTCACGACAACGCACGACCACACACTGCAAATGTGACGAAAAACCTCCTACAGGGATTTGGCTGGGACGTGTTTGACCATCCTCCGTACAGCCCTGACCTCGCTCCTAGCGACTTTCATCTGTTCTTACATCTTAAGTCTTTCCTTGGCGGTCAACACTTTAACAATGACGACGAGCTGAAAGAAACTGTTTCCAACTGGTTGAAGACACAGGCGGCAAATTTCTATGAAGAAGGTATACAAAAACTTGTGCCACGCTATGACAAATGCCTGCAATATTTCGGCAGTTATGTGGAAAAGTAGTTTAAGAGTTGTTGAATTTTGTGCAATAAATAACTTTTCTGTAGCTGTACACAATTTACTTTTATTACCAAACGGAACTTACTTTCTGGACGTACATTGTATCATGCACTATCTGGAGTTGCCGTTTGCATTGGTCCACAAAGATCTGTATGCACTAAATCGAGTATCTCGGAGGTTCGCGAAGTAGACTTTCTCGGAAATGGTTCTCTACATGCTTTGGTAGCAATATAATCCTCACATATCAATACAGTAGAACAGGGAGCAATATTCATACCTTCAGCCATAGATTCAGTGCACATCCTTAAAATATTGGCTGGATTTCTATGACCTAATTTTATATGCCAGTCATGAATGCATTCCGTATGCACTTGTTTTATCCGAAGAGCATGTTCACTTTCCTTAAGAACATACTCTCTGACATAGTCATGAGAGACATAGACTCTCAGTTTCTCTGACATAGCCGAAAGCAATTATATTATCATTGTTCATAATATGACATTCTGCACCCTAAAGTTCACTTCATATCCATCATCAGTCAGCTTCTTTATGGATAATAAATTTCCAGATAGCTGTGGAACAAAAGCACATCCTTGATAGTAATCTGTATTTCCTCATTTTCATTACTCTGATATTTTACCAAGCAATTACTTTTTCCCTGTTTTAGGGCTGTATATCTGTTAGCTAAAGTTATTCACTCAGGAACAGAATTATTATCAAAACTGCTGAACAAAGTTTTATCATTGTACATATGAATGGTGGCTCCAGAATCGATGCACCAGTAACCATGTAAATTATTCACACTTGTGAATAGAAACTTGTTTCGCTTCATTAATGTCACTTGAATTCATAGTTGCATTGACTTGTTGCTTTTGATTATGCTTAAGCTTCCATTTCGCATATTTCCTACTGTCAGCCTTTAAATGCCGTAATTTTTTACAAAAGAAACAGTTAGGCACTTTATTTTTATCGGCAGGAATATTACGCATTAAAGAAAAATATGATTTCAAAGCTTTATTCTCGCTTCCTGTACTAGGTTCTTTATTTTAGTTTTGACAAGTATACTCTTCCAACAATTTATTTTTAATGAATTCAACAGTTAAATTTGCTTCTGGTTGTTCTTCTAAAGCTGCTATTAACATAACATTATTTTCAGGTAAGCTATTTAGAAGAAATGCAATGAATAAAGGTTCTGAAATTTTTCTCACCTAGCAGTGCTACTAATTGATACACAATAGCTTCCATTTTCATTAGATGATCGCTCATTTGTTCTTTATTGCTGTACTGCAAATTACACAGCTTTTTCAAAAGCCCAACTTTTCGGAAAGTGTTCACTTTTCATGGTACTGTTTGAGGGTATTCCATGCTTCTTTTGCAGTCATACACTTTCTAATATGTCCTAATTGGTTATCTTCCAATAAAAGTTCTATAATTGCTCTAGCTTTTCCGTCTTTCGAAACTAACTCTGTAGTTACTGGAGATGGAGGTTCTGTAATAATAATATCCCATAAATCCTCCTTAATCAGCAAGAATTCCAGTTTAAATTTCCAAGTATCGTAATTTCGATCATTCGGCTTTTCGATGCCCACGTGGTAATCATTAAGAATGGAAGAAGGAAACAAAAGTAATCACTGTTCATTGATTTTAATCCAAAATGCTGATTCAAAATATTACTATACACCTTTGTGAAAGACTTCTCCTAATTTACTGGGCCCATAACCTATTATAATAAATTGAATTATAAATTCATCACAGGGATAACAAGTGTTTATTAGGAGAATGGAAAGCTAAGTATTCATACAGCAGCGATCAACATTACAACTACAGCATAGCTAAAGTTCAGAACTTAAAGTTGGCAGATTGCCCAAAACATGGATGGTGTCATTTAATGCTTCGAGAGGTAAACACAAGCTAATAAAGAAAAGGAAATCACATTAATCATTGGATCTCGTGACTGATTCTTAGAAATTTGAAAATAAAAAGCACCTGAGTTTTATTAACCAGCGAGTTCAATAAGCAGCAGGTATTTTGTCAGTAAAATTCTGATAATCTACAATGAGTTAATTCTCAGATGCCTGTAATTCTTGCCGAATTTTATTGTTTGCACCCAAAAATAATGATTGATTTGAGGCATCAGAAAGGGCTTGATTTTCTCTTATGTCCATATTATTTAAAAAAAAAAAGTCATTTTATCAGTGAGATATTATGGTGCACTTCTGCTTTGTATGTGAGAGCATGTGTCCGAAAATGTCGTGTTCCAATTTTGGGTTATCTGGCATATATTAATCAATGGGCACAAAGTTTGTCTCGTAGCTGTGTGATTTTCACATACTTTCAAGGAGTAATTTAAGAAATTGTGATCTTTTGTGTTAGATATGTCTGAAAAAAAAGGGAAAATACTCATGTACTATTCAAGAATCATCCACAGATGACATTCCTTCTATTATTTCATCACAGAAATGCAATACACATGCAATTTTCGATTTTGTGCAGTTAAACGCCCGATGTTCTTAATCATGTACGTAAATAAAAACACAAGAACAACACGAGTCGTATTGAAAAAAACGAAAACTTAAATTTTTGTGGAAACAAAAGACCAAAAAGTTATAAAAGCAGAATCCTGTTCTCTGCCCTTTTTACTGGAGCAAAACTTGCCACTGAATGCCTCAGATCGTGCTGCAGCTTTATTTAGAAAAATGTTTCCTGATAGTGAAATTGCTAAGAAATACTCAAGTGCTAGGACAAAAATTGCTGCAATTATTAAAGAAATGGGTATGAAAAATAAATCTACAGTTATTGATTTTATTAAAACAACTCCATTCTGTCTCTTTATGGGTGGAAGCAGTAATATCTATGCAAAATTGTATCCACTTGTTTCTTTCTTCAATCCAGAGTCTTCAGAACCTGAATGTAGTAAATTTAATTTTAAAAACAAAATGCAATTCCTCTGGATAATTGCTTAGCACTTGGCACTAACAATGCATCAGTAAGGAGAGGCTTGAAGACTGGTGTTGCAGCCATCAGTTCATTTTTGCAGTTTATGAGATGCATCTGTCACCTCTTAAATTTAAAGCTGGAAAGGGGGACTTTCTTTGTCAATAAGTATGAATGAATACATTGATATTTATTATTATCATAAATTGAGTTCTTAAAGTAAGGAAAACGTGAAATAATTCCAACAGCTGCTTAATAATGAAATAAGAAAAATATTGAAACATATATGTACACTGTGGGGGAAAAAAAAGGACAGTTCTGTATCTCCCGTTCTAGTGGGCCGATTGACGAAATTAAACTTGCAATTTTCATGTCTCGATAGCGCGACTTAGGATATGTATTAGATTTATATATAGCATTATTCTAATATAGGTATTTTGACACAAAATTGGACTTTCTCTGAAATGACATGCCAATTTTTTCCCATATTTTGATTCTATGACTCAAATTATGCCAAACTGCCAAGTTTTGTAAAAATCGTGCCGGTAGTTTTAAAAAATTAGCTCTCAAACTTTTAGCTCCTCAATGTTAATTGAATTTGATATATGTTTATTAATATCTCTTTTTTTATTAAACTTATTTGATTCTTCCTTTCATATTTCGAAATTTAGGTTCATTCCAAATAAAATTTGCCCATTTTTTATGATTTATTTTTTAAATTTGTATTTTTAAATATTTTTTATAAATTTTTCGAAAAAAATTTTGAATTATAACCTATAAAAGTTTTCCTATCATCCTAAATGAGATGCATTTCTAAGCATACATGCAAAAAATTAGAGTTTTTTGTTCAAAATTTCCTAAGATATACATGAATTTACATTTTGGAATTTGACTTATTTATTATAAGCAATAATAATGAAAATATGGTTTACGTACTTTGTTAAAATCATTTGAAAGTATGAACGATGACTTTTTTTCCCACTCATGGACAATGAAAAAAAAGGAAAGGAAAATAGATTGCTATAAATTAAGAATTTCGCCAAGTAAATTATTCTTGGCGCAAACTGAAAATCCACCAAGATAAATTTTTAAATTTCTCCATAAATTTCTCACCAAAAGTTACAAAATTTAATATCTAAGCATAATTTGAATTGTAGAATCGAAAAAAATTGGTATGTTGTTTCAGAAAATGTCAGATTTTGTGTCAAAATATGTATGTTAGAACAAAGCTATCTAATATATATCCTAAGTCGCGCTTTCGGGACATGGAAAATGCAGTTTGAATTTCAATAATCGGTCCAGTAGAACAGCAAATACAGAACTGCCCCCCCTTTTTTTTCCCCAGTTATCTTCAGAGAAATGTTTATATATCTAAATGTTCAACCAATAAACCCACATCTTGCATTTTTTAAGAAAGAAGTAAATGCTTTCAGAGTTAAGGTAAAAGGCTCCATTGAAAATTATAAAATACCTAAATTAAATGGAAATGTGGTTATTACTTCAACTATTCAAAACAGCCAGGAGAAAAATGAAGTAATTTCTGTATCTGTTAACAATTGAATGGACAATTCTCAAAATAGTACTATAAAATATAAGTGTAATGCAGATACAAAATTTATTTAGCGTTTACGATTCTCATGCCAACATTTTTTATGTC
>KK115653.1:437836-476435 GCA_000611955.2 Stegodyphus mimosarum | reverse complement strand
GTGAAATCGCAATTCAGACTGAGTTAGTTTTGGTTTACAATGCATTTTGATTGGACAGTTAATACTTCTGTAAAATTATTATTGGTTACTTGACTTTTAGTTTCATTTACATCATCAGAATTATGTAAGTGCCATATCACATGGATCAATCTAGAAATGATGCAGTGCGTAGAGAGGTTATTATTTTTAGAATTGAGAAGGGAAATTTACGTTGTTAATTTAATCTTAGACATGTTCTTTATTTTTCTTACACACACACATATATATATATATATATGAAGTATGAATGGTAAGTCATATTTTTGCAAAATTAATGCATATAAAGATAAATAAAGATTTAAATATTAGTTTTATTAATTTAAATTTTAGCAGCTGATATGAGGATCATTGTAATCAAAGATTTAGATTTGTTGAAACAATAAAGTTATTTTCAACAGGTAAGTTGTGAATGAGCAGGTGTGAATAATAACATTTGGAACATCAGTAAAATCAAATTTCCTTGCAGCTTAGGATTAAAAGGAATGTAATTCATTCCTGATGCTGTTATTATTTTTTATAACATTTTACAGCTTCAATTGAAGTGTAAGTTTTATAATACATTTTCTACAGTTAAATGCCGTTAATAGAACTTATTGGTAATCTTGCCAATAAAATGCTTTGAACATTCTAAATTAAATGGAAAGATATGAGTGAAATTTTGATCTAGTACCTTTAATGTAATTATGTTCTGAATATTAAACATATCTGTTGTGGATGGAAGCAATACATTCAGAGATAAAAATGAGAAGGTGAAATTATGAAAAAAAGCATTAAACTAGTCTGTTCTTTTCAGAATAAGTGTTATGGTAGCTTTCAGTTCATTGCCTTTTATGTAAACGTGAATTGTTCAGAATTCATTTTATGTATTCTTTTATACCTTTAATTCATAGCAGTACTATACAGTACATTTGCATTATATTCCTTATCCCAGTTTTATATGTTAATAATTTTTCTTTTCATATAAATAGTTTAAAATACAGTGAAATCTCTCATGATGACTACTTCTGGGTGATGAATGCCTTAAAAAATGACAAATATTCCTTATGATATAAATGAATATTGGTACTAATAATTATATCATTCTGTAGTTATGTGTAAGTGCAACCACATTGGCACATTTCATCAATTTTTTACAGAAAATAAAGAATGATGACTTACAATACCAAACAATTATTTATTATGTGCATGCATGTTTTATAATCTAATTAGATATTTATTCTGAAAATCAATTGGTAGATTCAAACCAAATGCTACCTTTAGTGATTTTGCTGTAAAATACTATACTGCTGCAGAGATCTTGTCTATAGAAAACACTGGAACTTGAAATGAAATGAAAAGAACACATAGGAAAGTGGTAAAATTATTTGCTAAAACTAAGAATTGTCATGTGCATGGTTATCAGAGTTGGCGCTTGCTGAGAATTTAAAAATTTCTACTGTGGCAGTTGCACAAACACATAAAAACTTACTGTTCTCAAAGAGAGGCTGACATGGCTGTTGGTCTTGAACTATCTATTATATTATTCTATATTTTTTTCTTTGTGTCAATCAGGGTGCCTTTCTGCCAGAAAAGCATAGTTTCTATCTAGCTGTAAACAGAAAAAATGCATCAGAAAGTAACAAAAGTATTTAGAAACTGATAATGCATTTAAAGTGTTAAAAATAATTAATAATATGTATTATTTTATTAAATTATTTTGATACAGAAAATTATTAACCCAAAAGAGCAATTTCCAGGTTATAGTATCCACTTAGATGCTGACCTTATTTATTTATTTAGTTTTTATTTGTTATTAACCCAAAGGGACAATTTTCCCAGAAGGACATTAATTTTGTTTTGGCACTTTACGTTATCTACTATAAAACAGTGTTTCACTTTTCAAATTGTTGCCCCCAAATATTAAGACTCCGCCTTATATTTAAAGAAGTTAAATAATGAAGAACCTGCGTGAATGTATGTATGTTTCTCGCGTTGTGAAAACAGCAGTACATTGAGGTATCAAATTTTGAATAACGTAGCTCTCCACTAGAATATGAGCATCTTGAAGCTCATATTTGGAATCTCTTTTATTATCTGTTCCATATTTTATATAACTTAACAAATTCTTGATTAGCAAAGTCAATGATTTCAAAGCGAGCAATGGCATCACCATATGGGGGGAATTTTTTTTTACCCCCAGCGTGCAAGACTGTGTATCAGAAATTGTAAATATATGCTCTTTTTAAATATTTCGTGATGTTGCTGTTGAATTTTACGGCTTAAGTGCAAAAAATATGATATTTAATAAATAAAGGTAACGCAAAATATTAAAAAAAAGCCTCTTTGGGTTTTTTTTATTTATTTATATATATATATATGTACGTTAATCACACTGCTGGCCATTAAAATTTGCAACACCAGGAAGGAATAATATGATGAACGTCAGAATCATATGAAAGGAGACGAGGTTGGAATATGCAGATGATTAGTATTTCAGCGCATTTAGACAATGCAGGAAGGAAAAACAACATCTCAAGCACTGCATAAAAGGAAAGTTGTGTGATGGATTTCTCATTCAGAAAGTACTTTGTAAGGTCCGAGTTTGCTCAGAATATCATATTATGGCTCGACTAAGAAGAAGAAATGCTTGCTTGCAAGTGTCAGAATTCGATAGAGGCAGGATCCTTGCCTATCGAGATTGAGCATTATCGTTTGTCATATTGCCCATCGCACTGGTCAGCATCCAACCGCTGTCATGTGAATATGGTATCAATGGCTTGCTGAGGGTCATACTGAACGTCATGTAGGATCTCAGTGTTCTCCCATGACTAATTCCTGACAGGACAGAGATATTGTGAGGTCAGCCCTGTACGGTTTTGTACAACCATATCACAGACCATTAGTCAGGAAATGGGCTTGTTTGCAGCACACCCTGTATCTGCTCATACTGTATGTCAACATTTGCAGCAGCCTGGATTATCAGCACTGTGACCATTACTTCAGCTTCCCTTAACAATACAGCATAGAGCGAGACAGCAACTCTGGTGCACCAAATGACAAAGTTGGATACAGAAGTGGCATAGTGTCATCTTTTCAGACGAGTCCTGGTTTCACGTGCATTATTCTGATGGTTGAATATGTGTCTGGAGGCTCTGAGAAGTACTGGTGTGATGGTTTGGGCAACCATTGGGTACATGACACACACATCTGTAGTTTGGATTGACAGTAATTTGAACACAGATTGTTTCATTTCTGACATCTTACATCCAATGATTGTGTCTTATCTTCGAGGCCTGCCAAACGCCATCTTCCAACAAGGTAATGCAAGACCACATGCTGCACGTTGTGTTCTGACCATCCTTGATACACAGGGTATTCAATGGCTACCTTGGTCTGCATGGTCTCCAGTTCTGTCACCCAATGAAAACATCAGGTCAGTTGCTGGTGAGAGACTGGCTTACTACCCCTCTCCAGCTAATGTGGTTGTTGAAGTGTGGCATAGACTGAAGCAGTATGGAATGAGTTGCCTGTTTCTATCATGCAAGACTCCATGCCTAACTGGATAAGGGCCATTTTAACTGCCAGGGTTGGCAGCTGTTTGTACTAATTTTTCATCCATGTAATCCCCCCCCCAAACTGCTTACAAATGGAATCATTTTATCTTCATACCATACTGTTTACGTACAACAAATATCTTTTTTGTATTTGCTTTCCTTCATGTTGTTCCAATTTTAATGGCCAATAGTGTATAAAAATTATTGCTTTAATCAGCAGATAATTTATTAATTAGGTAAAAGTAAAAATGTGTTTAATTTTTGGATATTCTTACTGCTGTGTTTCTACAAATATATGTGCTTAAATTAATATTAAAATATAGGATGTATCTCTCCGATAGCTGTTGCATACTTTGGTGGTTAAACAATGAAACAAAAATAATAAATAAATAAATCTACAAAAATCATAAACATATTATTCTCTTTACATTATGGCTGTCTCCTAAATACACCAATCATATACGCTGATGTATTGACAGCAGTTAACCACAGCTGACTCATTGCTGTCGGCTTTTCTTACACATTTTAGAAATAATTTCATATTAAGGAAAAAGTTCGTCAAAAAGGAGATTGTAATGGAATTAGTTCAAGTACCGTCATGTTCAATTTCTGTAGGTTAATAGACTAAGTTTGGAGGTTTCAGTACATGATAAGAAATTAATAAAAAGGTTATAGTAGAACATGTTAACTACAAAAATATTATCAATGTAAAATTTTGCAGAATGAAGAAGCACAAGAAAATTGCAGCCTTAAAAGAATACAGCAATGATAATGAAACCATTGTTTGTCATCTAAAGGAGATTTCACTGTAGTTTCCTAGTAATTGTAAAGTAATTTTTATAAATTTATTTCAGCCGCTTGCACTACTAATATAAGTATGGTAACAATTCTGCTCAGAGCAGGTAAGTGCTTTAATTTTCGTTTTAAATAATTAAATTCTTGTTTTAAGGTATTTGTTGCATATTTATTGCACTTTACTGTGCAATAAATATTAATTGTCATTCATGCATTTGTAATTTTTCTCCATATCTGTAATTATGAACAAAATTTTATTACCATAATCATGATTAGCTATGCTATGCTGGCTAACATATCCTTGAATCCCAGAGAAAGCTTGGATGTTAATATTTGTATAGTTTTTTTCTGCATGAGGGCACTTAAAATTCATGGCAAGCTAAAAGAATTCTCAAAAAATTTGGTACAAAGTAACAGGCATCAGAATCTTGGATCCATCTCCTATCATATTCTCCTTCAAAACTGCAGTGGAACTGGGTAAAGCAGTACTGTTGCATGTAAGGTGCCCAATGCCCATGTCAACAAAAGATAATCCTGCACACCTCATTGTAAGGTGGATAAGTCAACATAATTTTTATGTTTTAATTCTTCAACTTTCTGAGACTATTTGCAAATTTAAATTGATATTTTTATTAAATATTTTCCACGTAAAAATTTGTGTTGCTGAATATTAGATGAAGTACTCTCTTATTTGTAACTATTTGTATTCTTATAGTAGCATTTATCAAAGAGTTGGAATCACATTATTAAATCAAGTCTATTGTAGACTTTTGTACACTACGGAAAAAAAATTGAACAGTTCTATTTCTCGCGTTCTACTGGTCCGATTGACAAAATTCAACTTGCGTTTCTCTTTTCTCGAAAGCAAGACTTAGGATATATATTAGGTTTATATATAGCACTATTCTAACATAGGTATTTTGACACAAAATCAGACTTTTTCTGAAATAATATACCAATTTTTTTACATATTTCGATTCTACGATTCAAATTATGCCAAACTGCCAAGTTTTGTAGTAAAGTAAGTAGTTTTTAAAATATTAGCTCTCAAAATTTTAGCTCCACATTATTAATTGAATTTGGTATATATTTATTAATATCTCTTTTTTCATTAATCTTACTTGATTCCTTCTTTTAGAATTAGAAATTTAGGTTCATTCCAAGTAAAATTCACCCATTTTTTATGATTTATTTTTAAAATTTGTATTTTTAAATAATTTTTATATTTTTCTCGAAACAAAATTTGAATTATAACCTATAAAATTTTTGACATCATCTTAAAATAGATGTATTTCGAGGCACGCTTGCAAAAAATTAGTTTTTTTATTCAAAATTTTCTAAGATATACCTGAATTTACGTATTGGAGCGTTTTGAAATTTGGCATCTTTTTTTTTAGCGATTATAATGCGAAATGTGGTTTATGGATTTTGTTACGGTGAATTGCCACAACTACTTTTAACCTTAAAATTCAAATAAATTTTTATGGAGAATTAATTACATGGAATTTTTCCCCTCGATGTGTAATAAATATTTATTAATACTATATGAAAAGCTACTTTTTTTTTAAATTATAGATGATTTTGTTCAGATTTAAATTTTTTTTTAATTTCTTTCTTTCTTTCTTCTTTATATATATTTGTAGTAGTGAAGTTTTACATTTGCAGTGTTATCGTCTGCTAGTTTACTTTAACTTCATTTAAATCGAATCATCTAAAACTGAGAACTTTCGTTGGATGTTTTATGAATTCTTTTATTTCTTTATCATTTAGCAAAAAATCTTTTAATTAAAATATTTATCCTTTGGACTTTGCTTTAAACTTTTATAATTAAAATGCCTAGAAAATGAAAAGCTGTCTTCAGCTGAAGCACAACTGATGTAACTGATATTTTGAAAATTTGACAAGAATGCAAAATTTATGGAAGTGTAACAACCAAAAAATCTTAATTTTATTGTGTGAGCACAGAAAATAAATGTAGAAGAAAATTAGAGAGAAAAGTAAGCAAAAATTTGAAGGGGAATTTGGCTGTTAGAAATACTGAGATGTTTTGAAAAGTTGGATGCTTTTGAATATATTTTCAGAATACTTCAAGGAATTAAATTTAAATTACGTCATAGAACATCATATTGTATCATAAACGGAGAATCTCAGGATTTCTCAGTCAAATTATTTGAAGATTCAGGAATTTATCCGGTGATGTACATGGATGTCATCTAAAGACGTTTTCCCTCTTGATGAAACCAGTCTTTCCTTTTTATGTCATGCCTTCAAAATGCCTAGCCTCTAAAGATCAGACCTCTGACCTCTAAAGCCTCTGACCAAATACCGATGAAATGGATTGAATTGAATTATTAAGTTATGGCAAAGCAGGGCTATCTGCCTAAAAGGAGGGATGTCTTTGTGAAGAACTTTCTAAGAGAAACCAGCTTGTATGCACGTTACACATGAAAACAATGAAAATGCCTATGCAACTAGCCCATTTGCTGTGGTACAAACCCTGGAATGAACTACCAGTGTTCAGCGACTTTTCCGCTCAGCCGTTTGGGAGCCCTTATGAAATGGAAGGCGATAACATTATTTAAAATGAATGTCAGAAATACCAAGCTGTTTCGAAAAGTTGGAAGCTTTTTAATATACTTGCAGAATGCCTGAATAAAAGGAGCAAGTCGTTAAGAAGAAAAAATAAATATTTGCATAAAATTTAGTATTTTTTTTAAGTTAAAACTTTTTTAATCTTATGATATTTGTTTCTTGTGATTTCAAAAATAAAATATTTGATTAAAGTATGAATAACATTTTAAGGAAACTAAATGTAGGATGATAAAATTGTGTAAAGCAATGAGCACAATGATAAAACTGTTTAAGTGATATATGAATGTCATCCTAAGTTAAAATGCTGGTTATATTTATTTATTTATTTATTTATTATTCCACCTGCTTCGCCTCTCAATGAGCATTACAGGTCAGTCATGTTATCCTGAACGTTGCACCAGCAACCTGAGTCGGTTATATATCTCTCTTATTTATATATCTTTTCTGAACAGCCCATTGAAAGGCTTGTCAACTGTACTTTACCGATTTTCTCTTTTAATATATGCAGTTTTCAAATTCATCGTAGTCTGGGTCACAGAGTATGCTTTTGAAAGAAAAGCAATTCAAATAAATAAAATAAAATTCTAGAAAATTTTAAAACAATTATCTGAAGAGACATTGCAGTACAAACAATTAAAATAAAATTCTGAAAATTTAAAAATGACCTAAAATAATAACTGTGACTAAAAAATATAGTATAAAGAAAACTATTTGAAAAAAATAAACAATGCACCTTTTATTTAAACTACGCTGTTCGAATGAGTAAATAGAAATTTTTTTAAAACAGTTCTTTGAAAGAAATCATGCAACTTAAACAATTAAAATGAAATTTGAAAAAAAAATATTCCTTAAAATAATAACAATTATAATTAAAAATATAATATAAAGAAAATTATGTGAAAGTAGGGAACGATTGTGACTTTTTTTCCGCTCATGCTCATGTAAAAAGGGAAAGGAAAGTAGGCTGCCATATATTAAGAAGTTTGCCAAGTGAACTATTCTTGGCGCAAACTGAAAAAAATGCACCAAGTTAAAAGTTTGAATTTCTCCATAAATTTCACACCAATTTTACAAAATTTAATATTTAGGCATAATTTGAGTTGCAGAATCGAAATATGTAAAAAAATTGGTATGTTATTTCAGAAAAAGTCCAATTTTGTGTCAAAATGCGTATGTTAGAACTGTGCTATATATAAATCTAATATGTATCCTAAGTCGCACTTTCGAGACATAAAGAACACAATTTGAATTTCGTCAAACGGCCCAGTAGAGCGGGAGTTATAGAACTCCCCCCCCCACAGTGTACAAACGTCTACAATAGACTAAATAATGTAATCCAACTCTTGATAAATGCTACTATAAGAATACAAATAGTTACAAATAAGAGAGTACTTCATCTAATATTCAGCAACACAAATTTTTACGTGGAAGAGATTTAATAAAAATATCAATTTAAATCTACCTCCTTTTTTTTTTTTTTTTTTTTCACTTTTCATAAATAAATAAATTTCCTCCTTTTTTTTTTTTTTTTTTTCAGCTGTCATGAAATTTAAATCAAAGTTTCAGGACTGCTTGATTTTAACCATACTGAAGAAAGTATACTGAAGAAAATACTATTTGGGGATAAATCAGTTTTAAAAAAAGCCAGTTCTTCAACTTTTTCCTTTTATACTAAAGGGTTGATATAATGTGGATTTTGATTTTACATATGTTAAATGTTTGATTTAAAGAATGACTTATCTTTAATGGCCAACATTAAAAAAAAAAGAGAGAGGGGGGGAAGGAGAAGAAAAAAGATAAATTATGAATCAGTGAAAAAAAGTTAATTTAACTAAGGAAGCAGCATTATATTTTGCCTCCATGCATTCAGTCTATGAGTTTAATTACTAAGAGCTTTTACTAGTCATTTGGGTTCAGCCTTTAAAAATTTGTAGACTGTAAACAGCTTTTCTGTACCTCAGCATTATCCTCCCAACATTTTTTCACATGAACCACATCACATTCTATATTGAACTCTAACTTAAAACATTTCTCTCAAATAAAGCAGCTGTATAATATATGGTGTTATAAAAGGCTGTAGGCAGTGTTTTCTCCTTTTTCCCTTTTTATAATGCATTCATTTTTAACAAAGTTCCATCTCCTTTTCCCTCCTCCTTCTTGAAGATATTTGATTATATCTTCTGAAAAAAATCTGATATGTATACCACATGACTCCCTTGTACAGAATATTAAATTATACACATTTTGCATTTCATTTGAACGTACTGAATTGAATTAAATATACTTCATTGATAGTGCATAAACCACAATAGAATAAATGCACTGTTTAAATCACTATACTTTGTTTACCATAGCAACACTCTGACGCAAGGTTCACTTAACAGCATTACATCTCATTCACTTTATAACTCAGAATGCACAAAAATTAATGTGTATTATCTGAAGAATTATCTAATAGTTGCCACATGTTCTCTTCAAATTATATAATAAGTCTAAAATGATGTGTAAAAAAATTTAAACAAACAAAAGAAAGAAAGCAAAAGAAACAGTTTTTCACATACGATTCGGTATTTCTCATTCAATTAATTCAGTTCTCACTTCGCCACAAGGCAAATATACTTAAAAACTGAAAATATCTCTATTAAAAATTACGAAGTAAATCTTAAAAACTTATTTCCTTAAATAAATTCCAAAATGGATAAAGCATGATTTAATTTGCAATAATAAAAGCCGTTACCTTTATTGTTGTGAAGCTTAGTTTCTCTAGATTGGCAAGAAATGTACTATTCTCCTAAGTTTTATATTTAAACAAATATGGCTGCTGTATGAAAAATGATTAGGCTTAGCTGCACTTAAACAACTTATCAACAATTGTTGATAATTCTATAAATCTTGCATGCAGATTTACTAAAAGCATAAACACCTTAACCGGAAAATAAGAACAACATAATTCAAACATTTTTAAAGCAAAAAATGCACAATTTACCAACATAACAAGAATAAAAACTGAGCTCACTGAGTCGAATGACAGAATGTATATATATATAAATATATTTATATACTTTTGATGTAGCTGATTGCAACCAAAATAGGAGGTGCACATCTACATGTTATAGCAGTCCTATGTACAAAATTTGAACATTCTGAGACTACTAATTTTTTAGTTATGTGAGATATGTACATACACACAGACACTACGAAAAAATCTCTTCAGAATCCATTTTAAATCAGTTGTATAATTTTTTGGGGGGAAAAGAGTCCTTTATTATGTCCTTACGTTCAGATATCATGCAAAAACATCATTAAATTGCATTCAATAGGGGTCAAAATGGATATTTTCGTTAAAATATGTTACCCAAAATTTTTCGCGATTACAATACTTCCTTTTTACTTCATACAAGGAAGTAAAAATGGAAGCAAAATTCTGGGTTAAATTTTTATGTTTTGTAACTTTAGTTTAAATATGCTGAATAAAAGAATTGAGTTACTCCTCTTGAATCCATTTTTCTGCTTTCTCTTTTTGTTCACTAGTTAACTGTGCTCCAAAGCAGTTTGTGTCAGTCAAATAACCTAAAGAGTGAAATGATTCTTTGACCAGCAATCATAAAACCAAAGCAGCTGCTTCTTCACCTAAGGCGATCTTTTCCAAAAAATTTTTCATCATCATTGCAGATTTTGTTTTGTGAGTTTCAGAATAACTGTTTTCCATCTGCAAGCATATACTGAAGTTCTAATTTCGTCTTATTCATTTAATTTTTTTTGTAACATTAAAAGCAATGTTAAGAGCTAAATTTTAAAAAAAAATTTTTATAATCTTCCCCCATTTTTTTATATTATTATTATTATTATTTTGAGAAGCTGTTATCGCAGTACCGTATAAAAATATAGATCTATGTGTTCTATTGCAAGTTGGGGGTTCTAAATGTGCATCAGAGTTATTACTTTTAACATATGGTATGCCTGTTTTTATTATATTTTTTCCATCCAAATATTCTTTAATTCTCACTTAACTTCACTTCTTTATTGCTGAGAGCACTGTTTCATTATATACACTTTTGTACTAAAGTTATAGAATTCATACCACTTTTTTAAAATTCGTTTCATTTTCTACCATGTCTTGGTGCTGGTGTGACACTTATTAAAAGCCATACAAAACTACAATATTTGTTCAATCCTTTCTGTTTCAAAAATAAATGCTGGTTTCTCTTCACTAAGCAGATAAGCATTAACTTATTCTGAAGACAGAAATGCAATGACAAGAGAAATGTAGTAGAGGTCATATAATGAATTTATGTATTATCCTATCGACCGTGAAACATGTCAAACAGCGTGATTAATGTCATTATGGATAAACATGATGTAACAACACAGTCATACCATTTGCAGTTTCATTTGATGTAACCACGATTGATTTTTTTTAAGCCTTTTTTTTATTTTGTGTGTGTGTGTGTGTGTGTGCGTGCGTGCATGCGTGTGTGTAAGGAATTAAATTAATTTATTGCAATATTTTTTCTAGAATTAAAAAAGAAACTATTAAAATGAGGATATGCCCTCTACAGAACAGTAAACAGTGAATTGTTTTCAAAGCTGTAGGATCCTACCATCCGAAAAGTAGGTTAATGGATATGATAAGATCAACTGAATATAACAATAAAACAGTAATAGATTGAAACAGTTATCTGCAGGAAATTTGTACTTATAGCATTTGAAACAGGGCTTCCAGTAAAATCATAAGGCCTAACAAAATTGAATTGATGGAAATTAGGAATTGATGGAAGCCTTTTAACAATGTGCAGAAATGAAGCGGGTTGAGTATCAATACTTTATTAAATAAAAAGGCATCATTTCCTTGAGCATCCCACAGGAACTTTGCTGCTCCAGAATATCCACCAGCTTTCATGGTCAACGGGGTAGGTGTAATATGTAAATGCCTAAATTTGTTTTAGCCAGTTGGAGCTGATTAAACATCTTCATCAGTTAGCATTAGGTAGCCTGGACATTTTATTATCAGCATTGCAAGGAGAGTGAGAAGGACAATATAAATATTTATTTATTATTTTATCTTCTAACTTATCTAAGAAACTGATTTATTGGTAATAAAAGCAGGCATTGGAAAAGGACGCATGCATGCACCTTATTTTTTTTTACTATTTATTGCAATAGATTAAAATATAGTCTTGTAAACTTTGAAACGAACAGTTATTTTACAAACATTTTAATGTTTTTACTATGTCCATGTAATGGTGCATTTTTGTGGAAATTTACATGCAGATATAATTTTCAGCGGAAACTCTTAATCATTTGGGTATCAAAGACAGATTATAAATTAAAATTTACTTCCTGCAAAATAAAAGAAATTATATTTGAGCAATAACTTGCAGATCATGTAAATACCATGCTAAATAATATTAAGTTTGATATGCTTTTGAACTACAGACCATAAAATCATTATCTTTCATTTTCATTAACATATTAATAAATACCATACTTAAGGCAAATAACTAGTTTTCTTTAAAAAGGAAGGGGAGCAAAACCCGTAAAGTCCAAGAAATGGCAATTTTTTTTTTAAATCCAACCTTCTGCAACCCCGTAGAGTTATCCTCTAAATAGTCAAGTAATAATAATCTGTATAGCATATCTATAATCATGTACACTCATGTCCATAGATTAAGGATAATGCAAAATCAGGCAAAGGAAGAGTTAGAAGCAAAACAAATTTGACTTATTTGCAAAGCTTATTTATTAAACAAAAGGTAAAGAGCAAAAAAAGATGCTATATGTTTGATATTATTAAAAAAATTAGCAATTTTTTCTCACTGGAGCAAATTACAAAAAAAAACTATTTACAAAAAACCAATATTACATGGTTGGTATGATTGTTAGTACATTGTATGTCTCCCAGACGATGCAATACAGTTCGTACAACGCCTAGGCATGGAGTATCAAATTATCGATCTGATCTTGGGGGATATTACACCACTCAAAAAGCAATACTCTCCGAAGTTCCGGTAGACATGTAGGAGGAGGTTGACGGGCTGCAACTTGTCGGCCAAGCATGTCCCACACATGCTCTACTGGATTCAAGTCCGGTGAGAATGCTGACCAGTCCATACGGGTGATATCCTCCGACTGAAGGCATTCGCTTACGATGTTTGCACAGTGAGGACGGCGTTGTCATCCATAAACACAAATTGTGCGCCCATGGCGCCCCGAAACAAACGTACATGTTGTTCCAGAATGACGTCCCGATAGATTTGGCTTGTCATGGTTCCAATTTGAACATGCAGGTCAGCTCTGGAACCCAGAATAATTCCACCCCAAACAAGCACTCCTGCACCACCATAACGATGTCGTTCAATGATGTTTTTTTGGGGGGTAACGGGTATCTGGAGCTCTCCATATGAAAGTCCGGTGAGAATAAGCCTGCAAGCTAAGCCTGGATTCGTTGGAAAACATCACACAAGCCCACTGTTGCGGTGTCCACAATGCATGTTCTCTACTCCAGGCTAACCGCAGGCGACAGTGAGTTGCAGTAAGTGGAACGCATCTGACAGGTCTGCCCTAAGCGTCTGTACACGGTCTGCCTTGAAATTGTCGTACCAGTGGCTGAAGAGAGCTGACGAAACAGGTCTGAGGTTGTGCTCCGCCTGTTTCTTTTGGCAGTAGCTGCCAAATACTGGTCCTCATTCAGCATTGTAACTCTGGGGTTGCCTGTGCTGTAACGTCTACTCACATTACCATCATCTTGGAATCATTGCCAAAGCCTGGAGATGACACTCTAGGCAATTCCAAGTTCGTCTGATACTTCCAGTTGGGTACGCCCACATTCCAGACGGCCGATAATTCTACCACGTAAAAAACCATCCAAAAGCGTCCTTTGTGTCATAACTATTTGGTTATTGCACTGAAATGCTTATAAAGCGCCTGCGAACAATTTTACTTCTTTGCCTGTATTCCTTATAAATCACTCTCTTACACTCTCGTCATTGTGACGTACCATCGGTGTCATCTGGTTACTTCCTGAAATTTGCATATGATTCTTGAAGATGTGTATAGTGATTTTACAGGTAATATATTTATTTTAGAGTTCAATTTCTGTGTGACTCCGAATTATCCTTAATTTATGGACATGAGTGTATATTGCTGATCATGGTATTAGCCCCTGAAATGAACTTCATATATAATTAAGCATTTGCAGTTGTGACTTTGAACCCTAGTGATAACAATATGACTTTGCTCACTTGTGCTGAGGTCCTTAATAGTCCTTAGGTTTTTTGGAAATAATTTTTGGTCCTTAAAAGTCCTTAATTTCCGCTAAAACCAGCAAAAGGTCCTTAATTTTACTCAATGCTGTTCTGTTTGTTTTTTTATGAATGCCAGTTTGAGTGTGAATAAACTTTTTGGAGGAATATTTTTTGGTGATGCATTGACAGATATGTATTTAACGAATTAACATTTGAATTCACCAAGCATATTGATAAATAACATGAAAATAAGGATAGTAAATTGTATTTAAGTAACATAAAAATAGAACATTTTATTTTCTCCAGCCATACTTAAAGTGACATTGCTTTCTGTCCTGAGAAATGTTTTGATTCTGAAAAGCAAACAAGATAATAAATGCTATGAAGCACAGTTTCTGAAATACTTCTTATAAAAAACAAAAATGCAACTGTAATTTTTTTTTTTTCTTTACATGTTAAGAGTTTCCCATGTAGAATATTTGTTTATCAGTTTTCTCTTAAAAATTCACTTTACCCTTTTCTTTTCTGAATTTTTTCTCAAAAATCATCAGTTACAGTGTTTGTAGGGGTAATTTTCTGAACAACAAAAACTAAATCTGAAAATTCTAAAATGAAGAGGAAATTCTTTGAAAATTAAATTGGTTTTATAAAGAGAGAGAAAATTATTCATTAAAGGTACATTGTTAAAACGTCAACAGATTAGCAAATGAAGCGGAAACTAGTGGAATTTGTTTATTGAAACAAATAAACTTAGAAAAGCTGCTAAAGGGAAGGAAATCAATGTAAATTAGCTGAAATATCTGGAAAATTTTCAAGTTAAAAAGTCACGTAAACATTTTGTTGTTTGTTGCTACAAAATATAAATTTTGTGTAGCTTTTAATGTAGTTTTATACTAATATCATTTTAGAATCAATATCATAAATTGTAACTGCTGTAAAATGTTCTTAGTGCACTTTTAATGGATATTTTTTAGAAACAGGAAAAAATTGTAATTGTAGCCATGTATGACTAGGAATATCTAACTACATCATTTAATTATTTGTAACTAACTGCTCATCCTTAGAAGTTTTCTCTGCATGTTAAGGTGAGATATCTCCTTTCCTTAATCGTTATTGTGTATGTAAGATACAATACAAAAATATAAAAATTAACATAAAATTTATTCCTTACAGCTAATGAGACTTCAAATAATTCAAAACAACCTATCATCTCTGATACTTTGGAGACTTATTATAACTTCATATTAAATAGTGTATATTAAGTAGTGTAACTTCAGCAAAATCTGCATGAAACTATGACTCTAGCTGGGTCAGACAAATTGTAACTAACTTTCAACACTTACCAACATCAGGCATTCACGCCTGTTCTGATCAGCAGCTCTCAGTCTCTAAGTAACCAACTGTGGTGGCAACAGCCAAACTTTTCTTATGAGTCATGCTGATTATTATTTTACTTCACAGTTTAACTTATGCCACTTGACATAAAATTTGCATATGCCTCTGGACTGAGTGAGTATACAACAAAATGAAGCATAAAAGAAGCAATAAAATTTAAATAAAAAAACCACTTATCTTCTTTAAAATATATGGGACTATTATAAGTGTAAAATATTGAAGTTAGTTTTATTCTTGAATTTGTATTATAAGTAAGATAAATATTAGATTATGTTTAATAACAACATATTCTACAGATTTATTTTATTCTTACAAATATTCATATATGTAAGATTGTGGCTGTCTCAGCAACGGAAATTGGTTTTATCCATCAATTAGAAGATTCAGCTTATCCATTGTAAAGCTGTTATCTGTCTTTTAGTCAGTAAACGTTGTAATTAATAATGTTGTCAGATAGTGATTTATTATTTTGATAATAGGTACTCTTATGTATTGTCTTCTAAATATAAGACAATACATAACAGTACTTTCTAAATATAACTGCATTTTTTGACTATATAATTTAATTAATAGTTTGCATGAATCTTATTTGAGAACAAAACTGAGCAAAATACATACAATTTATGTTTTTTAGGTACTGATATAAATGCACTTGACTATTCTGGTCGTTCACCATTTCACCTAGCTCAATCCAAGCTTAAACTTCTTCAGATGAATAAAGATTACTCATCTCTTGAGCTGAAAACTGAAGTTATACAAGTAAGTTTTTATTATCTCATGTTGAATTTTTCAAATCATAAAAATAAATGTGGAGTTTTATTCTGCTTGATTATAAAATAATTATTTATAAGCCTTTCTCGATGATAAAATAAATAAAACTACCAAAAATATTTTTTTTGGGGGGGGGGGGAATGTCATTGTTTGGAAATCTAGTAAGCATTACTGTGGATGTGTATTAAAGACTGAAGTAGCATTTGAAGGGAATTTAAGAAAATGAAATGCTTTTATACACTGAAATGCATTGAGTCAACCTATAGAATTTCATTTCTTATCAGAAAGTGAATCTGTAGAGAGGGAAGAAAAATTATGTAATTCTCTTGCTATATATATGAAATAATTTAGGTGTTGAAAGCATGGAAATGCATAAAGAAGTAGTTGTATTAAAGATAGTAGCAATCATACCAATTTATTAATTCTTTATTATTATTAAGAAGTACATTTGTAGCTTGAATTAGAGTAGAATGCAGTGGATACAATCTGAGCCTGTTTTTGAGCACATTTGTGCCTTTTCTGTATCTTCATAACAATTCATTTCAATGCAGTAAAAATAGTGTAGCAGTGGAGAGTGATCTGGTTGCTAGAACAGAAGAAAGAAAGAGAATGTGCCATGTCCAAAATAAAAGGCTTGGACATGGCACAAGATGAAAGCTTGGGTTCAAATGAGTTTCAGTTAAGCTTTAATTTGATTGGTTAATATTTAGGTTCAACTCCCAAATTAGGAATGATTGAAGGCTAAAGACTTACATAAGTGTCTACATCATTAGCATTCTGCAAGAATCATATGACATCGATTAATGTTATAATTGCAATGTTCAGATTGCTTTATTATAAACAGTTACCATTTTTAGAATTGAAGAAGGAAATAACTGGAAAAAAAAAAAACAGAGAATTAAGGGATTATTACAGACTAAAGTTAATATTATCTTGCATATTTTTTATTGTGTGTGTCTAGGTTATGACAGTATTTGCATGCTGTATTTTTTAGAATATCAAGATGGTAATGCTGGTGGTGCCCACACTGGAGACATTTTTTATTTAAAGGCAGTCATGCATCTGTATCTTAGGCATTCATTTGTAGGATAAAATATAATAAAGCTTACATGCATTTGTTTTATATATTGACAACCATCCTATAAAGGCTCATGACTGACAGCACAGAGAATGCAAAGATTATGAATTAGATTAATAATAGCAAAATTATGTTGTAAATTTTTCATTACTGTTTGGTTAGACGTCATTTTCTCTTTCACCATTGCTCAAGTACGTGTCATAAATGTATATAAGAATTCTGTAACAGGAAATAATTTTGATATGACATACTTCAAAAGCATGTTACTAGTTTCAAGATAGAAAAACAAAACATTAAACTAAAAAGGAGACTTGAGGGGTAAATTAATGTTATTAAAAATTATCTTAATATTCCTTTCCCTTCAAAAGAAAAAAAGCGGGCTGGGTGACACACACACAAAAAAAGGCGTTTTTGTTGTGAAAAAGAATTAAAGTATCAGAAAATGAAGAGAAATATAAATGGAAAATATAAACTGTAAAAATCTTTGAATGAAAAGTATAAATTGTAAAAATTTAATTTTTAAATGGAGAACTGTGACATAATATGTATATATAAGAATAATTGTAATATTCAATCTTTAAAACATATTCCTACCAAGCAGCTAAAATAAAATATTGTAGAGTACAACTAGATCAGAATAAAAATATTGAATCTTGTTTTAGTCGGCAGTTTTTTTAAAGGTATATGTTTTAAAGATTGAATACTAAAAATGTTCTTCTATTACCTCTAAAATTCTGTAGCTTTCATTTCGGTTTATAAGTATAGATTTTTTTAAACTTATTTACTTTTTGAAAAAATTTTAATATACATACCTAGTAGAACCTATTAACCAGGCCTCAACCAAGGCATCTGTTAACGAAGCCAGCAATCAATTTAGAGAAACAATTGTTAAAATATAATGACATTAGAAAAAATATAGCAAAATTCAGGAACATTTTTTAATTTTATTGGTAGTTAAACTTTTGCCCTTTTCCTATCAGCAATGGATCATTTAATGGCCTTCCTAATGTGTATTACAGTAGAAAATCTAACTCACATGTTTTAAAAAATGAAAGCACCACTAACTGACAGTTAACATGGACAAGTTTCAAAGGATAAAAGGATGATGTTTTGAAAAGGATAGAAGTAGAAAATATCAAACCAAATTTTCAAGTTTTAAATGATGAAGAAATCATTCATGCATATATTTGAAAAACAATAAAAAATACAATGCTAAACATGATGATGACACAAAAAATGTGAAAATTATCCATGCTAAAGTTTTAGTGTATTTTTAATTTTTGCAGAGTGCAAGAGAACTCTGCTTAAAAAGAGGGATGCCTTTATGGAAGACTTTTAAGGTATATATGTTGCACATGATCTTGCGTGCTGCTAACCTTTTTGCCTATATTGAACCTTGATCAAAGTACGAGTATTCAGTAATTTTACCAATTGTTTACTAATAAGCATGGAACAAAGCTCTAAAGTAATGTATACCTACATATGCTAATTTCACAATTAGCGTAAATTTTGGTGAGATTTTTTATTCCAGTTTCCCACCCTCTCCCATGAGCATTTTTGTCACAAAATAAAATCTTGTATGGATTTTTAATTAATTTAAGGGAAATAAATTTTATCTAGTAAAAAAAAGAATTTACTAAAATATTAAAAGGTGTACACTTATTTTTAGAATTTCAGAAAAACCTCATTGAAGGAAAAGTTGGTGGGATATAAAATTTAGTTTCTGTGATCCAAGGTGATCAGGCTTCCATGTGTCTTGGATAATGAAGTTTCTATATGTATATAAAGCCATATGTGGGTATAAATAAATTTTAGGTGATGGCATAGATGATGATGGATGATGCCAAACAATCTTTATGGAAGGAAGATTTATTCAGAGCCAGCTGAAGCAGTTCTTTTTTATGTAGCTTTGTTAAAGTAAATTTGTAAGCCAAATTAGTGTCAGACATGTCCCATTAGTTAATTTTGCATAAAACATAAAATTTTTAAAAAATCATTAAATATAAATTAAATTCTATCCAGGTGCAAATGTACAAGTGGAGAAATTTGTGTTCAGAATTTGGTGGCTTAAGATGCTGTTTTTTCGCAATGTGAGAAAGAAAACATAAGTACACATTGAGATTCATCATTATTTAAAGTAGAGGTTATGGTCTTCATGTGTTTCAGTTGAAGCTTTATCATGGTTTCAGTAGCAATGTGGTACTTTTTAGATGTAATGTTTTCTCCTAAAATTTTCAAATGTTGTATAGAAATATGTGTTCACTTAACAATAAACATGGGCTGTTTCTTTATTTGCCAACTGAGTGAATAGAAATCACCAAGTTTTCAAGATGTCTCTGCATTCTGTGTGTATGACCCCCCTCCCCCGCCAAAAAAAAAATTGTATAATAAGATGTTTATCAAATATAGACAAAGATGCTAATTTTCATGGAATTTTTTAAAGCATAGAATTTTAACATATAGTTTCTTGCGATGATGTGCTTGGGAATTTTAGTTTTTTGCAGAAATATTTAAATAAATTATGTTGTTTCTATAGTGCGCCTCTTCTTTCTTTCTTTTTTTCTTTAAGGTGCTGGAAATGATGCAAGTGTACTTGCAAAGGTCCGGAAGAATATGTGAGATGGAATTGATTCACCTGTTTTCAACTAGACTGCATCATCATCAGACTAAAGAAGAGGTAATCCTCTATTTATTCATATATCAAAGCAATTATATCTGAATAAATAATGTTTGTGAAGCAATTAAATGTTGCTTTGTAAAAGAGAGAAAATTTATGTGAAATGACTTTTTTTAAAGTTGTGTGTTATCAATCAGCAAGAGTAGATACCAGTTAAAAAAAATTTATGAGTAAAATCCCTCTAGGTGCTAGGCTGAAACCTGAATTTTTCAAAATGTGTGTTTTAATTTTATTACTTTATATTTTTGTATGTTTTTTAGGTAGATACAGATGTGAAAGATCTGCTGTCAAGTCTGTTTCATCTAAATCTTCAAAAAGCTTAATCAAAGCAGGTGGTCTGCTTCTTTTATCTTAAAAATGCATTTCATTGCACAGTATGCATTGAAATACATTTAAATTTTGATTTTATGCATTTTGCTTTGATGCGTTTCATCTTGGTAAAATAACTATTGTGTATATATTTTGTATGAATTTTCATACGTATAATGATTGTGACATATTCATGTGTGTTATGACTCATTCTGTAATCAGGAAGCAGTCTGCCATATTCTTCTAATTTATTCATATGTAGGGCAAAGTTTCTCGACTTTTTTTTTTTCACCATGCACGCCTTTTACCATTCGTAGATGATCATCTTCTGCTCCTCTTTTCTAAAATTAAATATATATATATATCCATTTATTTAAATTTTGATTATTTTTGTCATAAATATATAATTTAAACAAGAATAGTGTAGGAAGTATTAATAAACACTAAAATTTAAATAAATGTATTTTTTTTATATTCATAAACTGAAACTAAATATTTAACAGGTAAATAATTAGTTGATTGTATTCTCCATGAAACTCCAAAATCCCCCTAGGGGGGAATCCTCCCCCTGAAGAAAGGTCTTTTAAGGGACTATTACAAACTAAAGTTAATATTCATAATCATAACATAACTTGTTTCCATGCATAAAATTTTATGATGCAAAATGATAATGTAGAATCGTAAAAGCTTGGATAATCATAAAATTATATAGAAACATGTACAATTATTAAAATCGATATTTGTAGTAGTAAATAAAGTGTGGTAAGGTAATTTTGCTAGTAAGAAAATAAGTGGATGCCTTTGTAATAATGGTTATTTATATGCAATGTAAATCAGGGAAATAAGAGTAAAATGTAGTAATTTTTCAATTATAAAATATTTATTTTCCCTCTAATTTACACATATATTAATATTGTTAAAAGGACACAGTTAAATGGATAAATTTGTTTGTATATTTCCTTTGTAATTGATATTGGTTACTGAGTTCATTTATTTGGATCAAATAACATTATATACAATAACTATTTTTCCGTTTTATCTATAGCTGATTAGAATACACTGGTGTGTATTGTGGCATTGGGGGGGGGAGTATAAAACAATACTAGGTAGTAGTAAAATTAAAATCCTTTCAATTTAACATTCACAAATCAGCATAAAAAATTTCTGTAGGATTAAAAATAAAAATGTAAATGAATGAAAACTGCATGTACTGAAACGAAATCATAAACAAATATTTGTCCCAATTAAGGCCAGCTGATAGATTTGGTGTACCTAATCTTTTTCATTGTATCAATAAGAAGATACCCTTAAAATTTTTATAACAGATTTTAACGGAAAGGTCAAAGTGCAAAAGAATGTATCCAAATAATATATACCTCTTACCATCATTTTCAAAAAAAAGTTTAAAATGTTTTATATTTTGGTCTTAAATATGCTTAGCTGATGTAAAGCCAGGATAGTTTTTTTGCTCGTGTATTACCTGTATAATCATCAAGTTCTAATCTTGAAAACTCTGAACAGTCATCAAGACCATATACATCAAAACTATTGGTAAACATAAATGAATGTTTTAATACCTAACAGATTTTGAACAGGATCACAGTTGTCCACTGTATTCCAGCACAGTATGTGCTATTCTTGATTGAAGGAAAGTGCAGTTGTTTATGTATGCTTATAGGCATTTCACAACTTATTTTTTAATTATGTTTGTATAAGATTGACATTGTCAGTGTTATGGAGATCACCTTCTAAACAGAAGGTAGAATGCTCAAAATAAAATATTGAGTTAACCTTAAATGTACATTTTTACACCAATTCCTATATTGTAAGTAATTTTTTTATTATCCTTTTCATCCCTTTGATACACTTAGTATCAAGGAATTTACTTTTTAATTTTTCTTTTACATTTAATGCAATTGATTTTCTTTGAAATATTTTCATTTATGGCTGCTTCTTTAAAATGTTTTATATTGCTCAAAAATGAACGTTTTGATTTAAACTGAGAAAGATTTAAAATTTTTGTTAATTAAGCATATTGTAACAAAGCAGTATTTCTGTATTAGAACTAGTTCATTGTGCATATATTAAAGACTAAAATGTTCTTGTCCTTCTAAATAAGATTTTTTCATAAGAATTTTTCTAATATTCTCTAATGTGATTTTTATACAACGTGAGACAAAATTTACGAAATATTTTTCCCCTAGAGTGAAATGCCATTTTTATAGTAAGTGTTGTTACCATGACATTCTTATCTTCCTGAAAATGATTCAAAGCAATGCACTCATATTTTTATCTTGAAGTTTTTTTATATTGCATTTTTAATTGCAATATTTTAGGTGTATGCTGTTCTTTAAATATTTGGAGTAGTGTGAAAAGAAGTAATTTAGATTAAAATTGTTATGCACTGAATGAATGTACTTAAACCTATTATATAAAGGGAAGCTATATTGTAAATAGAGTAATTTAGAGTTTGTAGATATATATTCTAAACTCTCATAAACCATCACTTGAATAATATGTGCTGTGCCAAAATTAACTATAATATAAGCACACTCATATTAAGATATATGACAGATTTTCATATTTTGTACTTCCTTTCATAATTTTGGCATTTTCCTTCAGATAATACTTTTCTTCAGATAATACTTCCTTAGATAATTTTCCTTCAGATACTAAGATTAAAATTGTCTGCAAATTGTATTTTCAATTCTTGATGTGTAAATTATTTTATAAAACTGAAGGAAAGCTTCCAAATATGTTATTATATAAATATGTGCACAAAACATGTCTGTTAACTTAATTGAATGCAAAAGAATTTAAATACTTTTAGATTACTGTGTATGAGTATTAAATGTAAAACTTTTCTTAGTTTTTATATTGATCCATCAAAAGATGATTTTTTAATGCAAGAGTAATAATTATATAGCTGAAAGCTGAATTTAGATGCATTAAACTAAAATATACTTAGATAACTATTTATTTTATGTGACAGTTTTCTTTTGTTGGTATAAAAATTTTAGAATTAGGGTAAGTAACTTAGCTCAGATTTTTAATAACATCTTAAGCATGGGATTGAGCAGTTTTTATGCATTTGCTTGTTATTCCGGTCTCTTAGTATTAGAAAGTAAATGATGATTGCCTTTTTTTTGTATGGGATGCATGGCTGTAGTTTGTTAGGAATTTTTTTATATATATATATATAAGCTTGTATCTTTCTGCAGGAGTTAAATATCAATAACAGTTAGGAAAATTTGAAATATATGAAATTCTTCCATACTGTAGGATAAATCTGGAAAAGATTGCATAAATTTTTAAGATAAGTTTTAGAACTAGGCATAATTAAGCTAAATCCAAACAACTGAATTCAAAATTTATTAATCATAACAAATGTCAATTAATTAAATTTGTATTGACATATTTGAATTTTGTTTTCTTTTATGTAGTTTTTGACCTCGTAACAAGGATTTTATAGCAGAAAAAATAGTTATAAAATGTACATATTTAATATTTTTTCTGTATTTTATCTATCCTGTTGTATTCAATATGTTTTAAAGCTTCATATTCAATATGTTTTAAAGCCTTAAAATATATTGAATGACACCAAAATATAAATCTGTAAAGTAAACAAAAGCTCTAATTTTTCACTAAGATGGAATTTTCGGAACTAATAAGTATCATTAAAGGATTAATATACAGAAATATTATTATTTAACAGCTTTGCATTCCTGAAATATCAGACATAATTTTTCTGGTATTTCTGATACAGAGAAAGCGTAATCTTTCAAAAACATAGCTAAAATTTGTCATGTAAAACAAGACTAATAAAATTATTTTCCTATCCGAGTTCATATAACAAGTTTCTAGAATACATTTACTATCATGTAATTTATGTATATCATATGTAGGCTGTATGTAAGTTCCTTTGTATTTAAATTTTGTTTCAATGCATAAGCTTTATTTGATATGTAATAAATTCCATTCTTGCTTAAAGAATTGGTAATATCATACATGTTCAGTATGGTAGTGAAGTTCTGTTATTTCTCTTTGTATTATTTTTGTATGCATATTTGTACATGTTGTAGTCATTTGTATTAAAACAGGTGGTTCTAGCATGTTTGAAAAAAGTAAAAAATATGCATCAATGTGTATGCAATGTATATGTTCATTATATTACATTTGTAATTATATAAATACATATATATGTATTGCTTCAGTTAAGATACTTGTGGGCATTGTACTATAAATAAAACATGAAATGACAGTTTTTTTTAATTATAATATTAAGTATAAAAATTAAGCATACAAAGGGCTTATAATGAAATGTAAAATACTTATATGGAAGTCTTACTTTTCTTGGTATGAAGTGTGAAGCATAAACTTGAATTACAAAATCATAATAAGAAGATTGTAGTACATAATTCTGTATAATTTTCTTTTCAGTATTCCAAACCTGCAATAACTGTACAGTGCTCTGCAGCATGAAATATATTTAATTAGTTGTTATAATCCCCTTGATGAGAACTGCCCACCAACAGCCAAGTGGTAAAGTTGCTGGCTGCATGGTATGTCCATGGTTTTCCACTTGTGTAACATGTATGCAAGTCAATTTCCCACATTCTTTTCCCTTATGCAGAAAACCTTCGATTGCTTTGCTATAATTAAATAAGCCAAAACCAAACCAAACCTTAGGAGAACTAAGATAGGAAGAAAAAAAATAAAAGAAACCTGATGCTAAGTTATTTTTATATGTTCATTAAGCTGTAAAGTTTACCTTTTGTATACATAGAGCAAAAATTTCATTTAGTAAGGTGTCCAAAGGCAACCGTTATTATTTTGCATTGGTTCATGTTCTAATTCATAAACAACTGCAGTACTGAACATTAACTATTTAATAAAAGTCTTCTGAAAGCTTAGAAAACCTGGAGAACAGTAAGGGAAATATTAATTACATAAATGAACAGTCAGGCAGTATTTGCATTGAAACAAAAATGAGGTATCCCTAAGTTTCCAGAGATAAGTGTGTATACAATGACTGAGTTCTTGCTAGCTGTAAGTGTTTAGAAGTTCAGTATAGTTGAACATTTTGTGTTTCATCTATGCTAAAGAAATCTTTTAAAAGACTTAGGACATATCTTACCCTGCATTTTAAGTCTTTTGACATGCTTTGCTAAAAGATCATTAAAGGCTTTTGGGAACCATTGGCTAATTATCTTCCTGAACAGTGATGGGCAAGATGCATGTTTTGAGCTTGTCAACATATTGTGACAGTCATGGAAGTTACAAATTTTGTATTCATCATCTTTCTACTCCCAATGGCTAGATTGCTTTGAGTCAGTGCAGTAGATTGAAACTTGAAGGTAAAACTCAAACTTTTCTAATTTATTAAAGCATAATGAAGATGGAACTCTACATCATCATTAAGCTTTAATAAGTTAGATGCTAAAAAGTTATATACTTTTATGTGGAAAATTTGCAGGAACGTGCATTATTAATATTTCTGAAGACAACTATAAATTTAATAACAAAGGTTGTGGAGCAACTTTTGTTTTATTACTGATCCCTAAATTCAGACAAAAAATTATGAATGCTGATTAGCAGTGAAAAATAAAGTGAGTCACCAAGTTTATCCTGGAATATCTCTATGAATTTTACTCTGAAAAATATGGAAACATTAAAAAAAATGATTAGTTAGAAATAAATCAAAAAAAGTTTCATTATTTAACATGTAATTTTTCAAACTTAGTATTTCATTTGCATTAAAGGTGACAATGCAACTTTTGCCTAGTTCTGTCCCAATCTGATGGAAATAGCCTCAAGGCCTAAATCCAAGGAATGGAAAAAATCGTTAGACAAAAAAAAAGTGTTGAATATGAAAATGCGGGTTAACAAATTATTTAAGGGGGCAATCTTGAATATTTTAATTTGGCAAACAGATTTGAAGAGCTAAAGAAACATGGTGACAATTTTAACTTTTTGGTAATCTTCAGTTGGAGGTACAAATATGATGGTCAGTAATCAATGAAATGTGATGGTTTTGTTTTATAATGAAACAGAAAACATTTTACAGATCATGATTAAATATTGCCAACAATCGCCAGAACAAAACCTTGTACCTTCACCTGAAGATTAACCAACTTTTTCATTTGATACTAATATAATAGGTTATTCAGAAAAGTATCGTCGCCTTTAACTAATGAATTGTAAAACTTTCTTGGCTGTATTATCAGAAAATTATAAATCTAACCTTGATGCCAATGAGTAAACCGAGGATTTAAAATAATGCAGACTGTTATTATATAGAGAACTGATCCTCAAGAAGCGTTAAAATTGTTTATTAATAAAAATTCGATTTAGTTGGTATTTGATGACAAGTTCAAATACATTCTTCTGAATATTGTTAATGTATGTAATGAATGCTTTAGATATTATCCGTTTTTATTAATTTTCATATGTTATACTATGCAAGTAATTTAAACTTTTATAACGGTATTAGAACTCCTACTTTATTATATTACTTTGAGCTTCGAGCAATATCGTTCTGAAATAAAATATACATTTTAAAATTATATGTAGCCTTTTTTGAAAATGTTAATTGATTGTAATATTTGTTTTAAATAAACATTGCATTATGAAAATCTTCAAATATTTGGGAATAAAATTGTGGTCAATAAGGGAAGTTTTGGCAGTCTGTTTATAAAGAAATTAAGAAAACATGTTTTAATATTAAAAAATTTAAGAATATTATGCACTCATGCTGCTGAGCATGACGACGAACAAAGCAAATTTCACTGGCGCTATCTGGTGAGGGATGATGCGAAAGTTCGATAGTCATTATACTCATTTACTAATTGTGTATTTTATTATGTGAATAAATGTACGTCTGGAAATATTTAGCGGTAGTTTTAAGTTTTATGTAACTAGTTTAAAAGAAGTGCAGGATTTCCATATTGATAAGAATATATAATTAATAAAGTACTTCTCTATTTTTTGTTCCGGCTGTACATAAAGTAGATGAATTATACCATAGCCATAGACCTTATAAGAAATAGACCAACCCAAATGGGCGCCTTCGACCGCGTCTGGCATGAGGGACTTATTTTCAAATTAATCAGTTTAAAATTCTCCAGTGGCCATATCAAAATTATTGACTCATTTTTAAAGGGCAGAAAATTCTTCGTCAGTTATGGAAAAGATGCATCTAGCGTCAGAAGAATAAATGCAGGGGTCCATTTTGAGACCTTTATTGTATCTATTTTATGTAGCGGACCTGCCTAAAGCCAACTTTGATTACCGTCACTTCATGGGGTGTTATGCGGATGGCAGGGATCTTGCGGATTAAGCGAGTCCCAACTTGGCCATCTCGAAACTACAAACAATAACGCCACAGATTGAATTTTGGTGCCGCAAATGGCGAATTTCTGTAAACGCTGAAAAAAGTCAGCTACTTATCATCAGGAAGAAGAGGTCGCATATTAATATCTCCACCAGACTTACCCTTTTCGGCACGGAGGTCCCGAAAGTCTAAAAGGCAAAATGTCTTGGTATCACTTACAACCAATTTTTCAACTGGAAAGATCACATCGCACAGATCAGAAGAAAAAGATTGGTGTTCTTCAGAGTCTACATCCTTTGCTAAACTCTCGAGTCTAAGTTAGATCTCAGAAGAAAACGACACCTCTACATTTCGGTAGTCCGTTCCATTTTCTCGCCCGCCTGAGCCACAGTAAAAGATACAGAACTTCACAAATTACAGGCTACGCAGAATAAATTCTTAAGAGTTATAAGTAGAGCTCACTACTACGTTTCAAATAACACCTTGCATAAGGATTTAAAGATTAAGCCTTTATTAAATTTCCTACATCGAATGATTAGGCAGATAGCCCTCGTGTGCTTTGCCATAACTGAATAACCTAACCTACATCGAATGCACAAAAATTTTTCGCAAAGGCTAGAATTTGCCCCCATATGCAAAAACTCTAAAGTTTTCGACTATGCGGTATTAGCTGAGGATAAGGACGTAAGACCTCTTGCGGCTCACCTCACCCGGGATGCTAACTTTCCGACCTAGCACATTAATGCCATGAATGTTGTACTTTTCACATTTTCTTGGGCTCTTCCTATTTTTTCCAATATTCCGTGTACGTTATCCGATTGCTCTTGCAAATTTTATTTAATTGCTTCTCTCATTTATTCAAGATTCAATTAACTCATGTGATCACCATTTTACGACGCCACGTGTTGTACGTTTTCTGCCTGACTGCTCCTTTTAGGCCCGTTTACACTTGTAAATCTCGAAGCCTAAGAATTACTGCCCCCAACCAATCAAGTCGCTTTGATTTGCGCATGGGCAATATTTCCTGTTTTGGGGTACCATGAGGAAAGTTTACAGTACAATGTCGAAAGTTAAAAAAGCTGAACAAAGAAAGCGCGTTATGCATCTGAGAAGAAATCTAATATATATGTATTTGCTGTACAAAAAGCATTTGTATTCGAAGGAGGGAATATGTTCGCTCAATATTTCAAGAGCGAGATACATATTCCGCTCATGTAACATTGTTACCTTCACTGAGGCAGTTCTTCTTCAATTATACTCGAATGACGGTAAGTGCATTTCGTTTTTCAGTAAAACCTTAAAGTAAAAATTGAAAGACTGTCAAATATTTCTTATTATGTATCAGTATATTAGTAATTATTAAAAGCTGGAACTTAGTAATTTATACCAAGGAAATAGGATTAATTAACACGTTGCGATTTAATTACCAACAAAATGAATAAGTTCCAATGTTTATTTTTTATATATATGTAGACTAATATTAGTTATAACTAACGATATTAATTGGTTAATTAAGCACATGATTAATAAAATTTGTTTATAATTCGATTACCTTAAAGAAACGCATTGAGTTTTTCATAATATAATATCAGATTGGGCATAAT
Source organism: Stegodyphus mimosarum (assembly GCA_000611955.2). NCBI lineage: Eukaryota > Metazoa > Arthropoda > Arachnida > Araneae > Eresidae > Stegodyphus > Stegodyphus mimosarum. The sequence goes on along the minus strand of KK115653.1, from coordinate 447,065 downwards.
GTAAAATTGCTAGATATGTCGGATGCAGAATAGTCAACATTTTAATGCACTGTCGTGTATAAGGATACGTCCTGTGTTAGAAAACATACAACATTTTATAAATATTCGTAGATTTTGTAGTTATTACTGTTAGGAATTTATTAGTATTGCTTCGCTTAGTCATGATATTTTTGTAGGAACAGAAATATAAAAAGATTAGGCTTTTAAATAATATATTCTAAAGAACTTGGGAGATCCATAAAAAGACTTACTTTTGAAAAATTTTCTGCATTTCTGTCTTTTATATTTTATTTATTCCCGTGTTTTATATTTGACAAAAACTACAAATATTATATAATTGAAGAAGGTTACTGCATATAATTTTTCATAAAACGGTGAACATTTAGACATAGTTTAAAACGGTTAATAAACTTTAATAAACAACGTCATGTGCTTACTGTGCTTTAATTCATTGAGCCAGACACTTCGCGCGATATCCCGGCAATATTGCTTCGGTTCGGTTCGATCAAAGGGGTTTTCTGGCTCATCTGACGCATTCCCGGTTGTCCCTTTGACCACATCTGGAGGAGTAGCGACGACTAGCAGAAACTTAACAATGGTTGGCTATTGCAGACCCTATAATTCTCAAGAAAAAGCTAGTTGTAGCGCCTCATCTCACAAATTAGAATGTTTACACATTTTTATTTTTGAAACTTAGATTGCTTTTTAAAAATTTAGCATATTTATCGAGCATAATTAACGTTCCAAATAATTATAAAGCTGTTGCATACTTTAAGGCCTGTATATTTTTTTAGCTTTTCCTGCGCTTAAGGAAATTTGTAACTACTTCTTTTAGAAAATAATACTTTAAATCTGAACTAATAGAAAATTTCAAACAAGCAATTTTCTCTTAGAATTTTTATGCTTTTTATTAGCGTAAATAAGTAAAAAATACTAAAATAACTAAAAATGAATTTTTGTTTATAATTTTAAATTGTGCTACTTTTTTAAAATTATAGGTGAATATTATAGCATGATTTCCATAAAGGAGTTTTATTTTAATTAAATTTCATAATACATAATGGTGATAAACACTTTTAACAACTTAATAATTTTATATATTTATTGTAATGTTAAAATAGTATTTAACTGTATTAATTAATTGTGCTAGTAATTTATAGTGATTATTTTTTTAAATTTATTTTTAGTTCGGCATAAGAATTTTTTATTTACTGTGAATTTAATTTATTAGCCCAAAGGGCCTGTAGCCCAGAAAGGCTATTAGTTACGAAACAGCATTTTACGCTGTTTCACTATAAATGCCCGTTTCACTTTCTAAATTGTGGTCACGAAATATTATCGCCCCGTATCACATTTAAAGGAAATAAATAATGAAGAATCTGCATGTATGATCTGCATATAATGTCTAAGTCTTTCTGCTATTAATCTTTTCCTTCTTTTATTCTGTAAATGTAAATAATATGGATAAATAAAATAATCATTTTGTGTAGCTTCTTTTTCGATAATTTCATCAAATTTGAAATTCTAAATCCCATCACCGACAAAATAATTCAAGCTTATGATGTCATTCTTCTATAAAATCACTTACCCTTACTTGACGTCACTAATGAAAGTTATTGCAAAAGTCTTTTAATCTTGCATCAAATCCTTGAATTCCACTGGAGACTATGCCTATATAATCAAGGCATTTATCTTTGATGTTTCTTAGAGAATATGTGACTGCAGACATCCTAAAATGCGTTCTAATTAATTTGTTCATTGTTTTTGTGTATGTTGAAATGATAAATCATGTTTCTTTTCCTTATTACGTTGATCTCAGTAAACACTGGATCTTTTATTTTCATAAAAGAAGCAAAATCTTTAAAATAATTCTATTTTCAAATGCGCAAAATATAAAACTCTAACTTCAAAATCGATTGCAATCAAAGGACATAGTATTTCAGTAGTTTATCTTACTTTACTACGGGAATAAGCATAACAGCAGAACAACAACATTTACCACACTGGAGATGCTTTCAATCTCAGTATTAAAAATGTGAAAAACACTTCGCAAACTATCAAAATTTCCACAAATAAAGAATGTTTTGCTGCTTTTAATTATTTCTCTTCCTTTCATTTGAAAAGACCAAAATTTGACTCTCCCTTCCGTCATCAAATAGAAACAGTAAGTTACAATAATTTTTTTTTACAATTCATTTAGAACAACTCAACCCTCCTATGAATAAAAATACCTACGAATAAAAACTTCTTCGCTGCCTTTCTTAGAACAGTTTGGATACTATGATAGTTAGCTTATGTTAATTTAATAAGGTACTTTTTTCCTCCTTTCCGCAGGCCTTCATGATGTAATTGGAAGTATTCTCGTATTCGAGAGGTCCAACGTTCGAGACCCGGCAAGGGCAATGAATAATTTTCAGGTCTCCAGCTTGAATAACCCTAACGACTCTACTAATTAGTTAAGAGACTGAAAGTAACTCAAGACGTTTTGCCTATGAATAAGCATGCCTATGTGGAGGACGTTTTAAGAGAAAATATCTGGTATTTGCGTTACACAAGAGGAAACTAAAACTGCCATGTAGCCCACCCATTCACCAGGATTTAAACCCAGTTCAAACTACCAGTATCAGCGACATTGCCGCTCGATCGATACTATCAAACTGGAGGAGCTTTTACAGCATTTCAAAGACTTAATTGCCTTTTCCTATTTCTTTACAATGAAATCGAAAAATTGAAATACTTTCTTCTTTTGATCTTGTTTTTGTTATAAATATATATTTTTAATTAAAGAATTATCTAAATGATTTTGACATGAAGGATAACTTAAAATTTCCGTTTTTTTAATGCATATCCAATATATTACAACAAGATCTCAGAATTTTTTTACATATGTTCAGAAAAATTGGCGGCATGTTCGCGGCTTCATTTCCAGAAGATCAGTTTTTCAGTCCATTTTGCTTGACAATCCGAACTTTTGGATGGGTTGGCGTACTTTACATGTATTCTTTGCTCTTCGATTGTGTTTTGAACTGTAAATTATTAATTTTCATGCTAACCTTTTGCCACTTCAATTTCCTGGAATTTTCAGTCTGTTACACCAGCTCGAGTGCTCCCGAATGCGACGAGGCATTTGAAGTGCGCTACTTTGTTATTATAACATCTTCTTAAATTTATTCGTCTTAATATTTTTATATTATTTTACCATATTTCATATAATATTACCATAACTTATTGCTGAAACCCTCGGACATTTTACTTTTCTATGGAGGTTTGATAACCTAATCCGCATACTCCGGTGATACTCCACTATGATCAAAATAAAAGTGCCTGCAGCAGATTGATAACCTCTCAACTTAAAGCATCAGTGGAAAAGAGCTTTTATTCAATATTAAAACGTTTTCCTTTCTGTTAAATCTTTCCATCACATGTCTTTTCGATTTTCTTTTCATTTCGCATTTTCTCCATCACTCTTTTTTAAACAAACTTGTAAAACATCTCTTGCGCGTTTGCGTACAGTTCGTTGTGATAAACCTTTCGCTCCTGTCTTGTATCCACATAACTCATATTGCGGTTATCTTTACTACTCCACTTATTATAAGAGCTATAGAAATATTAACATCAAATCAACAACTAATTATATAATGAGTCCATTAGCTGGAAGTGTAATGAACTGGGATATGAAAATTAATCCCAATGAATTGATTAAACAGGCTGATGAAGTCATATCTAACTGTAGGAAAAAGTATGATGTTGTTGGAGCTGTACCTGATAGCGAAGTCAGCTACGAAAGTGTTTTAAAGGTATTATTGTATTATATTCAATTAGCTTCATAGCTTAGTTTACTGTCATGAATAGCAGTAAATTACTTATACATGTAAAATTTCCTTTCGCACACCAGTTGGCAAGAAATTTCTTAAACTATAAATAAATAATACATTATAAAATATTTAAACATAAGTCTTCGTGTCTGCAAACGAACATAGCTATAGGACACCAGCTATAGCATTTCATGGGCGTGGTGTCTGGAACGAGTCTTTAACAGTGTTTTATTTCATGAGCGTATAAAGCGTTATAAGAGCTTTGTTAAGGATATCATGTAAAAATTAGCTCAGATATAAAAACTGCATAAAAATGAACACTGAATGTGTGTTAGTTGGGCGCAAAATGATTCGTCGTGAGAGGATATGAAATCGCCAAATATGATTATTTTGAATCTAGAAAAAGAATTGCGAAAAAGCGTATTTCCATAGTGTGCAATGAATTTAATTTAGGTAAATAATTTTTCTGTTTCCACATTAATAAATATGGCATGGAAAGTTGTTGATCATAATTCATATTAAATTTAATGTATAATAAATTAATTATATTTAATTTCCAATAAAATTTTCCTTTAATATGCCCTTTCCAATAAAATTGTCTTTTAATTTGTCGCCAATAGCGGTGATTGGAGGCTATATTTGGCGATGTGTTATTTGCGGCCGGCTAACACGGGAAAATTTGAATACAGTTTTTAAAATTGAAAACGCAAATTTTGTTATGTTATGAAATCTGTGTGATGTTAAGTTTTGTAAAGTTGTGAAATGATAGCATTAGAAATAAATAAAGAAGTTGCAGTATTAAATATGTTAATTTAAAAACTGTTTTTCATTAAAGAATCTGTCAGTTTAAAAACTGCTTAAGAATTTACCTAACAAAACAATGCTAAATGATGTCAAAAATTTTCTTAGGTGACATACAAAGAGTTTGTGATGAAAATAAGAAAATTATCAATTTACATTATTATTATTATTTTATTTTCCAAATAAAATTTCTAAATGCAATTATAATTGGTAAGATATACTTTTGTACTCGGCTGTTTAGTCGTAAATATCTTTTTTCAGACTTCAGTTCAAGTAAGTCACATCTACATAAAGCTTTAAGAAATTCAAAGATCTGACAAAACTGAGGTTTTGAATTCCAATCCTTGCAGACAACGTAGTTCTTTAAACATTTTGTCAAGAGAGCCAATATTCTTTTTTGTTGGTAAAATATAAATTTTAAGGAATTATTAAAAGTATGTAAAGATTAAAGAGTATCAAGATAGTGCAAAAAATAGTTTGGGAAATGGACTACAACTATTATGAGTAGTGTTACTACTGTCATCAGAAGAAGTATTGTTTAGTTTAAACTATGGATAGTTAATTATTTTTAACTGTAATTTCATTAGATTGAATGTGTGTGAAACATTCCTAGTATTGATAATTTAAAAAACAAAGGCTAAAAAAGTCTTAATAGCATAATTTAAAATAGGTTATATTGTATTATAAAATATGATTGTTTTGTCACAGTATGTAAAATAAATTGTGCTATCAATTAAAATTATTTCATTAAAAATTACTATGGAAGTTCATTAATCACAAGTGCTTTACATGAATAATTTTTCAGGTAATTTGTAATATGTCGTAAGTACTAATAATAGAATTTACTATTACCTTTTTTTATACACACTTTTCAATTGCTGTGACAGATACAAAATGCAGTATCTCATTTCATTTTAATTTAAGTTGAAAATTAAAATACTTAGGAAAGTACCCTATAAAAAAATTATTATTTTAGGTGCTGGACAATATTGACCGTGAATACATGAATACATTGTTTGCATTGAGCTTCCCACAATCAGTGTCAACAGACAAACTTGTTCGGGATGCTAGCACTGAGGCAGATCGTAAATTACAAGCTTTTGGTGTAGAAGCGAGGTACTTCATGCTTTATATTCAATTTTATTTAGATTGTGCTGTTAATTATGTAACTAAAGAGTATATGCATCCATTCATTTTTTAGTTTTACTGCTGTACTATCAGTTATGCTGATCAGCTGACTTAGGAATTAAAAGACAAATCAAAGTATTAGAATTTAGAAATATGCGTGAGTGAAAAGTAAAGAGTAAGGAATTTTTGGGACTTTCTCATTATCCTTTTGTCCAGTTTCATCATTTATTAGAACTGCAGTGTTTTTGGCATATTTTCAAGTACATATAGAGTGGTGTCCAGCTATGTAGCATGTATGTAATACATGCATATATTACATACATGTTTTGAGTACCTATGGATTTACGTGCTTCATATTTAACATTTTGCTAAACAGTATTCATTATAAAAATATCAGCTATATAGATATTTTTTCTTAGGAAATTTCTGGTTTCTTATCAAATGCTTTTATTTATGAGATAACTGTTTCTATAAGCCAGTAGTTAGTAGTTCTCAATCATTTGGTTCTTGTGTGTTATCGTAACTACTTAGTAGATGTCATCAAATTTTCATAATGTGCTAAATTCTGGCACCATGCTCATGAAAGTCCTTTAGAAAAGCAACACCTCAATTTTCGCATGTGTTCTTTTTGTGGTATTCGAACAGCTTTTATAAAAAAAATCGTGATTTTTTGTCTCTTAAAGTTAATTTAAAAGTATGTACACTCACGTTTGTGAAAATTGCAACACCATGAAGGACTTACGCGAGTAAGCTGAAATTTTCAGGAAATGCAAAGTAGCACATGATATGCAAATGATTAGAATTGCAAATCCGTAGCGCATGCGTATGCTGAGCAGCGCCCTCTGAACGGCTGATGGATCCGAATAAATAGACGGCTGTAGCGAGGCGTGTATGGTTATCGGTGGTTATCTGCTAGTGGTAAACGTTAACTCAATCTGTACTTATGCCTCGTCGACGAAAGAGAGCGAGATTTGAACAACTTACAGAGTTTGAACGAGGGAGAATCATCGGCCTTCGTGAAGCTGGATTGTCGTATCGTGCAGTAGCCTCTCGTGTGCAGCGTAACAGCAGCACAGTGATGCGCGTTTGGAAGCAGTGGACGGACGAGTGTCGGACAACTCGGAAATCCGGGAGTGGACCCCGAAATGTGACGTCAGCTCGCGATGATAGACACCTGGTCCGCATGGCGCGGACGGACCGTACAGCTTCCTCTAGACAATTGGCAGCACTGTGGTCAATAGCTACAGGTGTTTCATTGTGTGCTTCATCAATTCGTAGACGTCTGCTGCAGTGTGGACTGCGCGCACGGACTCCTTTATACAGGATCCCCCTAACGCACGACCATCGCCGCCTGCGGCTACAATGGGCCAATCAGCATAGAGACTGGCGTGCTGATTGGCAGCATGTCGTGTTTTCTGACGAATCCCGCTTTAATTTGTGGTACCATGATGGCCGCATTCGTGTCAGACGCTATGCCGGTGAACGCCACCTTCCGGAGTGCATTATCGAACGCCACAGTGGACGAACACCCGGAGTTATGGTCTGGGGCGCCATAGCATATCATAGACGATCTCAATTGCTACGAATTGTGGGCAATCTGAACAGCAACCGGTATATCCGTGAAGTTCTACAGCCCGAAGCTGTTCCCTTCCTTCAAAGCTTGCCAGGCGCTGTATTTCAACAGGACAATGCCCGCCCTCATACTGCTCGGATTGTTAAATCCTTCTTTGCAGCGCAGCAGGTACAGCTTCTTCCTTGGCCTGCGTGTTCCCCGGATATGTCGCCAATTGAACATGTGTGGGATGTCATTGGTCGGCGTCTTGCTCGTGATCCTCGTCCTGTTGCGTCTGCAGACGAACTTTGGGTACGCGTACAAACGATATGGAATGCTCTTCCTCAGTCAGACATTCAAACTTTGTTTGACTCCATGCCACATCGTGTAGCAGCACTTATTGCGGCACGTGGTGGCCACACAAAATACTGATTCTGATCTCTTGTTCTTGTTTGTTTGCTTTGAACATTTAATCATTTATTTGTACCACTACCACTCAACTGTGTATTAAATTGCATTCAATTATGACGATTCCTTCTTGGTGTTGCAATTTTCACAAACGTGAGTGTACTTGTGGAATTTGCAGTGGTGGAAGAAACTGCTGTAAAATTTCTTCAGGAATGTAGAATTTTAATGTAAAATCTCTAAATGGAACAAGAAGAAGATGAGTTTGGTAGATAACCAACATTACCAGGGTTTTAGTGGTGCCACATCTCTGAAATTCTCTGATTTTTTTTTTTTTTTTTAATGTAAGCAGATTGTTATAGTAAGAAGAATAGCATAAAAATTTTGAGATTTGGAGACATTTTTGGAGAAAATGTGTTTTATATTTTAATGTATCATATAATACTTATTTAATAAATAAATTTATATTTTAAATTACTAAGTATGTTTCCTTTTTATGTGCTGATAATGTTTGTAACTTAGAATAAATATTGATAATTAGGGGAAAAAAAAAAAAAAAGTCACAGAAACCAAGAATTTGCACCCAGTAAGTAATTTTTACCTTTTTATCTGTAAAAAATTGATAAATTGTGCCCAGGTGTTTGCCTTAATATGTAAATACCAAACTTTTTTTGCCCTTTTCACTTCTTTCACCATTGCTATATGAACATCTCCTTCTCTCCTTTTCAAAATTTAAAACTTACAAATAATAAATCTTGAAATTTTCTGCGAAATATATTATTGAAAAAGCATTTTCCTATTTTCATGGCTGTCATCATAATAGCACCAAGATGATCACCAGTTTTGTCTGAAATGAAGTAAGATGCCTCTTTTTTGGAAGAATAATGTAGCATTTTCTTTCGTCATCATTAAATCCAAACTTGTTAAAATATTTTTTTAAAAGAAAATACATTAAAATGTAGTCTTTTCACAGCTGTTATCTTCCTCAGCTGTATTTTTGGAAAGTCTGATTCTACTTAATTGATTTCAGTTCCTCTGCCGAACAGTGAATAAACTGCATTGTTATTACAAATGATATTTTGTGGCCATTGAACCAGTTTTCGGAATGTATGTTTTTCTTTTGCTTCAGCTTTTTGCATTGCACTTGCAAATTCTTTCATTTATATATAATTTCATTTTGGGGCCATTTTCACATATTCGAATGCATGGTAAAATAACTATTTCTGAGAAAAATAATGTAGTTTCTTCCTCCGTCATCAATAAGTAAATTAAAAATTATTAACATGCTATTGGGAAAAGGAAGCATGCTAACACATGGCCTACTTGCAGCTTTTCTCATCACTAATAAAATAGTTAAATACGTCTTGTTAATGCAAACTTTCAAACGTAAGAATAATAAATAAGGATGGATACAAGAAGATTTATTGAAATTCCATCAGAAACTTAGCACATCACACAGAACAGTATTTTTTCAGAATTGCAGTAGGCATATTAAAATTAATTAAATCCCAATCTTCTGGTTTTTTTT
>KK115653.1:424577-437805 GCA_000611955.2 Stegodyphus mimosarum | reverse complement strand
TTTTTTTTTTTTTTTTTTTTTTTTTTTTTTTTTTTTTATGTGGTCAGTTTTGCTGATGTAGTGCTAAACAAATAGTTAATGCATTTCATTTTGCGAAATTTAAATAGTTTATTTTAAGACTGTCATTGGTGACTTATTGCTACTCTTGGTGGCATTTAAATACCGGAAGACTCATTTGCAACTTCGTGAGATGGCAAGAAACAGCTGTTTGGCCAACTTTATAGTTCATAGGTACTAATCTGTTCATAAATAATAATAAAAGAAAGGATTTTATGAGGAGAAAAGGTCTATATAAGGCAATGTTAATATTTTTACAGTTGGTGGACACTGTTTATTGAAATTACCATGTAATATAAAGCATGTAAATTTGTATGTGCTCAAAAATGCACTAAAAACAGGCAGTTCTATGGGAAGTCGAAACTGGGAGTGCAGATAATCAGATAGTAATGATAAGCTAATTTTAAAATAAGTTTATTTTATTGAATAACTGATAATAATGGTGGTTGTTTTTTACTTCTGTTTTTCCAGTATTGTATCAATGTTTGTTCAGTATTTAACGGAATTTTTCTGATTTATCATCTGCTAATTCAAGATTTTATATGTATTATTAGAGACCTCAAAATATGTTTAGGTCTGGTCTCTTTCATTGTTAACTGTTTTAAGAGTACATTTACGCTGTTTCAAAATTCATTCTTTTAAACTTGAATATCTGATAATGCATCTAAACTGCATTTAGGATATTAGGTACAGGACTGGATCCAGAAATGTAATATATGTATGTATGTGTTCATGTATGCATATACACTCCTCGAAAGTGAAGTTGCAGCACCAAGAAAGAATGCGCGTAGCATCATGCAAATTGCAGGAGCGAGAGCTGTGAGGTGGATACGACGATGATAAAAGTTGCACGTGCATTAGATCACGTGGTATGCATATGCGGGCTATAAATGTCATCCATTTTCCCTTCTCATAAAGAGCATCTCAGGGTTTACGGAGCATTGGAAACTTTTGAAGAAGCATAGAAAATGTCTCTGAGACGTTGGCAAGGTCAATGCCCAGTTAACGACCAGGGAAAGTGACCCTATTATCGAACTCCATGAACTTGGTTTGTCACTTCGTGCAATAGCCACTTGTGCACAAGGTGAGTACCATACGACGTTATGTCACACTATGGATTAAGGAAGGTGTACGTGCACATCGAAGAGGAAGTGGTGTGCACAGCATAGTGCACAGATCCATGTATTCGGTGGTCAACTCTTGGAGACTTTTTCTCCACGTCACGTTACATCCGAAGCTGGTAGCCTCCAGGAGCAGGTGGACCTGTGTCCACCCAAACTATATGCAACAGACTGCATGAAGTACACTCACTTACGTTCACGGGTACCAGCCACATGGGTAATATTGACTGCTGAACACAAGACTAGATGCTTGGTATTATGTCAGCATTATAGTGCGCGGACCATTGAATGGTATCGGGTTTTGTTCACGGATGAATCTCGTTTCTGCCTGGAGGAATGACAGCCATCGACGGATATGGCAGGGACCTGGAGAACGCTACGGAACAGCCCATTTCGCCGAGCATCACACAAGTTCTGAACCAGGCATTATGTTTTGGGGTGGCATAATGTTTAATCACAAGATGTCCCGTGTACACATTTATAACAGTTTGACAGTGGACCGCTACATCATGCAAGTTGTGGAGCCTGTTGTTCCGCCCTAGTTCCAGGGTGCACTCAACACGTTATTCCAGCAAGACATTGCCAAGCCACATGTCGCACGGCGTACTGGCCATATTTGACATTCTACCCTGGCCAGCAGCCTCTCCAGATCTGAATCCCATCGATCACCTGTGGGATGTCATTGGACATGACATTAACCGTACGCAAACCCTGGATGATCTATGTGGCTTGGCAAAGGCTACCTCAGGCAACCATCATTGAACTCATTGATAACATGCCTCGCCGAATGCAGCCTGTATTGCTGCCCAAACTGGGCACATTAGATACTGAACAAATTGGTTTCTAATAATTTTATGTGTCTGTTTTCTTAATCATTTGCATATCCAACTGGCAACTCTCAGTGTTGCAATTTGCATGATGCTGTGAGCATTCTTTCTTGGTGTTGCAATTTCGCTTTTGAGGAGTGTATATATGTAAATGTGAATATATGTGTGTATACATATGCACATTTATACACATGCATGTGTACTGATTCATACAACTCTGAATCCGATTCCTATAACAGAGCAGTACCTATTGCAGCATTACTTCAGATATAAATGATACCATTTTAATAGATGATACTTTCTAGAAATAAATAAAATTATCGCTTTGATAATTTTGTTCACTTATATGCAAATTCATAATTTAAAAATTTAAAGCATAAATAAATGTCTAATTCACTGCAACATGATTTCAACTGCTATGTGAAAAATAGCTTAAATAAAAAAGGATTATATCCAAATACAAAATTTTATAAATATTAGTCAGTAAAACATATGAAAACTTTTATTCGTATTTTTCTGCATTGGTGTTTCATTTATTAGTTTGGTGGCTTTTTTCAATTTACTTGCTAAGAAGGGTTTCTCTTAACATTAGAAATTTTTTAATAGTCTTTTTATTACTATTTAGCTGCTAATTTTTTTTACAATATATGGTTTCATAAGTATGCCACATAAATAATGATACATGTAATTAAAATCTGTAATGTAAAAGAATGAGATATATAGAATATATATCAGCCAAAAGTGGCAAACTGTCACAGAAAAGTATAAACAGTTTGAAGCTAAAATTTGGAAATCAAACTTGAAATAAAAATTAATGCATAAACAAAAGAAAAAGTTCTTCAGTTTATATTGTGTATATTTCGAACTATATATATATATATATTTGAAATTTTTAGTTCAGAATGTTTCCTAGCATTCATGTTCTTAGGCAAATGTTAGTTCACTTTTATAGAGGAGAAAGATTTTATTTGCAACTATGCAGAAAGTGTAATCACAAAAGAGGAACTACTTCCATATAGGAAAAACATGTATTGAAATGAAAACATAAACATTTCAATAAAATTTGGAGGGAAAAACTGATATTAAATATATAAAGTTATAAAAAATTCTTGAAATTTCATTGGTTTTCTGAAGGAGCAGCCGAAGAATTTTCAACAGAGCCACATTTCTGAGTTATATCTAGATAATTATTAAAACCAGAAACATTAAAAAAGTTATAGAAAATGCTAATGAAGAATATATGCTTGTTTGTAAAATTAAGAGAATGTGCACATTATATCAAATATCTGAAAAACTAAAGGACAGATTTTATAAAATTTGGTATGATTATACATTTATAACAGAGGAAGAGATCTAGCATTCGAAAGTCATTTAATGTATGTATGATTATCAGTAAAGCTCTTAGTGCAGAGATGTTCAAAATCCGCACTATGATATTGAACTGAAAATGAGTCTGATATGCAGTGTGGCCCCTTCTCACAGCCAGACAGGTCATGCAGCATGATGGCATACTGGACAGGAAGGAGTTGAGGAGTCCCAGTGGCAGTCAATTCCACTCCTGCAGTGTGCCCTGATATGTTTAACATAGGGCTCTAAGTTCTCTTCTCTGTACCTCAAAGTAATCAGGGAGCCTTTTTGAAATACATGCAGGGGGTCGTCTCTGTTCGTCAGAACAGTCAGGGAGCTTTTGTCAAACACATGCAGGGGTCTGCAGCTGTCCAACATAATGCCTGCTCAAACCATTACATCTCAAACCACCATAATGGTATTTTCCCCTGTAGACACAGAGATGATATGATTTTCTAAGTTCCTTCTAGATACAGGTATGCCAAGAATCAGTTTCCAGGCTGATCATGACTCATGGCTGAATTCCAGACTGAATTCAGATGTGCTGCATTGAACGAGATTAAAATAGCAGGTATTCTGGCTGACAGCTATCTTATGAAGCCTTCTGGCAATTGTAGACTGTGAAATTCAGATTACAATGAGAGCTTTACACCCCACGTGAAGTGGGGCTTCACAGCTCTCACATTAGTGAGATGTGTTGCTGCTCTGAAAATGCAAATAACAATCCTCATTCGTCATTGAGGACTTTGGTTGACCTTGCCCAGTTCTTCTCAGTGTGGATCCAGTGTCCTGAAATTGTTTCAACAAACTGCAAATGACACTGGGTGTAGCATTGAGCTTCTGCGCTTATGATTAGCCTGCCTCCAATATACCAACTATTCTCCATCTCATTCTGTCATTCATACATTCATGGCTACTCATTTTACCTGATGCCTTATAGAATTCACACAACTCTTGCGAGAAACACAGCAAATGTAATGAAGGTATACAAGCACACAAAATGCCATTAACCCCTCACGCTTATATTGCCTCATAATTATAGCTTCATAGACTAGCATGGGTCCGCTTACTTATTCAACTCTGAGTATCTGCATAATTCTTCGGCAGCATAATTAGTACCTTTGGTTCAATACTTTTTCCTAAAAAATAGATATTATTTGCAAATTTTCTAACTTTTTCACATGGCTGTGTATTATATATATATGTATGTAATAATAAAAGCAAGGAAAAGCAGAGTAGCTTTGATGCGTAACGGTTATATAGGATAAATTGTAAATCCATATTGAAGATGGTTAGGTTAGGTTATTCAACTATGGCAAAGCACACAAGGGCTATCTGCCTAAGGGGAGGGATGCCTTCGTGGAGGACTTTCTAAGGGAAACTGGCTCGTATACACGTTACACATGGGGAAAACCACGAAAACGGCCATGCAGCCAGCCCGTTCGCAGGATTCGAACCTCGGACCGAACTATCAGTGTTCAGTGTCTTTACTGCTCGGCCGCTGGTGGGCCTCCATATTGAAGAGCAAGAATTCTAATTGCATAGTATGCTAATATGCTGACTTCATAATATCTAAAAGCTTGGCAGTCGAGGTAGTTTCAATTCCATTTTTATTTCCCAGCTGGCGTTCATGGCCACAATCACTTGGCATTGATTTTATCTCTACTCTTGCCTATTCAAGAACAGTTACATTTTTGGTATTGTTGTGATAGGAAGCGAGCACAGCGAAATTACGTTTAAGCATCACAGAGAATGAAACTGAAATGCGTATTTATCCAATATGGAAGCACACAAAGAAAAAGGTTTTGGTTTGAGTTAAAAGTTACAGTTCCCAATTATTACATCTTCAGCACTGTGCAGGCCATGCAAAAATGATCTAGAAATGATGCAATCCAGAGAAATTATTATGATTTTTAGAAAAGAGAGGGAGAATTAAAGAGTTCCCATTAGTTTAAATTATAGTTTTGATTCACATATTTTTTATCTTACATACATAAAATACTTAAAGTGTGACTGCTATCTGATTATATTTTATCCATTATATGCAGCAATGTGCATCCTCCTAGCACAATGAATTTATTTTTAAAGAGGTATCATGAGAAGTGGGAGAATATATGTCATATCAATTCAATTTATTTGATTAAGAATACATAAAGAAAATGCCAGATTAAAAAAAAATCCTATCTTTTTAATGGAAAAGTATTCACTAATGTTTTTTGTTTAACATTCTCACAGCATGCGCCAAGATATTTTTAACAAATTGCTTGTTCTGGAACAAAAGCAGGAACCTTTGGAGGCAGAAGCAAAGCGATATTTGGAGAGGTTAATCATTTTAGGAAAGAGAAATGGTATGTGTATATCCGCTTTTTTTTTTTTTTTAATTCACCATTTAATGCAGTAAAAGGAAACTTTTGTTTTTTATTAATTTTTTTACAAATGGTATTAGTGCAACAAGCTAATAATCTAAAAGATTTGTTTAAAAATAATATTTAATCTCTTGATGTATTGATTTTTTAGCATTGATTTTTTTAAATAGAATGGCTGTTTCATAAAGGCCTATTTAAAAATTTAAATTTAATTCATTTATAAAAGAAGTGTTTTATTCAAGAAACAGTATTAATTTTTTGAAAATTTCTATTCAAAAAGGGCTTGTTTCCTATACATTTAGTCCACTTTTATTAAAAGCATTAAAAATCCCCCTGTTAAATTGAATTAAATCAATATATATATATAATAAGGGCATTTGATATGACACACACACACATGTGTATATACTCATGTGAGATAAAAAAGTATGCAAAGTAAATTTCTGATTTTAATTGGAAATAGCCCATTTTATTCTTCAATTTAATATAAGGGTACTTTTAAAAAAGCACTGAAAATCCTCCTGTTAGATTCTATTAATTCAGTATGTGTAAAATTAGAGTATAAGAGACAACATAAACACACACATATGTATATGCATGTAAGATAAAAATATGTAAAGCAAACTTCTTATTTTAACTGACAATACCCCTTTTATTTTTCATTTTTATTTAGGGATATTCGCTGTCTGTGTTAAAAATAGTAACTATTTATAATATGTCTATCTAAACTGCCTTATTTCAGATTAACCCATATCATATGATCTTGCATAACACTGCAATGCAGATACGTTTTAGCCAATCGGTAAATATGATTTCATTTGGAATCAAAATTTTTTTAGAACAAATACCTTTTTACTGCCTCCCAGTTTTTCTTCTGAACGCATTACTCTTTTCCACTTGCTTACTTCCAGCTAATGGTAATGGTTCACTTCTCTCTATCATCTTAAGATGTAATTCTCTGTATCATCTTAACTTCCAAAAATGTGAGGTACAGATTGTGCCTTTTGATGATATGTAAATCAGACTATGAATCTGAAAGATTGTTTTGTTCAGAAATAAATTATGTTGTATCTGCAGCTTTTTTTTTTACATATTTACAAATCCAGCATCATCTAAAACCATTGGCCTTGATTAGTTAGTTGTGTCTTCTCTCATCACATCTTTAATTAGTATATATATATATATTTCACTAAATGAATTATGAACAAAATTAATATTCGTAATGAACAAATCCTATTCTCTGGCTTCGACATTAATCTTTCATTATGTGTCCTTCAACTGTAAGCTTCTAAAATTTAAACTAATAAAAAATTTTAGCTGTTATATTTATTTCAGCATATCAAAAGTAGTTTTGAAAAATAAATCCTGTTTTATATAAGTTTGTGAGTTTATTCAATAGTTTCAGTTTTTCAGTTTTATAGTTTTAAATATATAGAATATTTCTAGTCTGAATGCGAGAATCATTTCCTTTTATTCAACCTGTTTGTTCTCTTACTCTAATATCATCCTATTGATATTTGCTGTAGTGTCTCTTTTTGTTGCTTATATAATTCCTTCTGCTACTTCAGTGTTACAACATTCACTCTAAAATAAAATTACTGCCTTCATAGTTAAATGATTGAAATTGATCACTTTCTGGGGGGGGGGAAGGCTAACTTGACATCTTTACATTTAATGAATAACCTGCTTTATTAAGAAAGTCATTTTACATGCTATAAACAAGCAGAAAATTGTAAATTGTAAATTAAATTTTTCGTCTAAAATATGATGCTTGCACTCATAATAAAGAAAGATTATGAGGTTCCACAGCATGACAGGGTAAAATGTAGTAATATATAGCTTAGCATCATTTGAAAACAAAATTTATATGATGTCAGTACATAGGAAAGAAAACCACATTAGCAGCAACTGCAGATATATAGTCACCAGAAATTATGAGCAAGGTAGTATAAGGTGAAATTAGGTTATGTTTTCCAATTTTCCATAACATATAAGTAATTCCTGTACACGTTTCTGCTGTGTAGTTTTTTTTTTTTTTTTTTTTTTTTTTTTTGTCATTTTTTTTTTTTTTTTTTTTTTTTCTTCTTTAGTGGCAATTTTTTTTCATGATGGCCACCATAATATGAAAATGGTTTCATACCATGTTCTTTTCCTTTTGTACATATGTGTTTGCAGATGATAGTTAGTGTATTAATAGAGTTTATTTCCTTTTTTGTTTCATTGTAGGGTATAACTTTTATCAATTTAAGTATGCATCTCCCAAAGCTTTGGCCTCATGTTTGTGCAACTGGAAATCATCATTGATTTGTGCTTTTTAGGTGCATAGGCAACAACATTAATATTGCATTAGAATCCAAGTAAAGATAAATGTGATGTTCTGTCATTTCAAGCAGCATAAATGGTTTATTTATCGCATACTTTAAGCATACTTAACATTTTCTTCCATAACTCTCGGATGGTTGTAAAATTAGGTTAAAAAAATGCGTGGATTTGTCATTTTGAGCACTGCCCTCAACTATCAGTAGTCTGGACTAGTCACAATAGAACATTTCTTTTCTTGTCATGTTCCCTTTAAAAATTTTCCCAATGTATTCTTCTGAGAAACTGCTGCATCTTCTCCTAAAATGTTCTGAATGAAAGATATCCACCACTTTGAGGAATATATATTTCATATTAATGCCCAATTTTACATTAATGTATTGTATTTTCCAATGTGCAAGTGCAGATAGACCAAATAAATATCTCTAAAAAATCTAATTGACTTATATGCTAGGTGTAAAAATATCATAATGACATCTATTTACATATGCTAGTTGATATATTTAATAAAAGTAATTAATTATATATTTATCATTTTGGATGTTTCATTTGGAGTTATAAATACATAATTAATCACTATATAATGATTTGCAAAAGAAAATTATTTTTAAAATAGTTTTATGTGAAAATTTTATGAAGGCACAAAAAATAATGACAGCCTTTTCTGCTGTAGAAAAATTTTTTAAATAATTTTATGCATGAACATTTTATATTAGTTTCTTAACCTCGAAATCATATCTACAAGTTTAAAGTCTGTTATCATCATCTAAAATTAATGTGTCCATTTATTTTGTTTTTATCTTCTGTTGTAGCTATTGCATCATTATATATTTCTTTCCATAAACTAACTATACCAACTAACCTTTAAAATCTTTAATTTTCGTACGGAATTAGTTAGAAGTGTGCTGCTGTTATGGTATATAGAATTGGAGTACATTCAATGAATGAGTTAATTTTCAGTAGATGGCATTATCATTTCATCAAAAATTTTAATTTGTCATTTCCTTATACTGTAAAAAAATACCTTGATATAGTAAACAAGGAATATAGGTTTATCATAAAAAATTGCTGACTTTTGATTACATAGCTCCACATAAAAGGAAGGCAATATCTACAAAATATTATAAAAAAAATTGTTGACCATTTATGATCTTCAAGCATATAGTGACTGATTATAATATCGAGAGATACATATCAGGGAATGCAGAAAAGTATGAAAATATGTGTCTCTAAGATAATGAGGAACACCTTCAGTGCATGATTTTTTTGCTGTTTAAGCATATGTTTCAAGACTATCATGGAAGATCTACTATGCACTTAATCTATTTTCTTGCCATTGTTTAGAAGTTAAAACAAACTGAACATAGATATAAACTTATTGATTTATTTTTCTTAATTCAAGTGTTAATATATTTTAATCGGTAGATATACAAATAACTTATATTGAGCAATGTTTTATTGCTGTTTATTAATGTGACTATTTTACAGGATTACATCTGTCTGATAAAGTACAAGAAGAAGTAAAAAGTATCAAGAATAAAGTCAATGATTTAGCTATACAATTTAACAAGAACCTGGTTGAAAATTCTACTATTTTAGAATTTACAGATGAGGAATTGGATGGTTTACCTTCTGATTTTATTTCAGATTTAGAAAAAAATGTAAGTTTTTGGACACTTCTTGTGAAGGAAAGACAAACATGAAAATTTTATATATTCACTTCTATGTATTGCAGTTTGGCTTATAGTTTTAAACATACATGAATTAAAACTTTGCAGTTTTTAAAATTTTGCAGCCACTTCAAATCAATGTTTCTTTAATATATGGTGTAGAAATCTTTTATTAATTATGTTAATGGGGCAAATGTTTCTAAAAATTGTCAGTTAGGTGTGTAAGAAGTTATGTTAATCAAATATACTCTTAAATAGCTCATTTAGAGATGTTAAGATTAGAATAAAAATGTTTTAAAAAGTGTATATAAACTCTAATTACTCATCTTAAAATGCTCTTTCCCATCTTCCTCATCCCCTTTTAATATGAATGAAGTCAAATGGCAGTAATGCTGTGATTTGATAACAAACCAGGGTACGTGGATGAAAAACACGTATCTCATAATAATGGCTTGGTTATGTAGTGTTTGATGACTGAATTAAGCAGCCATGAATGCTGATTTTGTTCCTACTTATTTCTATATTAATTTTCTCATGTTAATTTTAAAAGATTGATAGTTTTATTTAGTCTGTTTACTGGGAAACATTCTATTGGTATTACTTTTATGGTGTTTCATTGGGTAGGTAATGAAAAAAGCAGTTGACTACTGTGTAAAAGTCTGCATGAAGATTTTAAGAGGTTGCTATCTTTTCTAGAATTATGATAATTTTAGTTGTGAAGTATGGAAGAGAAAAAATTAGTAGATTGTTGCATCTTATAGTAATGTATTTACTTCTGGTCTAAAAATAGAGTTAATTTCAAAATAAAAAAAATAATTGCATTTTGGCTAATTATTTTTCTCGGTACTTCCTGATTATCCACACCTCTGAAAATAATTCACAAGGCAACATGCTAATAGGCTACCCGTGGTGCTACCAAAATGTATTTACATGGCAATCCATATATGCATAAGTGTACAGCAGACAAGTGCCAGCCTGTGTTTGTTTTTATTGCATTCAGCATATTTTTTTTTTCTTGTAAGGAATCATAAGGGGATTGTGAATGGGGTAAAAAAAAAGCATTGCATTTCTCCAGATATGACATTTTGCCTAATGGGAGAGAATGAAAAAATTCTCATTTCATGTAGTTGTTCTTGAAGGATTGAATTTTAATGGATCAAAATTTGTACAATTCTTTAATCTTTTTTCTAAGCAAAAACAGATTGCTGTGTACATGCAAAAAACAAACAAATTGCTGTGTACTTGGGAAAAACAACTGTGTATGCAGTGCAAAATTTGTAGAATTCTCTCTTTTTTAAGTAAAAACAGATTGCTGTGTATTCAGGAAGAACTGCGGTGTGCACAGTGCCAAGTTGCACATTAATGTCATGTTGTTTGTCAAATTTTTGCAATTCTGTGGTATTTTATGAAGGTAAAATTTATTACATGGGGAGAACAGTGCACAAAAATGTTATATGTTTTATTATGGATGCTTCTTGCATTTTAAATTTTGTTACCTGATTGCTGTTGTATGTAAAGCTTAGTAAACTGGTTGCTGTTATATGTAAAACTATTTTTTAAAATGGCTGTTGTCTTTTGCATCTTAGTTTGGTGAAAAATTAGTAGTCAGTGGATAGTAACTTTCAGGAAGTAGTTGTGGATAATCAGAATGCACCTTTTCCTCTTCATTATAAATTAAATTGTCAGAAATTGAGAACTTTTGAGCTGTAATTTTAAGTATTTCCTAGTTTTTGAATTATAATGAATTTCAAAAGCATAAGAAAATTTATTTCACTTCTTCTATTCAGATTTTTAGTGTAATAATTTAGCTTAATTTTACTTGTCTTTAGTAATTTATTTCCTGTGATAATAATTATCTGAATTTGCTTTTTCAGCCCAATACTGGTAAACGGAAAATAACCTTGAAATACCCACATTTCTTCCCAGTTATGCGTAAATGTAAAAATCCAGAAACAAGACGTCAAATGGAATTTGTTTTTAATACTCAGTAAGTGTGCATTCATAGCTAATTTTTATAACATATATCATTTTATATATGCATGTTATAATATCTTACTAAAATTTGTTTCTTTTCAAACCAAACCTTTCTAAATATAGCATAAATGCATAGTATAAAGTCTTTCTAAGTATAACATAAAAGACTACAGCTTTTGGTTAGTTTATGTATCTTTGTTGTGGGCAAATAAATATTTCTATATTTTTGCTTTTAGTTTACATACCATATGTGTATAAATAGATAATTATTCTTCACAAAAAGTCACTTTTTAACCAGATCACATGTTTCACATTGCAAGAGTCAGATTTTAGATAATAAGATGAAAATTTTTTTAAACATTTTATTATTTTGCATCCACAAAAAAAAGTAAGAATACTTATATATTAGCTGGCACTCACTAATGTATCACAAACAGTACTTTTTTTTTTTTAAATCTCAGTATAAACTTGCATATTCTGTTTGGAACAACTGTACAGTTGTATAGCATCTTTCCCCAGCCTGCGTTCTTTTTCTTAAATGGAAATAAACATTTTCCCATGGAAAATTTTGGAGATTGTGTATATATTCAGTATATGTTAATGTTCACAACATTTTGCATCATGTTTTTATTAGATTTGCTGAGAAATAAAGCAATACATTATTTGCAGGTATGTGGTTTTTTGCTAAAAAACAGCAATCCAATTCAATTCTCATGCAGTAAAACATGACAGATGATATACACTGGTGTGCAAAAATTTAGGACGAAGTTGAAAAATTAGCATATCAGCTGAACGAAGAGGCAGAGCGGACAGAAAGACCAATCAGGAGATTAAGTAAGGTGATGTACGGTAGCACATGCGCAGATATGCAGGTAGACGTAATGGGGGAGTGTCTGAGTAGTATAAAGCATGTTGTCGGTGTAAAATCAGTATTTCTGGCAAAGAGATTGCACGCCATATAGCAGTTAAAATCACACCGAGTTGCTTCCTCAGCGAGAAATGGTGAATAATCAATCCGTTAGATGATATCTGGATGCTTTTACCCGAGGTCGGATCATTGGGAAGTTGGAGGAAGGCCGCAGTGTGACAAGTGTGGCTGCAGAGTTCGGAATTGCTCACAGCATCTTTTCACGACTTCGGAGACAATTTCAAACTACAGGAACAGCTATCCGGGGGCTTAGTAGTGGTCGTCCACGAGGAACCACACCCGCAGATGACCGGTATATTGCCTTACAGGCCAGAAGAAACAGGCGGCAGACAGCGGGAGAAATCGCTAAACACACGACACAGGCGATTGGACGACTGATATCGCATTTTACCGTGGCCAGAAGACTGCACGGTGGTGGTCTGTTTGGTTGACGCTCTGTATGGTGTGTACCTCTAACGCCTGCCCATCGGAGAAGGCATTCTCTGTGGTGCCGGGAACACCGAAATTGGAGAGACAATGAATGGGGACAAGTACTCTTTACAGATGAGAGCAGATTCAGTCTGAGTAGCGATTCTCATTGCATACTCATCTGGAGAGAGCGGGGAAGCCGCAATCATCC
>KK115653.1:398405-424182 GCA_000611955.2 Stegodyphus mimosarum | reverse complement strand
TCATTAACAACCACATATCCAGCATGCACAAATGATGTGAAACCTGCCTAGCAGTCAGGGGAGATCATATCCCCTATTAAAGACCGGATGCTTCTTGCTGGACACCCATCACAGGGATGTTTCGGCCTTCACTCGCATTGCGCTCCATGCTACTTTTTCAATAAAGCTTCTTTTTATCCCTCTGATTTCTCTTTTAGTAAGTGTTGCTTACATTACTCATGTCCTTACGTATTGGGGATCTTACGGTATTAAATGTGTTGATTTGGAAAGCTTTTGTACAAAGTTATATTGAAAAAACCGTCTCATCCTTAATTTTTGCACACCAGTGTGTAATAGAATGTCAATATCTGCCAACAAAGTGTGAGAATAACTGAAAATTTGTGCAAATAGTCACTTTTTTTTTAATTGTTATTTAGTAGAATTCATCAAGACAAAAAAAAAATCATGTTTTAAAACTGCCATTTGTCTGAGTAAAACTGAAGACTATTGGGTTTCATATCTCCTGATAGATTATAAAATCTCCCGATGTTTACTTTTTAGCCATTAGTTTACTAAGGGAAATATTTCCCAACAAAAATTTAATTCAATTAATGAAACTTTAATTGTCCTAATTCTATTCCCTTACACCTAATGATTTTCAACATATTTTTTTTTTTATTAAATTTTATTTGATCTGTGTTGTTTCTATCCACTATAGACATATATAAAGCTTTTTATGAAGACTCAGTGAGAATCAGTACTTTATTCAGTTAATATGTGTTTTTAATTTATTTTACATCAATATAAGGTATCTTATTAAGTTAATCCATCCTGTGGGATGTACAATAATTATTAATTTTATTTTCACCATATTTAAAAGCATATTTTGTTAAATAAAAGCTTTCCTTCCCAACTCAAGATTTCTTAATATAAAAATGTGAGAAAACTACAAATGAAATTAGTCAAAGCACAAAAATTTAGAATATCTAGTTAAATATCCAAAGCACAAAAATTTAGAATATCTAAATAAAAATCAATGTATTTTATCTTATTATAATATTATTGTTTGTTCATTAATGTAGGTCTTGCATTTGAAATGAATGAAAATTAATTTTCAGCTCCTTTGAAATAACATCACCACACAGCATGAAAACTGCCCCCCTTTTTTTTTCATATTTGAAGGTTTGCAGCTGTTCTATTTAATCAACCTGTTAATGTCAAAAATGTATTTATTTTATTGGCAGTGCATTTGTGGATACTGCCTAACAGTCAGGTGTCAGGTATTTTTCTTTAAATATTTCCCAAAATGGAAATAAGATATGTTTAATTTTAAGACTTATACGAATAAAAAAAATATTTTATTGCTTTAGTTTAATTGAAATAGAAGAAACGCTTTGTGTAGGCAGGTAATTTTATTTTTTGAAAAAATTTCAAAATTTATTTAAACAAATTTTAAGTTATTTAACAGAAAATAATAGTTGTTTAACAGACATAAAATTAAAAAAAAAAGAGAGAGAGAGAGAGAGAGAGAAAGAAACCTCATTTGTATTCTAATAAATGTATATTTGGCCCACAGCATAATGACAGTCCATATTTATGATTGTTGTAATATCTTATATTTACTCTTGTTATAGTTTTAGCAGAATTTTTTTTTTCCTTCTGAAGAAGAGAGACCTGTGTCTGATCACCATTGAAAGCAATAACGTTTTCTTCAACAGCTATGCTAAAATAAGATTGCTCTTTTGCCTAATTTGAATAGACAATCTAATTACCTAAATTTTTTAATTATCTGGGTGGAGTGGGGTTTCAGTTATTCCAGGTATTTGAAGTTCATGTACTTCATAATGTTCATTATTAGAACTTTGGCTAATGAGCACTTAACTTATGGCTACTGTGATATCTGAAGGTGGGTTGAATCTCAAATTTTCTTAAATTGAAAATTAAAAGTGCTTGAAGTATTTAAATCTCTCAAATTCTTCACATAAGAATAATAATGAGAAGAAAATGTTTTTATTTGTTATTAAAAGCTTTTAATCAAAGCAAAATTTCTATTCCACATTGAATGAAAAATATTTAAAAATGCTATTCTGAGAAATCCATCTGCAATGAATCCTATGTGGTGGCCACTTCTCCTGGATGGCTGTCTCTGAAAGTGATCAGTATTTCTGAAAACATACATAACTTTTATATTGAATATTATCCCTCGAATATGACAACTTCCATAGAAGATCAAAATCATTTGAAATCATGGGTGAGCACGTAAAAGAAGGATTTCATTGTGTATTAATTAAAATGTTAATGAACTTTTGTAAATGAAGCAACTAATTTTGTTATATCTTGAGGTATCATCTGAATAGTTTGACAAAAAATATTTTTTAAAAAAAGGTTCAAAATTTTCACATTTTGGCTGAATACTTTTATATTGAAGGTAGTGTAGATGGTTATCATGGATTATTACAAAAGTGAACATAAATATGCATTGGATATATTCCATCGTTAAGTTCTGTCCAGAAAGTAAAGTTCTGTCACTGTGGCAGCTACGAGATTATATTAGTTAGCAAGTGCAATGAAATTGTAACAGTTACATTCTTTGCATTTAATAAATGCTTCTGTTGAATGTCAATAAAATTAATCTTCCCAAATTTTTCAATTAGATTTTGTAATGGTTTTTCATTAGGATTAGAAAAATTCAAATGATGAAAAAAGCATGGAGTTTTTAGTTTTCAAATCTTGAGTCTTTTTCAGGTTTATAAAATTTGATTGTTCTATCCCTACTGATATCCATTATTGAAAACTAAAATGGTTATGTGGTTTAAATTTTCTTACTGGCAATATATAGCATTTGAATGAATTTATCAGGACTGAGTGTTCTGAGCATACTCTTTGGAAACATGGAAAAGTCTGTAATAAGGTCCTTATCCTCAAGTCTCAAGTCCTGAACTGGAACAGTGAGCTGATGAAATGTTAGCTTTGTTCTGATGTAGGTACTGTGCTGGAAAATGACTGCACGTGAAAGGGATTTAAAATCCTCTTTTATTAAATCACTATTATTTACACACTTCCCAACTCGGGAGAGATACAGAAAGTAAAAGACCGCACTTGGGCCTAACTTAACAATCAAATAAATTTAAACTAAATTTAAATAGAACTTAAATCAAACTTTGCTCACAGAGCGATTCGCGGAGATTGGCCTCTAACTAAAAGGGTGCGTAGCAAGATATACTAATACTAGCGCACTTCAATTTGTTTCACAATGCAATCACGTAGTAAGCACTATGGCTTATAAATTTTAACTGCTAACTGGTCAGACGAACGTTGAGCAGAGTGACCGTGATCTGAGACTGAAGCTCTCTCACAACGAGAGGTTTCTACCTCTGGTTTAAATAGTACTTCGCTGTACTTCAAATTAGCATAAGCTGAAAACGCGTGCTTCTTCTGACGGGAAGTTGAAACAGAGAGGAGATAGAAAGATCTAAATTAAAATAAAACTTGGTTAGTTTAACTAAAACCTTACAAATTTATCTAAAATTTTTAGGAAATAAAAAATTCTCCTAAAGTTAGGTATGGTTTTGCTAGTCATGTACAGGAATTTGCATTCAAATTAATGCTTTTTTATAACAAACTTTGAATAATAGTAATAATAATAAATAAAAATTCACTTTCCGATGATAGAACAGAGATATAGACTTTGTTAATTCTAATTAGGAGTACTATGTTAATTGGTTTCAAAATTATGAAATTTGAAGAAATTATGAATTTGAAGAAAGTTTCCTTGATGCTGAAAAATTTAAGTTGCATTTCAGCTTATGCAATCCCTTTTTGGATTTCATTTCATTAAAACTGAGGCCCTAACTGAGAAGACATGTTGTTAAAACTGCTGAATATTGGTACTTTGACTCAGGTTTTAGTCTAGGCAAATAAGCTGGCTGCATGGTTATTTTTCATGGTTTTCACCATGTGTAATGTGAATATGAGACAATTTTTCTTAGAAAGTTTTCCATGAAGGCATCCGTCCCCATAGGCAGAAAGCCCTCGTGTGTTTTGTCATATTCAAATAACCTGACCTACCTATAAAACTGAGTCAATAGAACAACAGTTAATTTGGTTTATTTGGAAACACTGTACTACTATTAGAGCAAAATGATTAATTTTTGAGGCAGGGTAGGAAATAAATATGAATCAGTATTGGAAATCCTGAATGTGATTATTAAAGAATGGTGCTTATCTGTTATGTTTATTCTGACTAAACGGGGTCTGGTTATCAAATTTTTCGGCAATGAAATTTAGAAGGTTAAGATTCAGATCCTAATATTAGAGGTCAAAACTCTTATTCAAACTGATGCTGTAAATCGAAATTCTCCAATTCAAAGCGTTAACTGGAAAATATTCCATCATTATTATTATTGCTCTTTCAGATTGTAACTTAAAAGTTTTTTTTTTTTTAAAGTTTTTTTTTTAAATTAAAAGTAAAATACATAGTTAAAAATATTTCATTTGATTCTTTTATTATTATTATTGTTATTGTTATTATTATTAACAGATATAGCTATTATTGTTAATATGGTTATTTGAAACTTGACTACACATAATGTGGCTAGGACTGAGAATAATTTGTTGACTTTATTGCATCAACTTATTAATAATATTTACCTGTGGCTTCACTCGCGTTGATGTTCTAAAATAAGTTTCAAAGACTATTGAAAAGAAAAGAAAATAATTTGGTTTTTTTTTATTGCCTGACCAGAATAATCAGGATTAAATTTTAGTTACTAATTTTTTAAGTTAAAAATACACTCTGCATAAAATTTCAGTAAATACTGCCCTTCTTCATTTGAGATAAAAAGAAATCCATACTGATGTTGCTAAGATGCTATTCTGCATAATTTTTAGAATCCGATTTGGATATATCAAACATTGCAATCTTATCTCATGTTTTTTTTTTTTTTACTTTTTTTTTGTTTTACTAAAAAATTTCAAAATAAAATGTAATTAAAAAAACTGAAAAACATGCTTTATTAAGATATCTCACTACAAAAATAAATAATTTTCATTACCAAGATTTCAAAAAATTTAAAGTATTAACAATACGTTAAAAACATTAATTCTTTTGAACGTTTAAACGAAACATGCAGAATGAAAAATGCGCAGACAAACTTTTACATCGTTTAACTTACTGTTATGAAACTTTCAACATTTAATGTTAATACAACGACAATCATTTTGAGCTATAAAACCTATTATATAGTTTAAGTTTCAACAGATAAGTTACATTTTATAGCCTATAACCTTTTCTAATATATCTCTACATATAATAAAACAAAGAGTCTGTGTGTGTGTGTGTGGGTGTGTCTTTCGTTCGTGTTGCGAGTAAGCTAATAGACCCAGGGCCACGAAATTTGGTACATAGGTGTATCTACACAAGAGCCAGTGCACCTCGAAGCGATTTTTTCGAAATTCGAATTAGAATATTTTTTATTTTATGTTTTGTGACCAAATGGCGTCATTTTGAGACATAATGGGCTACAGGAAAGCGAGATTTCACTCTATACATTTCATTTTTACATCGTCGTGAAGCGTAGACACTTAGCTATTTTACGAACTTAAAATAAATTTCGTATTTCAATAAATCGATTAAATACGAATTTATTTAGGAAGGTGAGCTTAACACCTTTTCAGCGGAATTTTTTTTAAAAAAACTTATTTTAAAAAATGGGCTGTTTATTTTCCTTTGATTTTTGGACACGTTGAACTTTAATCCTTTCGACTCCTTTTAAAAAAAGAATTTTGGAAAAATAATAATATTTTGTATTTTTTTAAAATTTTTTAAATGAAGCTTCCGAATACACTTCTCACATCTCAGATATTTTAAAATGTAGTTTTGGCAACAATTTTCCTTTCTTATTGTTGTTGATAGATTTTTGATGAAATTGCATCATTTTGAATAGTTTCATTCTTTTAAAAATTTCGGTTTGGCAACAATTTTTCATCGTATTTCTTATGTTACTGTTTTTAAGAGACTGAAAAGTTTAAGAAATTAAAAAGTTGTTTCTTTTTGCAACGGTAAATTGTTTAATTACTTTATTAGGATAATTAACATTTGTATCAAGGGATATTGCTTATTTCATTGTAATATTATGTTTTAATTATATATAATTTTAATTACAAAAACGTTTTCATGATATTTTTAATCTGTTTAAGTTCTTAATCTGTTTATACCATTTGAGTTCTTAAGATTTTGCAAAGGGAAGTTGGTTAATTTATTTATTAGGATAAGTAATATTTGTATTAAGGGATACTGCATATTTCATTGTCATTTTTTATATATATAATACATTTTTATTGATTTCTTTTTTGATAAAGTTGTTCTGCAGAGTAAAATTCTGCGCGAAATGTTTTGTTTTTTGAGTTTCTTTCATGTTATTTTTTGCTTATTTCACTGTTTGTAAGATATTGAAAAGTTTTGCATGATTTTTTTGCATGAGCCAGTGCACCTCGAAGCGAGTTTTTCGAAATTCGAATTAGATTTTTTTTTTTTTTAATTTTTTGTTTTCTGACGAAATCGCGTCCTTTTAAGACATAATGGGCTATAGCAAAGCGAGATTTTACTCTATTGAACAGTTTAAGAAATTGAAAGATTGTTTCTTTTTGCAAAGGTAAATTGTTTAATTAATTTATAGATCTATATTTAAAAGGGCGAGTCTTTCTGTGTGTGTAGGTGTCTTTCGTTCGTACTGCGCGTAAGCTAATAGACCCAGGCCTATGAAATCTGGTACACAAGATGCATCTAGACAAGATGAAATAGTATCAAATTGATAATTTTCTCTCATTATATGAACAACAATGGCACACAGCCATTGTTGCTGATATCAGCACGGAAAAATGAGGGCGATAATTCTGTGCTGTTTTTAAATTTAATGTTTCTCTTGGATACTGGACGTTTGTCTAGAGAAGGCAGCAGGAAGTTGGTTAATTTATTTATTAGGATGATTAATATTTGTATTAAGGGATATTGCTTATTTCATTGTATGCTTTTTATATGTAATGCATTTTTAACTGAATTTTTTTAACGTTGTTCTTTGTTTCTTTTTCGATAAAATTGTTATGCAGAGTAAAATTCTGTGCAGTTTTCAAATTTAATGTTCAGTGTTCTCTTTAGGCATTTTTCCGGTACACTTAAAAGCCAGACGAAGGCTGGCCGCGCAGCGGCTAGTCAAAAATATTTCTTGAAAATTTCATGATGATCAGTTATGTAATTAAGGCATGAAAGCATAACAAACAAACAAACACGCAAACAAACTCACATTCAGATTTTTAATATTAGTTAGGATGGTTCTTGATGTCATAATGAATTCAAATAAACACACTTTTATTTTGTTGTACTATATGAATCAAAGACTGTTTTCTATTATTTTCATAATTGGTGGGGTTACGTTAATATTTCATTACGCTGTATTTCACTACATCTCTCTGTGACATCACCTCTTCACTCTCTCCACACTATCTCGGAACTAAAACTTTTTTATTAATTATATACAGGTGGGCATATAGGTACACATATATTTCACAGCACCATCTAGATCTTCCTCTGCTCTCCCCATATTGATATATAAACATATTGATAATATAATATATAATATATATTAAACATCTAACTCCCCATATAAACATACTGATTTCTCAAAATATAAGAAATCAATTGCATAGCTGCTGCAGTAACTAAATACCTAAGTACTGTAAAGCCTAATAGTAACATAACCCTTAGCATAGTAAGCATGAGTAAAATAATATTCCTTAAATACATTTGATAAACAGATACAATTGACATTATTAATGAAATGAAACAATAAACTAAATATCATTATTGTCAATAACAAACACAAAAATGTGTGTGATATCAATAAAGAAATGCAACAAATGAATGTAGTTCAATTTAATATGTTCAGATTAATAATTCAGATTTTAAAAGGATATAAATGTTGAATAGATCTTCTACATTGTGCTTTGGGTGTACGAACAATGCAGACTCTCACATGTCCATCTTTGCCTGTTACCACATCTGCAGTGATACTGTTTCCCAAAGTAGTTTGCTTTTTGTCAATCCCTCTACAAGAACAAGGTCTCCTTTTTTAAGGTTGCACTCAGAAGTAGGTTTTAAAAAATGATGAGCATTCTTCAGTTGCAATAAATATTGTTCCTTCCATTTAGACCATAACTGCTTGAGAAGCCTCGACCCATAGAGTTTCCTTCTTATTAGAGTCTCATAGTCAGAAGCTTTGTTGAAAACTTTTGTTTGTTAATATATAAAGGAAAATTGATATCCTAACATCCTGGAAGACTAAATCACTAAATGTGATAGTGTGAAAGGACAAGGGTCTCATTACACCTGTAAATTAATGGTCTGTTATTTAAAACACATTCTACTTCACTAAGTATTGTTGTTAATTTCTTATAAGACAATAAAGCTCTTCCTAATATTTTCTTTAGAAGTTCCCTGATACTCTTCATTATGCATTCCGAGAAACCTCTGCACTATGTAGAATGGTCAGGGATGAACTTCCAGGTAGCACCTTTAGATGTTCTGGTCTTTCAGTCTTGGATCTTTTAAACCCCTTGAGTATTTCACTTGAGCTGTGAAAAGATTTTGTGTTATCTGAATAGATCACTTTGCAGCTTCCTCTTCTACATAGAAAACACTGAAGAAATAAAATAAAACCTTTTGTTGACATGTCTCAGATGATACCAATATGCACCCTGCACATAACTGCATACGTAAATAACACAATGTATACTTTTTTAATGTCTGTCTGTCAGCTTTAATGTTCATTGCTGCAGTGAAATCAGTTCATGCTACTGTGAAGAGAGAACTGTCAAATACATTATCTTCTGGTGATTGCCTTGTTAGTTTGTCTGGTGGTTTTCACTGCTTACTTCCTACAGATAATGCAAGTAGCTGTAACTTTCTCTGCTACCTGTCTGCTTCTAGGTATCCAAAATTTATTTCTAACTTTGGACAATATTATCATAACGTCTGATTGGAATGATTTTATGTGTTCACTAAATATCACTAGTTGAACTTCAATTTTAGTAGTATAATAGGATGTTTTTCATTATCTATTAATTCTGCTTTTTCCAAACAACCTCTGGAATGCAAAATGCCTCTACTGTCCAGATATGGTGCCAACTGTAAAGCGTCAAATCATGTATTATTAAATAATTCCTCTAAGTTTGTTAAATCTGCAAAGAATAATTCTCTCTTTGCACTTTTTTTTAGCTTGGTGACAAACTGTTTCAGCCAAGCTGTGGCTCAACAATTTTCCAGACTGCTGAGCTTAGTACTATTTAACGTAGTTTCTCCTGCTGGAAGAGTCACATGAACATAAAGTGCTCAAGCATTCCAAATTTGGTTTATTGATTTGGGCTTTAAACTTTTCCTCAGGCCTTTGATCTTTAGAACCTTTCAGCCGTGATGGACCATGTCACCAAATATTGTCCTCCAGCATGGTATAAGCTGTTTCACCACAAATTATCTTCTTTGGAGGGTTTTCCGACCCTTGGCAATGTTTCCACTTATCAGGTGAAGTAAAGGCATGTATTTCTGCAACTCAATTTGATACTCATATAGTGACCCTTTAATCATCAATAAACATATATCTAAATCTGTCCAGAGGATCATTTTATCCGCTCAGCCTTCAAACACCCTCGACAAAAGCTTTCATATCCTTGCCATGACTAATGCCTGCATTAATTGAAACACAGACAGTTTCTTTAATAATGCTATCCTATTTTTTGACATTATGAATAACATACAAATACCTCTCCTCTCTCATTCTCATATCTAAAATATGCAACCACTGACACATTTCAGAAAATATGAACTTTGTAGAGTCATTAGGATTTTTTGGAAGCAGGAGACAGGAAAAATGTGCAACGCCTTCGCCAGGAATCGAACCACGGACATCTCGGTTACGCGTCGAGCATGCAGACCGCTACACCACGAAGGCGGGAGAAATACGTTATAACTTCATCCAAATTACCTTTATTTAGAACTTCCACAAAGTATTAGTTCATTTTTAACTCATTTAATTCCTTTAATTCAGTGCACAACTTTATCCATTTGTACTTTAACTCTGCTGGCAACTCTGAATCCCACTCCAAACCTCTCTCCCATGTTTCCTGCATAGCTCTCCTAATTAACAACATGAGGGGAGAAATAAATCTGATTGGATCAAACACCTTAACTGTATTTACTGCTGATCTCTTATTATTTGACAGTGATTCTAACATTTCAACAGGGAAGTAATATCTGTTCTTAAAACATCCTTTTCCAAATTCCATACTAGGCTCAGCACTTACTATCCCTCTTGGCCCTACTTTCTTCACATAATGCATTCTGAAACCCAAGTCATACAACTTTTTTAAATTAGTTTTAGCTTTCTCAAATTAGAACTCGCATCTCCCAAAATAGATGCCACTTCTAATGAAAGACTGAAAGCCAATTCAACACTTTCTGCTGCATGACACAAATCATCTGCCTACAATAAGCTGTTTTAACATCTCAGCACAATCTCCACTCATTTCTGAGTATTCCTTTAAATGATATTTGATTGTTGCATTCAATAAAAATGGTGAACAGTTACATCCAAATAATACTCTGTTCATCTGCATGATTTTGAAGTCCTAACTGTCATTATCAGGATACTACGAGAATTTTAAATATTGCATATCTTTTTTTGCTATCCCAATCATTAAAAGTGCCTTTTCTATGTTTCAATAAAATCTGATTTTAAATTTGTAAAAAGCAAGAAGGATATCCAAAATATTCTGATTTAGGTTTCGACCTTTTTCTAAGCAGTTGTTTAACGATAGTTTGCCTTCTTCATAACAGCTGCAATTAAATATCATTTGAACTTAAGTACTTTTTTTCTTTATGGACCACTCCTGAAAATGGCATGAAATATCCTTTTATCCTCACACTCTTGAATAATGTTATTTCATATCTGATAATAAACTGTTCTCTCACAAAGCTGCCATTTTTTTAACTCACTCATTTTTCACTTATTTTTTTTTAATTTTTTTTTTTTTTTTTAAGTTGTTATTTTTTAACTCTTGCTGTACCCTTTCAAACTGCCTTTTTGCTAAACCAAAATTGTTTTCCAAAACACTCTGAACTCCTTTTTGACAAGAAACTCATCTCATCTATGTACTACAAATCATCTTCAAACTGCTTAATAATTTGTTTATCCCACTCACTCCTTTACAATGTGCAATTAGTAATTCGTAAACTGTCTAATTCCCACAGCTGGCAAATCCATTTCAATAGTTTTTCTTCCTCTCTCAAATCAACTTATATGAACAAAACTGTTTAATTTTCCTCTGATGAACTTAGCTTCTTATTCTCCCCCCCCCCGAACTCCACCACTCAATACCCAACCAAATATGCTTTCAGACGGTACCAAACATTCGACCAAATAGTATGTTTTTCATGTTCAAAAACAATTCAAATAATCATTAGCAATTAAAATCTGTATCTCTGCTACATCAGTATTGCCACTGTCAGATAACTGAAATCCTTCCTTATGTAACTTATTTATGAACTCTCTAGTTGGCCTCACTATTGTAGTGGAATGTAAGGTTTTAGTTTTGAGTGCTCTGATAATCAGAAGTAGACCCACTTTTTTTTTTTTTTAGTGCAAGTCTTTTTTTTTTAAACTGTGTCACTGGTTGAGTTAAAGATGCAAGTTTGGGAATTCTTAATCTTTACATATTACTAATTCTGTGTTTGCTAATTCTGTGTTTCTAGAATTCTGTGGTTCTAGTTGTTTACATTGCTAATTCTGTGTTTCTAGAAATGGATTGATATACATAAGATCTTTCAGATGCAATATTGCACAACAGCCTAACATTAAGTGAGGAATTATTTCTAATAAGTTGGGCTGTTTAAGTTTGGTAATAGGTCAGATTGTTAGGAATTTGGTTATTCAGCATTTCAAGGAACAGTGAGGTAACATTTGTTTCTTTTACTCTGCATATTTATGTTCTGCACATATTTGTGGCTTTTATTTTCTTGCACATTTGATGAGTCACACAGGCTCTCTAAATGCGACTGAGATTTGCAAATGCATTCAGCCCATTTCACCTTACAAAATGTCTTTTTGTGACCTTTTTTTTTAAACTGCAGTTGCACTTGAATTGGTCATATAATGCTTTATGTTTCTCTGCAAGACTTACATCCCAATTTTCGAGGGCTGAACTTTAGGTGATGTATTAAACATTGCTGCTGAAATCATTTTCTTTTTAATCAAAAGAAAATTTTTATGATAATTGTCAATATTTCTTTAGCTGTTTCTAGGAAATATTTTTAAGTCCTAGAGTTAAACACTTTTCACATACTTCTGCTTCTTCCCTTAGAAATAACAATAAATCTGACACTGTTGACTCTTTGCTGAAATTTTGTTCCTTACTAAACTGTAATACTAAATTTTGCAGTTTTCACTTATACAAAATGGGCAGTAGCAGATTACCATAAGAATTTAAATTAATATGTAGCATTTTTAAGCTTCTAATTTAAACCATTGTTTTGTCATACAATTTTCTTAAATTGGATACATCATTTGAATGATGTACAGTCTCCAAGCGTACCTTCATATGTGCACTAATATTTGTTTTGTCCTAAATTGGTCAGTTAAAATTCTGACGGCATTTTTTTATTTTTCTCTCCTGTTAATGGCAATCCACTTATAGCTTTTGCAACTGAACTGGTGAGTAGCAATCTTAAATAGTTAAATTTCTCAACATCTTGAAAGATATGGTTTTCGTGAATGACCGCTGTATACTGACCTCGAAATTTGCTAAATTTGCCTAAATCACCATTGAAGATATCTAAAGTAATACGAGGTAATTTAGTATTATAATTAGTTTTGATTTCAGAACCTAGTGGAATTGTTTCAAATTTAATGGTATTCTGAATATATCTAGTAATTTTTGATTAACATCTAATGATAGCTTCGCTGTATTCTAAGGAATGTTCTACTTCCATTTCAAATTCTTGCACACTGCTTTGTGCATTAATAACTTCATCATATTTGAATAAACTCTCTAATCTGTCGATTAATGCTGAAAGCGATTCTTGCAAAAGTTCTGCATTTGGATTTTCATTTTGTACATCTTCTACTTTCTTAATTTTGTGACAGTGATTTGAAGCGAACCTCTAATTTTCCTATTTTGTTCAACTGTTCTTCAAGACTCATTTTAATTTCCAAAGATACGTAAATTGCATGCAAATAGATATTGCATCATTCACCTTGTTTCAAGTTGACTTTATAAAACAAAATTAATCCACGGTGTCTTAGCCAATCTTATGATGATCAATGCTTTGAGAGCAACTAAATTTGACATTCTTTTTCAGCTGCTTTACACTAAGCAACATATGAGAATGGTTTGTTGACTTTATTACATCGGTGGTTCTTGATGTCATGCTGAATTCAAATAAACAAGGGTTTATTTTCTTTTAATACTTTATGAATCAAAGACTTTATACAATATATTTACATAATTGTTGCATTAATATTTGCAATTACAATATTAATAATATTAAATGTAATTAATATTATTAATATTGTATTTGGGATTAAGTTAATATTTCTTTGCATTCTATTTCACTACACCTCTCCGTTGCCATACTTCCTCACATTCTCTCAGAACTGAAACTTTTTATTAATTACATATGAATGGCACAGTGCCCTCTAGAGCTTTTTCTATGGTGTAATATTTCTGTTAGATAAAACTGTTTAAAGGCAAAAGAGCTTTTAATTCCTCCCATAGTATCGTGTGCAGTTTAAAATTTGTCAATGGGAATGAAATGCCAAGTGTAAGTTCTTTTATGTTCTCTAAAGAGAAAATTAGTTTTTTCTTTCTTAAAATCTTGTATATACTTGTGATATATTTACATCTTTTCATCAGTTAATGTGTAGTATTTTTCAGATGCCTTGACGAAAATTCTCGTATTTTGGGAGAACTGATTACTTTAAGAAAAAAGGTAAAAATAAAAGTATTGGAGTAAAATTAAGTTTTTAATTTATCATTTATTCATTGCTAATTTTGTATAGTTTATATTTGTAAGAAAATTTGAAATCAGTAACTAGTTTGTATGCCATTATTAATTGAATTTCCTGGCAAATGGAATCTTGTACATCTATTTCTTGAAAATGCTTATATGTTATTAGCATGCAATATTAATAAATAAATTCCACTACACAAAAATCAGTTCTGATAAGTATATTAATTTTCAAAATGAAAGTGATTTTAAATACTGAATAGTGTTGTTTTGGGAGACAAGAAATGTTTCTCAAAGAAATGACAAAAACTATTCAAATACATATTAGGTTCATTCATTGTTCATTTTGTAATGAATACACAGTTCATCAATAGTTGATTTTTGGATTTAATTTTTTAAATACCATTTTTGAATGTAAGATAATATGGTAGGTATTACAAATTGAGCATCGTCAATCATTGAGACATCAAATTATTATTAGTATTATTTAAATCAAAAGGGAGAGACACCGTGTTATTACACTGGTGTGCAAAACTTAAGCAATAGCAGGTTTTTTTTACCATAACTCCACAAGAAATCAACTGAGAGACATGAAATGCAGAAATGAAGGAGAGTATTATGTGCGTAAAGGACGATGAAAGCATCCGAGCTGAAAAAGGAATACAATGCATACAATATGGAATCAAACAAAAACAAGCTTTATTGAACGCATAGTATCATAACTCATGATTGTCTATCCAAGAGGAAGAACAACAAGCAGATGTTCCTTAATGTGAGATATGCCCTCCCACACCATCTCTGCATACTCAGAACCAGCTGGTGCAACATTTCTTGTGGTAGGAGTGCTCATTCCTCAATCAACATCTCTTTGAGTTGTTGGGTGTTCTCCGGAGGATGTAAGCGTGCTGCAATGTGTCTCCCCAAAGCATCCCACACATGTTCGATGGGGTTTAAATCTGGGGAGTACGCTGGCCAATCCATTCGAGTGATATCTTCACTTTCCAGTAGCTCCTCAACAGCAAGAGTCTGATGTGGCCATGCATTGCCATTCATAAAAATTAAGTCTGGGCCAATGGCACCTCGGAACAGACGCACATGGGGAAGGAGTACCTCCTCATAATAGCGATCCCTGGTAACAGACCCTCTGTCGAAAACATGGAGCTCAGTCCGCCCATTCAGCATAATGCCTTCCCAGACAAGAACTCCAGAACCACCGTTACGGTGTCTTTCCTTGATGTTACTGGGATAAAACTGGGTCCCGACCTCTCTCCAAATCAAAGCGCGTTGAGAATCGCTTCTGGTACTGAACCGACTCTCATCCGTAAAGAGGACACGGCTCCATTGATCAGTTGTCCAGTTTTTGCGCTGTCTGCACTACTGTAAACGGTGGCATCGGTGGCCAACTTTCAACGGGAGGCAGCATTCAGTACGGCAGGCGAATAGGCCCCCTTTGTGAAGGCATCTGGCCACAGTAAGCCGTGACACTTGTCGCCCCGTTGCTGAGCAATGGCGCTTGCTGACTGCTGTCGGCCTCTTTTCGCCTGCAGGACGATATATCGGTCATTCCCTGCAGATGTTGTCCTTGGGCGGCCACCACCAACCTTTCTAACAGCTGTACCTGCGGTTTGGAACGCTTTCCAAGCGTGCGAAACGACACTTTTGTTTATTCCGAACTCTGCAACTACACTGGTGACAGTACGCCCCTCCTCCAGCTTTCCGATCATTCTTCCACGTCTGAAGTTGTCCAGGTTATTTCTTCTAGCCATATTTCATGAACTGACTCACTGGCACTTGCAGCGAATATGTTGAATTGCGTCTCCGTCCGTTCTTTTATTCTACTGTTGAGCTGCGCGCGCCGACATCACACGTTTTGTGTACACTCACATTGCCTCTGACGTTTCATTTCTGATATTTGCATACGCATGACATTTCTACTGACTTACGTGTTCATTGTATTGATCGCTAGACCTCCTTTTCTGCAATTTCATGGCTATCTGCTAAATTTTTGCATTGTTGCTTAAGTTTTGCATACCAGTGTAGTATCATC
This sequence comes from Stegodyphus mimosarum, assembly GCA_000611955.2. NCBI lineage: Eukaryota > Metazoa > Arthropoda > Arachnida > Araneae > Eresidae > Stegodyphus > Stegodyphus mimosarum. Next base: position 408,103 of record KK115653.1, on the reverse strand, counting down.
AAAATAATTAAATATCTGCAACTAGCTTATTTCACTTAGGATTAACCATAAAATTGTAATGCTCTTTTTAAGACTATGCTAATAGTAACCACATAGTTTTACAAAGATTGAGCATGCATCTGCAAAATATAGATATTTATTATGTACATACATAAGTGTTGCACACATAGTTATTATCTCTAAATTTTTATGCATTTAAAAGTGTATAAGAAAGCATAGCATGTATAGACTCAACTATACATTAAGAAAAGAGAAAGTGGATTAATGTGTATTCCTGTTTTAGTAGTATCCCCCCATTATTTGTGGGGGTTACTTTCCTTCCCCTCCAGTGAATCCTGAAAATCCATGAATTATTAATGCAGTTTTAAAATGGCTATGTATGATATTATATCAGGGTTACCACGCTACCTAGAAAACCGGGAGAACCAGAAAAAGTCAGGGAATTCGAAAATTGACCAAAAAATTCAGGGAAAAGTCAGGGAATTTAAATATTTTAGTCAAAATCTGGCAAAGTCAGGGAATTTCATACAGCGATCCCCCTAAAAAACACGAGTTTTGGGCCGATGTTGAAAGCGATAGCTTTCTTGATGCGTTAGCATCATACGGGCAGCTGGCACAGAGCCAATGTTCGCAGCTCCAATCAGATTGTCTTTTAGAAACGCAAAGCAAGTTTCCAGCAGTTTTGGTTTCCTGTAGCCTCGAGAATCGAGATACTCCCATGTTCATGTGCAGTGCATGTTGAACTAAAGAAAATACGTATTCTTGTATAAAACAAAATTGGCTGAATCATAGTATATGGTATTCTACTATTCTAACCTCCATGTATGGTACACACGGGATTTTTCGACATTATGGTGAGCAGTAAACGGGTCATTTTGGTGTTGGCAGCAATTTTCAAAATTGTCCTTGATCTGTAGCATATAGTAGGATTTTACTGCAAAATCTTTTTAAACATTTTTTTTTTAAAAATTATTTTTCCTTTTTAATAAATGCCATATTTGCATTTTGCAGTAAAATAAAAAAAAAATAGTAATCAGTCATCTTGGCTAACCATTTAATGTAATTATATTCGCCAAAATATCGTTGATTATTTTAATTCAGTTTTTAATTATTTTAATGTTATTCTTATCATTTAATCTTGCTTCTTCCCTCTAAATTTATTTATTAGTAGTAAATAATATTTTCAAATTTCTTCTCTAGCATAATCCTGAAGCTAATTCTAGCAGTATGATGACATAACATCACGAAATTTAATGCACGTATTTTTTGTTTATGTATGCTGCTAAATAAATGTAAAATACCTAAATTTATTTAAAAAATATTGTTAAATAGATTTCTTTCTTTCGTTTAACTGCAAAATGTCTGCAAAAAAAGACATTTTTTAATCCAGATTGGACAGAGTCTAATCTCAATCTTCAGTGAAGAAAACAACTATTATAGTTAAAATAGCAATGCTTTGGGGATTATAAGTCATATCTAATTGGCAAATTTTTGTGTTTTCAAGTGGTACCATAATTAATTTACCGCTTAGCACAGCCAAAGTGAATTATGCGGAAAGACTGAAAAAGACACCTGGAAAATCTGGAAAAGTCAGGGAATTTCATTCTTCTGTTTGAGTGGCAACCCTGTTTTATTCACTAATATATGCTTCCCAAGCATATTCTAAAGACAGTATTACTCATTAATACAGTAATAATGTAGTAATGGTAAATTAAAAACAGTAATAATATTTTATAGCATGTACATAGTAATGATAAATTAAAAACATTTTAATTTTATTGTACATATTACCAATAATGAATGATGATGATGATAAAATTTGTTGTGCCGTATAAAGAGGATGATTATGGTGGCACTGATGTATGGCACAGCTTAACTGCTGCTAGGTGTTGTTTCTTCAGGAGAATCAGGAGGTGGTGCAGTATTTTCTTTGGGTGTGGTTTGGTTATTTTTTTTTACCTTCGTTAGGAACATGGTTATTGGCAGCTGGCGTCATTGTTTTTTCATGGTGGTGAAAATGGTTTTGCATGTTGACATGGATGAATCAGTTGCATTTGAGAACTGTAGTGAACAAACCATGTAAGGGTCCTATGATTTAGCTTTCTCTGACAGTTCCTTCACATGAGTTCAGCCAACCGTTGAGTGAGACTCTCATTCTCTTCCTCTTGTGATGGGTCTTTCTGGACCTCTGTTTCTCCTTCTTCTTCTGAAGACTTCATCAGCTTTCATCCATCAGAGGCAGACAATGGGTGTGTGTTAATGATTTCGTTGAACTCCTCACGAGTTACATCATCAATGCCATCACCCCTGATTAGCTGTGCCAGTTTCTCTGACTTGGTTGACAGCATCATGATGAATTTCGTCAGGTGAAAAGCCTTTGTACTCATGTACACATTCCGACCACAGTTTTTTCCAAGCGTGCATTTCGAATTTCTTTTTTCCCTAATGCAAATATGAAATTGTGCCAGTATACTTTTAACTGGAAGTACTCTTCCTCATCTATGGCATCAACTAATTGCTGAAGACACTTCCCAATGTAAAGTGCCTTAAATGCACAAATCACTCCTGGTCTGGCTGGAGGAATGATGTGGTATTGGGAGGAAGAAACTCAATCTGAACTTCTTCATCATACAAATCCATAGGGTGACAACCAGCATTATCCGTGAGCAGCAACACATGAAATTCCATTCCCTTTTTACAGAGGTATTTTTCCACTTGAGGGACAAAATGCTGATGAAACCATTTGGATGTCAGGACCTTCGTAATCCAGGCCTTTGAATTATGCATCCAGAAGCTAGGCAAAGTGTTTTTATTTTTGTTCTTGAGACCATTTGGATGTCAGGACCTTCGTAATCCAGGCCTTTGAATTATGCATCCAGAAGCTAGGCAAAGTGTTTTTATTTTTGTTCTTGAGAGCCCTGGGATTTTCAGATTTATAAATGAGTACAGGTTTCATCATCCAGCGAGCAGTATTGCCACATGTAATAAGTGCCACCGTGTCCTTTTGTGTTTTGAATCCTGGGGCTTTCATTTCCTCCTTCATGAAAAAGGTTCTGGAAAGCATCTGCTTCCAGAACAACTCTTCTTCATCCAAGTTAAATACCTGCTCTAGCTTAAATCCCTTCCCCTTAGTGAGTTGCTTAAAGGTCTCTTTATATTTCCCTGTGGCTTCTGTATCTGCAGATGCAGCTTTTCCGTGGAATTTTCCAGTTTATAGTTGGTAACATTTCGCAAACCGAGAAACCAACCCTTGCTGGCTTGAAATTCTTCCACGTCTGATGCTGATGATACACCTGGCTGTGGTTCTCATTCATTGACTCCACTGAATTTAGAATATAAGTTCTAGAATATAAATTTAGAATATAAATTCAGTGCATTCTTACGAATCATCTTTGTGTCCAAAGGGATTTTTTTTTCTTTAAGTCTTGTATCCAGAATGCTAAGGCAGATTCCATCCTGATGATTGCCTTGTTTCGTACAACATTCACCCTCTTAACACTTCCACAAAAACTCAATGTTACACTAGATCTGATTACTTTCTCATTTTTCTTTATGTAACACACATTGCTTTCATAACTCCGTAATGGCATCCTACTGTAGCATAACTTTTCCCTTTCTTTACCATATCAAGCAATTCTGCCTTCTCATATAGAATCGTAACCTTTTTTTGGTGCTTAGGTTCCTTGCCAGAAGCTGGAGAAGATGCAGGGTGTTTTTGTGGCATTATGGGATATAAATAATAAAGGGGTGCAGTAGTAATTATATAACACACACCAAAAACTTGAATTAACAATTCAAACAATCATATATAGGGTGTAAATAATACGGGGGTACAGTATAATTAGATATGAGACACCAAGAACTTGAATTCAAACAATCACTTTGAAAACCCAAGAGCGACTGAGAGAGAGAATTGTTTGCTTCTCGTGCATGAAGATGCTTAAGGAGAAACAAAGGCTTGTAACTGACATTGCAACTGTAAAATTATTTGCCAGTTACTTTGAATGTGAGCGTTTTTCTGCAAAAAAATGGCCTAAGAAATTCACGAAATTGCTGAAATTATGGGGAAAAAGAAAAAAAAAAAACTTCGAGAGCAAAATCCGTGAGTATGTGGGGCTATGAACAGTGAACTGCTCATGGGTGAGGGTATACTGTTCTTCATTTGGATGTATGATTATTTCTAACATTGATAATGTGTGCATTCTAGAGTAAAAGCCAAGGTGAAGATGTCGATGCTGAATAATTGTTATCCCCTCTCATATTCTTTAATCTGGCTTCTGTAATACAGCTTATACTGAAGTGATATTTTTGTGTAATCTATTTGTAAAATAATTGGCTTATCAGCTCTTTATTTAACATTTTGACCTGAAGATGTAAGAAAGGTAATAATTTGTTATGATATTAATGAATAACTATGTATATTACTTAACATGCTTATGAATTAAAATTAAATATTACTTTACACTGCTTATGAATGTTATTTTCCATGCCACACTGTACTGAACTGTTACTGTTCCACAATTTGTTTTTTCATAAAACTGGAGGGGGATATCTAATTTTTTTTATAAATTCAGAATTTTCTCTCTGGAATATGGATTCATTAATAACAGAATTTTAATAATAATTTTTTCTGTATAGGTAAAGACTGGCTTCATTTTGTATGCGTATATTTTTTGTTTAAAATTCTTAGCTTTTGTTATTTTAAGAACATATTTTCCTTACTTTTAGTGCATTTGATTTAATATAGAGCAAAAAATTATTTAGTTTTTGAAAGATTACCTTTTTTTAGAAGTAATCTTGTTTATGATAATTTTAGGATATTTTATTTCTTCTGTTGCATTATGTAATCTATATGTGCATTAGTACATAAGCTTTTTTTGTACATGCCTTAAAAATGTACTGGTTTTATCTTGAGAATCTTTAGTTGAACAATTTGTTCTTGAATTGTTTTCTTCTAAAATTTAGACTCGTGCAATTGTGCATTTATGAACTTGGATCCTACATTTATCAATGCATGGTTTCATAAGTCTAGGTTTTATAACAGCTGATGTCAGCATGCTAATTTCTGTGTTGCATATCTATTTATAGAATAAGCTTCGAAACATTATTATTCTCTAAATCTATATTCCCAAATATCTAGCATTCTGATTTGCTTGGATATTCTAATCATGCTTCATTCATTGCTGAGCTGCGAATGTCTAAAACAGCTGAAAATATCTACAAGTTTTTGAAAGAATTGCAGCATAAACTCACTCCTTTGTGGAATGAGGAAAGGAAGTGTCTGCTAGAGCTAAAAGAAAAAGAGGTAATGTGAATGGTTTATTAATTTGAGTATGCTTTGAAAATGGATGCCATCACATATGTATGCTGGCGCATATATGAAGCAGGGCATATTTAAATTTGAAACTATGTTTTCTTCTTTTATGCTTTTGTTTTTTATCTTTCATATTATATACAAGATTTTGGTATGCAAGATTATAATAGCCCACTAATACGTCACTTGAATTTTTGTAAATTTAAGAGTAAGTTTTAATCTAATCAAATTTTATTTTGACATGATTTTGCCTGCCTCAGTATGGTCATTTGTTAGAACAGTTAGTTTAAATGGTCTTTCTATAGCCAACTTATTTGATTAAAAAAACTCTTTCTTTTTTTTTTTTCCAAAATGGCTAGACCCTTGCTTCTTGAACATTTTTCAGAAATGGCAGAATTTATCAATTATTTAGCTATCTCATTACTGAAAGCATTGCCCTGATTATCTCAAAGGGTAGACCAATTTCACAGTGTAGGGTTTAAAGACACAGAAAAACATGCAAGCCTTGTACTAGATTCAAACTCATCTTGAAGCTGAGACTAGCAGTCAGCCTCTAACCATCACATCACTCACAGAAACAATGTAACTTAACAGCTATCTATATTCAACTATCTATATTTAATGCACTCATCATACTGCTGCTTATATTAAATACAAAGCATTTTTTGTGCAATGTTGGAAGTTCTAAAAAGTAGACTGTTTTCTGGGATCTTTAAAAATATTTTTTTGTACATCCACTCTGAACTCTTCAGCCTTGCGCAGTTTTGCGATGTAATGTAACTAATGCCATTAAGAGAAGTATCCCTGAAGTCAGTGCCTTTTAATTAAGAAAATCTGGCAGGATACTGTAAATAACTATTGGATATTGCAGAAGTTACCAATCCAGTTTTATTCAGATGCTGCTGAAGATAATCATGACCCAGCAGAAGGCAGAAGCAGGTTACAGCAACCCTTATAGATGATGTATGTCCTATGCTTTGCTCTTGAAAGACATTCCCAACTCTTTTCAGCAATAATGTTCTGATAATGGAGGCGCATTAGTAGATTGAATTTCCATCCAGTGACTGTTTAATAGTTTGTGTAGAAAGAAGAGTATTTGGTGGGTGATGATAAGAAGGGCCATTCAGGAAGTTTATCAGCAGCCACATTGTCTGCAGTTCCACAATAGCCACACATTTTTTGTAAAACATATTAAAATAAGTCATGTTTTTTGTTTCTATTTTCATGTATGAATTAGATAAATGTTATAATTCTTGTAAATTTATAATTTTTAGATATTTTTTTATTTATTCAGGAGTTTTTGTTACTAATTTTCTTGTATGTATAATGCATATTTTAAATTTTTTTGCTGTTAATTTTTTTTAGTAGTAACCTTTAGGCTTTTAGGAGTGTAATAAAATATAGGTTAAATTTGTAACCTATATCATCATTAAATTATTTTAGTATGTGCAGGAATTATTCTAACAGGGTAAAGGTGCTTAATTATTATTCTTATTTATTACAGTGCAGTGATTTGGGCATTTCCTTTGATGGCAAATTAAATCCATGGGACTTATTTTACTACTCTACAAAAGTTGTAGAAACAAAATATAATGTAGATAAAGAAAAGCTGAAGGAATATTTTCCTCTCTCTGTTGTTACTAAAGGCTTGCTAGAAATTTATCAAGTAGGCATATATCTGTTTATTCAATTATTTTCAAAATTTATTAATTTCATTCTCATTTTGGATTGAATTTGTTGAAGATGCACACTTAGAATGTTTCACAGCTAACCTTCATCATTTCCTTGTTCCATATGTGTTACATACCAAACTTTTATCCTTACCCTGTCATGTATTTCTGTATCAAGGTAATCTATGGGAGCAGTACACATCAAATGCCTAATAAAACTAACTTTTCTCATTTTCATATTTATTATATGTATATTTGACATAGAAATTTTAATATTTCCATATCATACATGTATAACAAACCAAGCTATCATTTTTTTTGTTAATCATATGTTCATACATCATTATTTGGTGTATGGAAATGCACATATTTCATTGGTTGACCTAGGCAAAAATCAGTTTTTTGAAGAAATTGTTTGCGGGACGGCACTTCAAATGAAACATTTTCAGTTCAGTTCCAAAAAGTCCTGCATAGCTCAGCAGGATACAGCTTACAACAAAAGATGTTTGGTAAGGCTAGGAACCTTCCAATGGTAAATGATGGAATAAAACTCGGTTTGGATAGCCTCACTTGTCAACAGATGTGATGACCTCCATTACTTATCACATGAAACATAGTATGTTTCTGTAATGCAAGAAAAAAAAGTTTTGCAAGGAAATCAAATCTACTGCATTTTTTAAAATAGTTTCTGTAATGACAACTATTCTGCTAGTAGTATCTTACATTCAACAGTCCTTGAAGATTGCTAAAGAAGATTGCTAAACCTGCATAAAATTACGTGGCACCTTGAACATTGCTAAACTGCAGCAAGAGGACCTCTTCCTCCTTTCTCCCAGGAAAGGGACTAACTTAATACACACCATTAGGCTTTCCATTTCACTCCACATACATGCTGAGTGACATTAAAGGATGAGCAAGGCTTAAAATGAATATGTATGTACACTGACAGAAAAAAAAAAAGTCCCAACACCAAGGAAAAATTATTGTAGAGTAATGAAATTCGGACAATGCGTTTGCCTAGTTAACATGTTTAATTGATTAAATTTTCAAGATCACAGGTTTATTTAAGCTCAAGGAATTGCATTTCAAATGTGAAATGCTGTTACATTAATAACCTGTATAACCTCCAGAATTCTGAATGCAAGCCTGCAAACATGCATGCAATGTGTCATACAGGTGTCGAATGTCACTTTGTGGTATGGAGTTTCATGCTTTTTGTACTTGTTCTCTTAATACTGGGATGGTCAGTGCTGTCTGTGGATGATGCTGGAGTTGTCGTCCAATGATATCCCACATGTGCTCAATTGGAGATAGATCTGGTGATCTTGCAGGCCAAGGTAACATGCTGACACTCTATAGAGCACATTGTGTTTCAACAGCTGTATAAAGGTGAGCGTTATCCTGGTGGAAAACTCCTCCTTAAATGCTGTTCATGAATGACACCACTACAGGTTAAATTACCAGACTGGCGTACAAATCTGCAGTCAGTGTGTTGGGGTAACCACGAGAGTACTCCTGCTGTCATAGGAAATTGCTCCCCAACCCATGACTCCAGGTGTAGGTCCAGTGTGTCTAGGCCGCAGACAGTTTGGTTGCAGGCATTCCTCTGGCCTCCTTCAGACCAACACATGGCTATCATTTGCTCCAAGGCAGAACCTGCTTTCATCAGAAAACACAACAGGTCTCTACTTCATCCTCTAATGAGCTCTAGCTTGACACCACTCATGTTGCAAACAGCAGCAGTTCGGAGTCAGTGGCATGCACGCTACAGGGTGTCTAGCTCGGGGCTGTCCTTCAAACAACCGATTTGTAACAGCTCGTTGTGTAACTGTGGTACCAACTACAGCTCAAATTTCTGCCACAGATGCAGTGCAATGTACCACAGCTGTACACCAAATACGGCGGTCTTCCCTCTCAGTAGTCCCTCATGGCCACCCGGAACCCAGTCTTCTTGAAGCAGTACCTTCATTTGACCACTGCTTCCAACAATCATGCACAGTGGATACATTCTGACCAAGTCTTTCTGCAGTGTCATGGAAAAGAAGATCCACCTTCTCATAGTCCTATTACATGACCTCGTTCAAACTCGGTGAGCTGTTGATAATGGCTTCTTCGTCTTCTTAAAGGCATTCTTGGCTAACATCAACTCAATACATCGGATTTCGAAGATAAATAACCCTCACGAATTTTACAGCACGCATGTAAAGCAAACTGGATTTGCAAGTTCCAAGTAGCGCTATTAGCTCCACGCTTATGCACGAAGTGCGAAATTTGAATCAATGTCATTTTTCACATGTGTAAACACGCCTACCAAATTTTGTTTATCTAACACAACTCTTTCTTGGTGTTGGGATTAATTTTTCCATCACTGTATAATAATTAGAACTAAAATAATAAACTCTAGCATTTAAGCAGTTTAGATTGAAAATTTATGATTTTACAAATTAAAAAGAATTTTTTACTGAAGTGATGACAGAATTTTTACTAAAGTGATGACACTGTCCTCAAAAGCAAAAAACTATTATACCAGTTAACTATAATATAAACTATTATAGCAAAAAATATTGATTTTGAAAAAATTATTTAAAAAAAATTTTATACCTGTTAAATCAAAGCATAATCAATATTATCTTTAAGATAATCTTGAAAATAAGCATTAAATTTTAAAAAAACACAAAAGAAAACTGTAAATTAATTTTGTTAAATGTTCCAAT
>KK115653.1:383367-398285 GCA_000611955.2 Stegodyphus mimosarum | reverse complement strand
TGTATATATTTTTATACTAAATGCATATCCATCAACTTAGACTAATTTTATTTCTGTATCAAAAACTTTAAGCCTTCTTAATAAATATTTTCACAAAATTGCTTATGTATTTAGAACATTAAAATTTCAACCACCTTTAAAATGTACTGTCTAATTCTACCTTCCTGATAGCTCTTAAAGTTTCCACAAATGTAAACTTTTCTGTTAACAGTGCAATCCCACAGTCCTCGCACAATATCTTTACAGGTGTTCTATTACCTTTCAGTATTTCATCTTTTCAAACACAGTTTATGATTTATGCTGCACTTATTAGTACTATCATTGATGTCTTGAGAATTATAATGCTACTCAGAATAAGAAACTGAATTAAAAATTCCAAGTAGTTGACTGCAGCATAAACATATTTTTAATCCTGACCTTTATTAACAATGCCTTAATAGTAGCAGATACACAGACTAACAAAACCAAGTTCAAAATGTGGTAGATCATCGAAATATAAGCTGTAAATAATACAGATGCATGTGATAGAGTATCTGTTTTATGGGCCTGTTTCTCAATAAACGCTAATAACTGTACTAATAAAATGCAAATATGAGAAATCACCAGTCAGAGATAAATTTATTTATATTTATTCTTACATGAAGTATGAAAATTTCTTACTGTATTTATACTTTAATAAAGTTATTCTGGTATCGGCTGGACTTATTTCTGCTCTTACCTGAGCCTCATGGAATCCCAAATAGAGCTTAACATGTGAAAGTTCGTGACTTGCTAAACATTGTGAACATAGTAACTGGAGATGAGAAGAAGAATGGTAGCACTTTTCCACTGCAGAAAAAGTCTGAACTGTAAAAGCATCGTTGGCATCAGGAAATGTCGAGCGTAACAACATCATAGATTACTAAAAGGACAAAATGTCATAACTCATAAAAATCAGGGTAGCAATTGATAGAAATAATCATTGAGCAGGGAAGCAGTTGATAGAAATAATCATTGAGCAGGGTACCAGTTGATAGAAATAATCAATGAGCTACCCAGATGGAAAAGTGGTTACTAACACTGATTTTGTCAAAACCAAAGGCCCAGGTCCAGACCTCTGAGTAGGCATGGATGTTTATAAATGTGTTTGTTTGTGGCATGGGGCACTAAAAATATATGGCGAACTCAAAGTTCTCTCAAGAGGTTGATGATATGGAAAGAGGGGTGGAAGACCCTTGGTGGGGTCTACTCCAAAATGGAGCAATGTTGGACTGTCACCTGTATGCTGCTCAAACTTCTTGCCAATAACCGACACAGTCTTGTACTTTTTGTCATGATAAAATTCATTGAACAACAACAGTTGCTTGTGAGCTACTTAAGTGGGATTATTGTGAGCTACTTAAGTTATTGTGGAGATAGCTTGACACCTGCACTACCAAATTAACTTTCAATCACCTCTTTTCATTTTTTCTGCATTCTAAGGTTTTGGAAAACACGAAGCAATGGGTGCCTTTCAGGACTAACATGCCATATTTAACCCCTACAATTGTATGATGTTTTGACGCCAGATGACAGTTTTGAAATCGAAGTTTTTCTCGAGGGAGAGTAAAGTGGTGAAATTAAAATTTTAGCTGGAGTAAACTAAGGATAAAAAGAAACTGAAATACTTTTATTCATACTTAGCACAGGGTCAGTAAAGTCCCCATTCACCCATGTACATAATATTTAATCCAAAACAACTTGTAAATTAATCACAAATAACTAATTATTACATCATGAACAATTATAATATAAAGTAATTTGTATCAGCCCACAGAATAGAGAAATGCCTGGTGCTGCCATCTATTGGCATTGTACCCTTTGTATGCACGCCGTTATATTTTATATACTGGTTTTAAAATCGTATAAATAATCTTTTAATTAACAGTTTTCATTTAAATGCAGCAAATATATAATATTTAGCATTTGTATGTCATACATTTGCAGATTTTGTATTTTTTCTCCCCCATCAATAGAATTTATTAATCTTCAAACATGATACCTTAAAACGAGGTATATTAATTTCATAATTGCAAAATATTGAGCAATCATAGGGTAGTGCTGCCATTTAGAATCAAAAGAAAACACTAGAAACCCATGATTAGAACTTTTGGTGTAAAAAAATTATCATTTTTTAGGAGGTTAAAAAATTGACAAACCTCTGGTATATTTTTTATACCGGTGCCTTTCAAAGGGTTAAATCGAAATTAATAGAAGAAAGTAATGCAGAAATAGCTCACCCAGTAGTTTGTGTAAGCAAGAAAGATAGAAATATTAGATTGTGTTTAGATTATCAAGCACTGAATGCAGTGACAAAGCCAGATGACTTTTCTATGGAAAATGCCATTGATTTAATGTACAGTATAGGAAGAGACAATGTCATAACAACATTGCATTTTTTAAGGCAATTCCCATGGAGGAGGAAAGTAAAGAATATACATACTTCAAAACTCATTGAGGTCAATATCAGTGTAAAGTGTTACCTTTTGGTCTATGGAACGCAGAAGCAACTTTTCAGAAAGTAATGAATAACGCGCTGAAGGAATTTCAACAATTTTTCAAGAGCCTATATTGACGACATAGGTATATTTTCTACTGATTTTCGACATTCATCTCCAAGATTTGGATAAAGTTTTCACCAAACTAGAGTCACTTGGATTTACTATCAATTCGAAGAAATGTTCCTTTGCAAAACCACAAATTAAATATTTAGGACACATTATTGGATTGGGGAAACATCAGCCAGATCCCGAGAAAATAGAGGCAATCAAGTAACTGGAAACGACGAAAAAGAAGATACATCTCAAAAGTGTGTTAGGATTATGTAATTATTATCGTGATTATATTCCAGGGTATGCAGAGATCACCTACCCACTCACGGAACTCACGCAAAGTAAACAACAGGAAATACTCGAATGGAAAGAAATTCATGAGTCAGCATTTCAACAACTTAAGGAACAATTAGCAGTGTCAATGAAACTGATCACCCCAACACAGCAGGATCCATTTGTCATTTATTCTGATGCATCTCAAATCAGGATAGGTGCATGTTTATCACAGCAAAGTGGAGAGAAACAATTTTCCATGGGCTACGCAAGTAAGAAATTATCGAAACCTGAACAAAGCTGGTCAACCGTAGAGCATGAAGCTTACGCAATAGTGTGGGCATCAAAAAAATTTGAACCATGGATATTCGGTTCATCTGTGAAAATTGTGACCGATCACAATCCACTAGCGGTCATAGCACTGCAGAAATACAATCTAGAAATAGAACATTTGTGTAGGATTAATAGGACTGTAGATCAGTATTTTTACTGCTGCCATTTCCTTCATGGCGGTGATCGAGAAAAAGAATACAAAATCTTGAAATAACCAAGCTTTGTGTTAAATTTGAAATTTCATGCATGTAGAAAGGGTCACCATTGTAGGTGTTGTGAATGGTGGCTGAGTGTTGGTTCTCACAAGACATGACTATACATTGCTAAAATGATCAACTTGATAACACAAACGTATTCATAAAAACACAGTAGCTACTACATGATACTTGATTCTCAAACCTTACAGAACTGATGTTAATGACAATCCGATGTCAGTTGATGATGCAGGCAGCTATTACGAAACAGTGTGACATCAGCAGCAGCGCATGCAGCTGAACATAAGGCAACCACAGCATCAAGATTTAAGTGAAAAATCAATTTCTTTTAAATTCTTTAAATTCATTCACATTTAGGATTATTGGAAAATATTTCTGTAATGCGCTATAAAAGAATGCAATGAACAAGACATAATTTCTATAATGTAAATAAAGATTTATTAATGCTAAAAAACTATGAAAAATACAATAATACATTGTGTTAGTTTGCATGTGGCTTCTCTTTTCAGATTCACTGCATATTGTTTATCACTTATTTATATCCCTTAGATAAAAGAATATTATTCATTCCTGTAAAATTTGGTTATTACTAATTGGAAAATATATTTGAAAGTTATTTTCAGTTATGTCATGATGGTTTAATTGCAATATTTTTTTATTAATAAAAGACAATATTTCTATTTTAAATTTTGTACCCTTTTCTTTTCCTCCCCTCTCCTCCTTGTTTCACATGTATTAGAAAATTGTTGTAAAGTTTTAAGCTTAACATAAGGAAATATGTATTATTTTGTAATGATTATGTATGAAATATTCCTATTGAACTAGCTCAGGGCTCCTAAAGGTATACTTAAAATCGTTTTACACGTATCTGTGTATAAATTTATTTAAAGCACTTGATAAAAACAGTCAGATTTCTGGTGGCAGCATATTTGGTTAAACATATGTTTAAGTGGTGAGGTCTCTTTTTTCCCTTTGCTTTGTTTTATTTATTTGTTTTCAAAAATGTTTTAAATCAAAATTATGAGAACAAAATTTCTTTTGTAACATTGCATATTTCCTTTATTTTTATTGATTTTTGAAAAATTTGCAAAAAAAAATTTTTTTCTCATAATTATATTTGAAATAGGAATTACTTGGCTTAAAATTTGAAGAAATAAAGAATGCTGAAGTGTGGGCAGAAGATGTGCAGTTGGTGAGTTGTCATCTTTCTTTTTTTTCCCCTTTTAATTTTAAATTGCTTATTCATTTTTCTTGTTATTTAAAAGTATCATTGAAATGTTTCTCCTCTCTACTCTTGTATTATATAAATTTGTCTGTAAGACTTGTGTGTTAAAATGCCAGTTAAGTATTTCCCTTTTTCCAGTACTGCAAATAATCATCTGTACTTTAACCAACTATTCGAGGGGAACATAAGAAAACATATCTGTAACATTACCTGTTTTTTAATTTGTATACAAGCTTCACATTTAATAGCATATCTTAATTTAATGTTTACTTTTCTGATAAGTCTGATGTTATTTTAAGTGAAAACAGATCACCATGAACACAGTGATCTGTTTTCACTTTATTCAGAGGCTTGCACAAATTTTTGCACTGCACACATTAAGCATTATATGTATTATATTCGTTATATACTAATATTCTTTTCTTGAAACTTCATTCATCATTAAGGTTGCTATCATGTAGTTAGATTTTGCAGCAATGTTTATCTTTGGCACTAAGTGGCACCCCATTAACAGAAAAGTACCAATTTTTAATAGTGTAATATTTTGTAGAATTTAGATGATTTGTTGGCAAAAAGCTGATACAATTGGTTTTTGAAAATCCTCCATGCAGTCTGAGCCATATGATGGATGGACCAAAACATCCCAACCTAGCTGCAATTTTATTTTCTGAGTCTGTACTGAAGCATGTGGTCTGATGTTGCTATTTTGGTGACAAGAACTTAGTGGAATCAGTAAAACTCATTTAGTGACAGCAGCTCGTAGTAACATCTCTATTCAGTTCCACCTTGTTTGGAGAACTTTGCTTATAAAGCAAGTGTAAATCAATCTTTGATGACTTCATCTGTATTGGCTCTCTTGCTTTCACTATGATATTTTATGATTAACACTCTTCTACATAATTCACTTTTCATAACCAGTAATGAATTGCCTGAGTAATGATTAATTTTCATTGCTTTAAATAACAAATTGCGAAGAGAAATGCAGTATCCCTAAATGCAAATGTCACAAAATCATAAATGGCACAATATTTAGCAGCATCACTTTAATCTCATGAGCTGTCGAGTGATTATCACTATCTTTATTAGCCTTTATTTAAATCATATCTTTTATGACAGATCATCCAGCACAAAATGCATCTTTAAGTTTTTTGACAAGTTTGTGATGCAATCTTTCATTTTTAGAAGTTAGAAAAATATAATAAAAAATATTATTTATCTACTGATATGCTTAAAATTTAACTAATGATAACTGAAAGGTAACTTTCAAAATGAAGAGTGATACATGTGTAAATGAAGTTTTTTTCCACAAAAGTACGATATTCTAAAAAGTAATGTTCCAGTACAAAGCAGAAAAGTGGAACTAATATATGCTGCAAACCAATATTTTTAAACAAAATGCTGTGTAATAATTCTCACATACCATAAATTTGTGTATGTGATTCTGTAGATAAATAAATTTTAAGTATATATTTATATATATTCATATATTTTTAGTACAAATTATTTAGGTTCCTCTGCAGTGTGGAAGGAATATGCATTTGAAATCTTTGACTGTATATTAAAAGTAAAAGTTTAAAAAACAATTGTTTCATCATATTTTTGGTTTATTGAGATGCATGTTAGACTTAAGAGAGAATTTTTATAAATAAATGTTCGTTATATAAAAATATTTATTAAATGTTTAATTTTTAGTTGAATTATCATAAATTCTATCAACAGCATTCAGTTCATCTTCACTTATCTTGTTACCCCGGCTTTCTGTAACATTACCTGAAAAATTGTTATTGCTTTCTTAGAAAGTTAAATCATCTGCAGTAATATCTAATGCTTTACTCATACCATGTTTTTTAAAAGAGTGTAGTAATTTATTTACATTTTTTTCATGTTTATCCATGCACACCAAGTGAAATTGTGAGTTAACAGAATTCCAAGCTTTGCGTGAATTTTGTTAAATCCCAGACCTATCATGTGTTATGTAACTTTAGGCGTAAGACACACCAAACTCTGAACCAACTAATTTTTTAAGCTTAAAAATGCATTTCATAGTCTAAAAGATATAGTGTTCTGTCTTAGTCTATTGTGCATATCTGGAGCAAACGGGTTAATTCTCAATTGTTCTACTCTAATTTCTCTTATGTATTTTACAGTTATTGTATTTTAAAGTTTTTATAATATGCACTTAATATATTGCCTCATGCTTCTCTCTCCCTCTCTCTCTTTTTTGGCCATATTTTAGTTTAGTGTTGCAGATGCTCATAATGGAACACTATTGGGATATTTCTTCCTAGATTTATTTCCCAGGGAAGGGAAATATACACATGCTGCTTTATTTGAATTGCAGGTAAATATTTAAATTTTTTTCTGTTCTCTAGTTTTTATGGAAATAATACAAAAATGCAGTATTTATTTTTATTGAGGAAAATTTTTGGAAGGGTATGCTATTTTTTTAATAATCATTCTTTTGTAGCCAGGTTGCCGTAATGCTGATGGTTCATGCCAAATCCCTATTGGTGCCATGGTTGCAAATTTCAGTAAACCTTTAGCAGATAAACCTTCTTTGCTGGATCATGAGGAGGTATAATTTGATAGATTCTTAACAATAATTAACTGCTATTAACTATAACAAATAATAACAGTATTTAAATTTTGGTGTTTCTTTGTTAAAAGTAGATAATACACAAGCCTTGGCAACATTTGAAATATTCATATCAAATCAGGTGATTAAGTGTGCCAATTTTGCTGACTAAGCTTGGTGACTACTTTAACAATGAAGTACTTTAGTTTTTTAATTATTTCTCCCTTAGGTTGAAACATATTTTCATGAGTTTGGACATACCATGCATCATGTATGTGCTCAAACAAATTTTGCAAAATTCAGGTAAGTTATTATTAATATTTAATTTAGAAGCCTAAATTTTTTTTGTTTTGTTATATTAGCAAACTTACAAATAAAATGCCTCAATCTGGTATGGAATATAAACAGAACATTTTTTTAAATTTCTATGTCTATTAACAGGTAAATAAATATAATATGCTTAAAATGATCTAGTTATGTTTCTTCTCTTTTAAAGTATTCAATTTATAACCTATTTTTAGCCCTTCCACACTGGGTGTGTCATATATGCGTTGGCAGCAGACATTACCTCATAGCTGGGTATTTCTTGTATGAAACACTGTTTAAATTCATTATGTGGCTGGATGTACCACATGGGAATTTTTAGCTAGAATGTTTACTAGTATTTTTTGCTGCCACTAGATATCTGTTATGGTGAAATTTATTGAAAGTGAAGTATATTGACCTTTATTCCTCTACAATTTTTTTTAATTTTTGGTATTATTTTCTGAATGAGAGCGCAAATCGGGGATGATGACTTATGAAATGGCTTTTTAACTGGATCAGTTGATATAAAAAATACATGTGTTTTCAGTACTTTTGAACTGAACTCTTTAGCCCAAAGCAGCATTAGCTCAGAATGGCTATTAATTTTGTTTTGGCATTTTGCATCAATTCACTATAAATGGTGTTTCACTTTTCAAATTGTTGCCACCAAATATTAGAGCCCTGCATTATATTTAAAGAAATTAAATTATGAAGAATCTCCATATGAATAATGTAGTCCTCTCAAATATGAGCATATGGAAGTCATATTTTGTGAAACTTTAACAATTTTTTTATTAACAAACTCCACGATTTCAAAGCATTCCATGAACCATCACGTGCATCTTCAAGCATGGATATTTTATGCGTGAGGTTTCTTTTTTGTGTGTGATATTGCTCTTGAATTGAATTTTATGGTTTAAGTGCGAAGAACATGATATTTAATAAATAAAGGTAACACACAAAACATTAAAAAAAAGCTCTTTTGGGTGTAATATAAAATTTATTTTATTTTATTTATTTTTTGTGTATGTGTGTGATATAGCTGGGTAGATGTTTTGTCATTTTAGAGGATTTATTTATTCCTCATAAATTTTTCTAGCGTTAAGGTGGAGATTTTTTATCATTTTGCAAAGTATTTTTTACGTCTGAGTGGCAAAATGAAAGTGGTATTTAGCAAAAGAGGAATATACGTGAATGATAAATGAGTCTTTTTATGACACTGATGAGAGAAATATATTTTTCAGAATTGGAAAGTGATAATTAAAGTGATTCTAATGCAGGTGTATTTATTTGCTTATATATGTATTTTTATTTGAGGTTAAGGCAAAAAATTATACGTGCTGGATTTTTATGAAAAGATTTTTAATAATTTGTATTTTTATTAATATGTTTTGTTTAATAAAATCTGTGATTATTTGGATGTTTTTCCCGTACATATTTGTTTGAAGTTTTAAGGAAAATATAATGATAAAAGTTTTAAAATTAGTCCTGATAACTACCTGAGTGCTCGTCTCATAATATACCAAAAATTTTGGAACAATTGGATGACAACTTTAATTTATGTGAATTTTTTTCCCAAAGGTAATGCTTAGGAATGGGATCTGCCCATCCCCACGTGACAATGCATCTTGATAGCGTGCTGTCCTGAAAGAGCTATTCAGTGACTGAGATGCCAGTTGAGATGAGATTAAACATTGTCATTTCATGTGTAAAGATAATTTCTGTTCTGTGTATTAATTAATTCAGTCTCATGTTGGTAGCGCGTGGCCACCAAAACAATTTTGTGTGGCCTGCAATACATGAAAATTAATTAAAGTTATGACAATTAACTGAAAATTAATTAAAATTAGCACATCAACTACATCATCAGATGTGAAATGGGTCTATGTACAAAAGTCAAATTTTACAAGAACAAGAAAAAACTATTCCACTCTGCACAAGTATGTCAGAAGTCAACAACAAAAAATTATGACATTGATATAACTGGGATCCATGTAATCTAGTGTTATTTAACCAATTTAATTGTTCATGGCCTCCTCCCAATAAAATTTTTAAAAAATTAAATGCACCCTCCTTTTACAACTTGCAACATTTCTTCTTCCCAGATTGGGCACAAAATTGGGAAAATGCTCAATTTTTATGAAGAATGTGTTGCTATCTATAAAAACAAACATCACCGTAAGCTAATATAGCTGTAAGAAAATTAAGTACAAATTGTGTATTGTAAAAAAAAATAAAAAAATAATAATAGCATTAAAATTTAAGTTGTATTTTGTTAGATAAATAAGTTTGAAAATGTTAAGAAACTGTTAAAATTTAATAATGAACAATAAGTAAAACAAAGCAAAAATAATCCCACTAATAATAATAAAACCTTAACCGACTCAGTCACCATTCTTCTCATCACTGCCTGTTGACAGCCACTGCATGGTGTTGTTGTATCTGCTCCATGGGTATGTATTAAATACACACTTCAATATCCATGATGTTCTTTTCATTAATTGAATTCTTTCCTTTACTGAATAATGTTTGGTCTGGCAGAGTCATGCGGGTGCTGCATGGGAAAGATATTTTGATTTAAACCACATATGAAAGGAGATGCCTTGACTTGACATGGGTTACAGATGATCAAATGCTGCATTAATAATATCTTGAAAGTTACTTTATCTTCTTTTCTGATATGCATGCAATAGCTTTCATCTGATACACATGACATTTTACAGTAAATCCCCACTTCTTGAACTTCTTGATTTGGTAAGTGCCTATCCATATTACATTAAATCTTGTGTGTTTTTTTTTTTTTTTTTACTATTCCACAATAATCATCTGACTTGTGGATCAAATCAGTTCTGATGCACTTGATTGTTTCAAGATCTTGTTTACATGGGAGAAATGAGGGATCCCCAATAGGAAAATAAATTTCAGTTTTATCAAACATTTTCAGTTCGACAGGTGCCATCAGAAAAAATTAGCTATACCATCGGTACACCGAAACGTCATCACAAAAATCTGTACTAAACAACTATTAAGAATGAAAATATTAATTTCTGTTGAATATAAAACATGCATATTAGGATAATTTTACAGAAGCTTGCCATCTCCATGATTTTCATAAAATTAGCTGAAATGTTTCCAACTTACCTTATTTGGTCATTTTTACAAAGAAATTTATTCATATTTTAATTTTAAGCCCTTTTTTAATAAAAAGTGATCAATATACCCATTAGTTCAAAAAACTCTGAAGAAGACATGGGAATTTAAGAGTGATTGGTAGGAAGACACCTAAGGTGGGATTTTGTACTTTATTTGTAAAAAAAAATATCAAAGCACTTTACAGTAGAAACAAATTGGTTAAAAAAATGACAATAAGCTCATGTGTAGGTTTTACCTTGTGTGATTATCTTTTGGTAAAAGGCTTTCAGTTATGTTTCTCTGTAGATAGAGAACAGACATTCATCTATACCTGCCACTTATGCCAGCTGTATGGAATCTGAAAAAGAAAAGATAACCCACAAGTGGCCTTCATTCAAAATGTGTAATTAAGTGATTTTTTTCCTCAGAAGAAGATAAAAACTCACTATAATAACCTAATTTGAAGTATGCACATTAGTGATTTTTTATTCTAATATATATATATATATATTATATATATATATATATATATTTATACATACA
Source organism: Stegodyphus mimosarum (assembly GCA_000611955.2). Lineage (NCBI taxonomy): Eukaryota > Metazoa > Arthropoda > Arachnida > Araneae > Eresidae > Stegodyphus > Stegodyphus mimosarum. The sequence goes on along the minus strand of KK115653.1, from coordinate 387,113 downwards.
GTTCTAGAACAGTTGACTGCAAAACTTATGTACTTAAAATTTGACCATTCTAGGGAATGTTAATTTTATGGAAATTGGGAAGGAAGCAACTTTCTCTAATACTACCTACATTACAATCATCCGTGCGCATAAAGATCCTTAATAGCATGATTTATATAGCTCCCTTCAATAAGCTTTGATGTCTTTATTAAATTCTTCTGTAAATATCTTTGTTAGTTTGCTGTTTTTGCACTCATAGGTTTCATTTAATTCAGAAGAATCAGATTCCATTAAAAATTATTGGAAATAGTAATTGACAGCAGCTTCACAAATAATTTTGAAATGGGTATTGCAACATAAACAACCAGGAAAAGAGAATGTGAATCACAGATTAACAAACAAGTCTATGAAGGTAGAAGGCTGTGGAGAATCTAATTTTTATGGTGTGTATGTGGTATAATGTAGCATTTTTGAAAAAAAAAGTCACGTAACCCCTTTTTACATTTACCAGTTCAATTATTATTGCAAGAATTTGAAGAATGATTTAGGATTTTAATGATTTTGAGTCCAATTTTCCATAATTTTTTTACTAATAAAAATTAATGTAGTATTGCTCCAGCAAGTTTACAAAAGGAGATAAATTCAGTTTCAAAAGATTCGAAGATACAGATTTAAAAATGAATTTTTGGAATAAGAATAATCGCTTTGTTTGGGGATAAATTTATTTATATGTGAATATTGTTTTTGCAGGTGAAAATTACCTACAAGATTAAAAAACCTATGAGAGACACTAAACAATGAGCATCTTTGACTCATGATAAAGAAAGTTTCTAGACATATTTCTTCAGGGCTGCGAAATTTATCAAAATTGAAATATCATGAGGTGTTGCAGCTGAAAGCTGTATAAAAAGTTTTAAAAAAATTATATTGGCAAATATGTGTGTTTTTTGTATGCATCAAAGAAAAATTTAATGAATAAAAGAAAAATAGTAGATTGTCATTATTTATTCTCAAGATTTGTCTCCCTCGGAAAGTTTTCATAATTTCTTAAGTTAAAACTAATTTATTTACTGATTAATTCAACATATTGGAATTATTTAAAATAAATGTCTGTCTGAAAATTTAATATTTAGCTATCAATATCTATGAATTACTTGGTATAACCAACAGAAATTTCTTTCAGATACCAACTTTTAGATTTCAGACAAAAAATAAATATAAATTGGAATTTGTTTTCCTTTGTATTATTATTATTACTGTTTATATATGTTTTGGCAAATACTGAGTGAACAAAATTTTAAGACAAGAATTTATTTAAAAAAAAAATTCATTTTGGCAAAAGGGGAAAAAATTTAAATAAGAAAAAAAAATATATACATATGAAGACTTTCAGATTTTACATTATGCCCGAAGTATTTTTTTTAACGTTTTGTATGTCACCTTTATTTATTAAATATCATGTTCTTTGCACTTAAAACCATAAAATTCAATTCAGCAGCAATATCACAAAATAATTTTAAAATAAGCATATCTTTAGAATATCTGATACACAGTTTTCACACAGTAGAGATAAAAATGTTTTTTTTACTGTGTTGCCATTACTCTCTTTGAAATTGTTTGTTAATTAAAAATTCGTTAAAATTTCACAAAGTATGAAATCAATAATAAAACAAATTCCAAGTTATGACTTCCATGTGCCCATATTTGGTAGAAGATTATGTTACTCAAAATTTGGTGCCTCTAGGCACAGTTATTTTATCATAATGCGAGAAACATATATACATTTATGCAGATTCATCATTATTTAATTTCTTTAATACAGGATTCTAGTATTTGGCGGCAACAATTTTAATAGTGAATCAATGCAAAATGGCAAAACGAAATTAATAACCTTTCTGGGCAAATTGCCCGCTTTAAACTAAAAAAAAATTTTTTTTAATCTGGAAGCTTTCAGATTTTACATTACTCCCAAAGTGCCATTTTTTTTAATGTTTTGTGGGTTACCTTTATTCATTAAATATCATGTTCTTCGTACTTAAGCCATAAAATTCAGTTCAACAGCAATATTGCAAAAATAATTTTTAAATGCGCATATCTTTAGAGTTTCTGTTACACAATCTCGTGTACTGGAGATAAAAATGTTTCTCCCTCCCCCCGTATAACATTGCCATTGCTCGCTTTGAAATCATTGAATTTGTTAATAAAAAATTCGTTAAAGTTTTACAAAATATGAAATAGATAATAAAACAAATTCCAAATTTGGGCTCCCAAATTCAGAATGCCTGTATTCGGGTGGAAATGTACGTTATTCAAAATTGGATGGCTCTAGGTACCATTGTTTTATCACAATGTGAGAAACATACATACATTTATGCAGATTCTTCATTATTTAATTTCTTTAAATATAATACAGGGCTGTAATATTTGGTGGAAACAATTTGAATAGTAAACCATAGCAAAAAAGTGAAGTGTGAAGTGAAAAGTGAAGCATTTATAGTGAACCAATGCAAATGGCAAAATGAAATTAGTAGTCCTTCACGGCAAATTGCCCCTTTGGACTAGTAAATTGGCCCATAAGCTGTTTTCAGACTATGCGTTTGGTCAACATGCAATTTGGGTTTGAAACCACTGAATTAAGGAAACAAAAAAATACAAGTTTTCCTGTCTTTATTGTCATTTGTTTCATTAGTGAAGCTTGTTACTATATGATCAAAACATTTTTGCTGTAAGATATTTCTATTTCCATACAGTGGCACAAATGTGGAAAGAGATTTTGTTGAAGCTCCATCACAGATGCTTGAAAACTGGTGCTGGGAAATAGAACCACTTAAAAGAATGTCTTCTCATTATGCTGATAAAAGTGAAATACCTAAAGATTTAATAAATGCCTTACTTAAATCTCGTCTTGCTAACACAGGTTATCGTAATTTACGGCAGATTGTATTAGCAATGTTTGATCACAAGATTTATACAAATCCAGAGGTAAGGATTACTCTACAAAATAATTATAAACATATCTTAGAAACTCTTCTTCAGAAGGTTTTAAAATATTTTTGATAGTTATTAATCAGCACCTACTCATACATTGTCAATGATCCATCAGCTCCATTTCCCAATCAAGTATATTTTTGACAGGAAAAGATCAGGTAAACAGATTTTCTAATCTGCAGAAGATACTTCTGGAATCATTGAATCAAAATCACATCAAACAGATTGTTAATTTCCTCGGGCTGTTTCTGGTCTAACATGAAGCCTATTAAAAAAAGGGGGTCCAGGTGATTTCCCTTGAACTAATTCATTTTTGTGGCGAAACACAACATGCCTGGGAGTAATGGATTGCTTCTTTGTTTTTTGGCAAATCTAGTAAATGCAAGCAAAACTCAATATGAAATAAACAAAAGCTGTCCGAGCACATTCTGTTAGAAAAGGGCTATCCAAAAATGATGCAGTGCAGGTAAAAGCTTACAACTGATCTGAACAAGTATGCACTTTTGTATTTTTTTTTTTTTTTTTAAGGAAAAGAGAAGTTATTGCTACACTCCTTTAACCAACAAAAATAAAAATGAAAAATAGCATCTTTCTAGAAGAATTCAGAATAGCTTATAGGTGTCCCATAATATTCTTATCAAAGCAAAGTTATGGATTTTATCATTTTCAATGTATTGGCAAGTGCTGGTTATATTTCCTTTCAACTGTTATATTTCCTTTCAACTGTTATATTTCCTTTCAATATAAAATTATTCATATAAATAAAAATCAAATTCAGG
>KK115653.1:361535-383343 GCA_000611955.2 Stegodyphus mimosarum | reverse complement strand
TATATATTGTAAATATTTTAAATAGGAATTTCCAGTTTTTTATGGCATTTATTAACTTGTCAAAGCGTTAAGTATTTCTCTTAAGTAAAACTAGTAGTTCACTTCTGATGTTGCACATATTCAGAGAGCCTAAATTAAAACTGGTGTGTAGTTTATTACTGAGAAAAAAGAATAAAATCTGACTGCAGAACTTCAATTATCCATGTTGACTGACCATCCAAGATTAAAAAAAGTGTGGATAATCTGGTTGCCTTTCTTCTCTTAGGCTAAATATGGATCTTATGCCATTACTATGCAGATTTAGGAGGACAAAATTTCCCCCTCCCATTATCTGTTTTTTATTTTTGCAGCAGTAGTAACATGAAAAGGTAAAGTCATCACATTAGTCATCACATTAGGATATTTCATGTAGAATGGGACAAAAAGAGTAACATAATGCAAATTCTGCAATTCATTTATTAAGCCAAAACAAATTAATTCTGAAACTACAACTATACAGTTTTACCTGGCAGCAGCAAAAAATATTCCGCTTATGAAATCGCCACTAGAAGCACTGTTGATTAAAATGCCACCATCCATGCAGGAGAAAACATAACTGTGTTTTGGAATATGCCAAAACATCATTGTGTATCATTGTTCAAAGACATTTTCACATGAAATTTTGTAAAGAACCACCACATTATAACATCAAACGGTGGGTGCAATAGTTTCAGGACACTGGCTGCTTGTGTAAGAAAACCAGCCCAGGACAAATAGCAGCAAAATCGAAGTTGCTGAAAAAAATTCATGAAACGTTTTTACGAAGTTCCTTGAATCAATGCATTCCTTCTGCAGCGAGATGGTGATCCACCATATTGGTGTAGAAACATAGCCAGTACTTGAGCGATAGTCTACTCCATTGCTGGTTTGACCATGCTGGGTCAAATGATATTCCATTGCTTTGTTGGGCACTGGAATCCCCAGATCTAAGCCCTTGTGATTTTTTCCTCCTGGGTTTTATTAAAGAGAAAGTGTTCGTGCCTCTATTTCTCCAGGACTTCTGAAACAGTGTAGAACTGAAGTGCTTGAATAATTAACAAAGGATATTGTATTACAAGTATGGCAGAACCTAGAATACCACATAGATATTTGCCATGTCACCAGAGGGGCATACTTAAGACATCTATAGAAATTTGGATAACTTTAGTTTCACTGTAAATTTGATTTATCAAAATAAAGTAGTTACAGCTTGCACAGTTTTGCTTTCTTTTTGTTCCATGAAACATGCTGAATTTTTAGCATATATGAAAGCTAATTTTGGGGAAAGTTGCATTTGCCATATCATGAATAAATGAACAGTCGATGTGTATGTAATTTTCCCCCTTAATATTTGTATGTTACATATTGAGTGCAGACCAATTTATGTATTATACATTTCATCTAAATTAACCCTCTTCTGATCAAAATTTGGGGAGAAGTAAAAAAATTCAAAACTTTGCTTTCACACAGTACCGGTGTGGTGAATGAAAGTGAAATAAACCAAACTATGATGCATCATGGACAGTAACTTGAAAGTCATAGTGAGTTATAATGGTACAGCATAAAAATAACTAATGAAAAATAACTATTGTCTGAAAATTACATAGGACCATCAAAGATTAATTTAGTAGCTTCTTTTACATTAATATGGTAGCTTATTATCCTTTTATATCACTATATCAACAAGAAAATTTTAAATGCATAAATAATTTATTAATAAATTCAGTTTTCAGTTATTAATGAACTATGTTCAGTCCTAGAAAACATTTTTAGATAATTATATTTAAAAGCTAATTATTGATCATTTTCCACAGACCAGTTAAATTGAAGACAAAATTGTTTTAACAAAACAATTTTCAAGTAAAACACTGTTTGATTAAACGTTTAGTGAATATGAGGGATACAATATTCACTGTAATTAAAAAATAATTATCTAATCAAGCTTAAAAAAATAATCAGATTATGCTCTTGAACACATAAGAACAAAAAAATACCTATTTTCTTTTCTTGTATTCTTTTTTTCATTTATCTTGCTAGCATTAGAAACTTGTTAAACACAATGCAAACATGTATTTTAAAATTTATTTTGCTGTGTTTTAATTTGTTTACTTTATTCAATGATTCACAGCCTTTTTTAAGTATTGACAAATGTCTGGCAAATATTTCATAAATTCTCACAACTGTTGTATGCTGTTGCACTACCAACTGTCTGAATGATACATAAATGTTTTAAAATAAAGTGCTGTGCCTTTATGAAGGTAATTTTTTAGATTAAAAGTAGCATTTATTAAAATGGCATCATCATGCCAGGTACTCTATATAAGATTTTATTTTGTTTAGTTTGCTACTCTGAATTAATAAATCAAGTGAAAATTTTGCATGAATAGTGCTAGGACAATGTTTTCCTGGTTCATTGAGAACTAGCCAACTTGCACAAAGTTGGCAGCATTTTTGATGCAGCATAATTAGTATGCTGAGATCCCTCCCATACAACATGTTCCAGTTGACTGTTGATTGTATCAAATCATGATTGGTTGGTCTCATCTGAGAACATAATTTTTCATCCTGGTATGACAGCTGGGACTGTTTCTTGAAAAGACTGAGATCTTTAATTCTTTGGTTCATGTTTATGTTCTGCATCTTTATATTCTGCATTTGGCAGTTTGTTCCCGTATGTTAGAAGACAGATCCCGCAGATAAATTATTCTTTAAGTGATGAGATATAGTTGATAGTGGTACTTAAAGATCTTCAGCTCTTCATTTGCAAACTTCATTTGAGATCTTTTAACTAAAATGCATCACTTTAAAACTGTTAAAAAAATAAAAAAATAGTGTAGGATTAACTAAATAGTTTCATAAAACTAATTAAACCATAAACCAAAAATTAATTAAGCCAAAATTAAGAGCTGAAACTTTCAGTAATACTAAAAAAGAGATTGCAGGGGAAGGCAAACCTTCCAAGAAAATAAACAGCTATAATTGACTCCTTTCCTCTTCCAAAGAAAAAAAAAAAGTGCGTCTGAAGAGATGAGAATGTAATGTCACATTATAACTTACAGCAATAATTGTTGCTGCTTCAAAATTTCATTATTTTACTATGTTGTCATATCAAAAAAATTATATTCTATTATTATTCATAAAATGTCTAATTTACCCCCAAAAGCCTATTCTTTTGTTACATACACAATAAATAATTAAATGTCATGTCAATGAATTTAACAGACTTTAATATTTTGTATCATCCGGAAAATATTTATATGCCTTTTTTTTTTTTTTAAACTCATAGGGATATACAGCATAAACTGATTTAGAGGACCCAGCTTTGAATAAATGTTTCTTATCCATTCTTCATTCTTTTATTTCTTGCTTAAAAAATATTAGAACATTTTATTTCAGTGAGTAATCAACTCATAGTTTTGTTATACTTCTAACAATATGAGGATGCTCTCATTCTGTATTATACTGATATAGACAAACAGTGTACTACAGTCTTATTATATTTAGTTAGTGTTAAATTGTCATATTTTTATCTTCAGTTTTTATTGCCTATCATTTTGGTATTTTCATAATAAATTCTAAAATCCTTTTATTTTGGTGGGAAAAATTATAATTAAAATTAATATTTGTAGATAAGTTCTAGCTTTGAATAAAATCAAAAATGGATGTTATGCAACTTACACTGGTAAATTTTACACTGAAGCTTATATAAACAATAGAATTTTTTTATAAAGGAATGTTTTGTATGTCTCTTTTTAGGCTGACATAGCAAAAATGTACTCTGATTTAAGTGAAGAAATTGTTGGCATCAAGCCCACTGAAGGAACTAATTTTGCTACTCATTTTGCACATACTGTTGCAGAATATGATGCTCAGTATTATGGATATTTGGTATGTAGCTCATGTTTTTGTAAATTAGTTGAAAGATTTTTTTTCGATATTGAAACATGCAATTGATAGAAAGTCATTATAATACTAAAGTTTACAGAACTAATTTTTTTTTTTTGTTAAATACTACACAGAATATTTTTGTATGGAAATAAGTCTTTTCATTTCATTTAAAGTATTTGTCTTTAGCATCAATAAAATTTTAAATCTGAATGCATTAGTTTTCAGAACTGCTATTCCGAAATTTGTACTGCGGAATGTGATTTACCAATTTCAACTGCTACTTTTGTGTGTTAAATTTGTAACTGCACAGTTTATGTTTAAATATTGGAAACTGAGAAAATTCATTGGGTGCTAAATCAGGCAAATAAGACTGTGACTCAACGAAGCAATTTTTTTCATGTCTCAAGTAGTTCATAGTTTTGAAATGCAACATATGAATCTGCATTATCATGGTGCATGATGCTCGCCTCTTTTTTTGAAGTTCAGGAACTATTTCTGCTAAATTGTCATGTATCAATCTGCATTTGCTGCTCTATTATCTGTCAAAACAATGGTTCCAACATGGCAGGATTTATGAGAAATGCAGCAATTATTATTATTAGTAGTATTTGAAGCACTTCATTCATAAACAAATTCATAAACACTTCATTCATAATTATTTGATTCATTTTGAAACACCAAAACAGTAGATTTTGATTTTGTTTCGAGTTCAGAGAAATTGGTCTGCATGTTCTCACCTGTTGAGTTTTTCTTTGTGCCATTTCACTCTGGCATTATTGTAAATTTTTGTTAAATTGTAATTTAATTTAAAAGTAAAAAAAAAAAAAAACATATGATTGTAAGGTTTTAGTTAAACTAACAAAGTTTTATTTTAATTTAAATCTTTCTATCCCTTTTCATTTTCAACTTCCCGTTAGAAGAAGCGCGCGTTTTCGGCTTTATCCTAATTTGAAGTGGAGCCAAGTTATATTTAAACGAAAGGTAGAAACCTCTCAGTGTGAGAGAGCTTTTAGTCTCAGACCACGATCATTCTATTCGACGTTCTCCTGACTAGCTAACAGTTAAATTCTAAGCCATAGCGCTTTACGTGATTGCTTATTGAAATAAATCCAAGTACATCAGTATTAGTAAATCTTGCTACGCACCATTTAGTTAGAGGCCAACCTCGCGTTATAAGCTCTGTGAACGATGACTATTTAATTACTATTTAGCTTTAGTTTATATTATTTGATTATACCCAAGTGTGGTCTTTACTTTCTGTATCCTTCCCGAGTTGGGAAGTGGTTTGTAAATAATAGTGATTTAATAAAAGAGGATTTTAAATCCTTTTCAAGTGCAGTTCTTCTACCACTGAATCACAGCATTCTACCACAGAACATAGCTGCATTCAGCTCCCTGTTCCAGATCAGGACTTTAAGCTGTCACAAAGATGTTTTCAAAGAATATGCACCGAACACTCAGTCCTGACATGATCATGTATATACCTTTTTTTTCACTTTTAAATTATTCTATAAAATTTATTGCACTCAGCTCAATGAAATGTTTAAACATCTGTTACTTTCATTATATGTGTTATGACAGTGTAAAGTGAATTTTGATAAAAAGATCATGTTGTAATCTTGCTTACTGATTTTCTTAAGCCATTAGAAGTGTTACATTGAAGAATAAAGATAACATTTTAAAATGTTATATGTTAGGTTGGTTAGTACATTTAAGAATCTAATATCTGTTGATGTATGCTAATTTGAGTTATGTATTTCTAATTTAGTAAGTCTAAGTATAGTGAAGTTTAGTAAATGAAAATTAGATTAATTTATATAATATTGTGTATAGTTTATGGAAAGAAGTGTTACCTGTTTTATCCAATTATTTTAAACAACCTGTGATACTTTTATGTAGTACAGTTGCTATTTTCTATAATCACCCTGAATTCAATATATAGTGTAATCTTTTTGTACACCACTTGATGTAAATATTTTTAAAAATATAATCACACACTGTCTTTTTAAATCTAGAATTTGTATGTAATGAATGTAGCTATATCTTGGTGGCTTACTTATTGGTGTTTTGTTAGTAGTTGTGATTGTCAGTTATTTTGTTATTTTATTAGTGTATAACAAATATTCCTCAGAATAAAATTTTAAAATATGAGACAAGGATACAAAATTTTTAGTGAATATAACTAAGCAGGCTTGATTGTGCCAGCTTTTTTTACCGGAGTTCTTAAATAGGATTGAGTTATTAATTTATTGGTAGCTGTACTTGTGAATTTTATCACAGGTGTGAGTCATGAATAACTGCCCATTAGTGGCCAAGCAGTAAGAATGCTGAACATAGTTCGACTAAATCCTGGTGAATAGGCTGGCTGCCTGCCTGGAAGTTTTTGTATGTGTAATATGAATGTGTAATAGGAATATGAGCCTATTTACCTTACCAATGAAAGCAATCTCCATATGCAAATAGCCCTTGAACTGCTTTGCCTTAATCAACTAACCTAATCGCATGAACAACAACATTACTTGCTCACAAAAAGGTAAGCCCTGATATTTGTCTAAAAATGTCACAAGTTCTTGGCAATTCACCCTGTGTTCAGTATTTGGCAGTTTAATGTGTTGGTTGTTAGAGGTTTGCATAGATTATGTGTAATGAATGCATAGAATAGCTTCCTTATGAATATCATCAAATATATCCCCAACTTAGGCAAATAACCGTAGAATTCAAAGTAATCTAATCTCTTAAATACTTCATTTCCTTTATAAAGCAACTTCTACAAGTAAGTATTGTTAGAAAATGTTATGATGGGTTTGATATAATGTATGTATCATTTAATCATAAGATTCAGGTGAAAATATAGTGTTAGACACACTGTTCAACATCTTTGGCTATTATGCTAGAGTATTTTTCAGTTTTGCTTAAATGACTGTGATGATAATGTTAAATGCATCTTAGTGTCTTAACTGCTAGTAATTTTTGATTGTGCCAGCCATTAATTGAGCATTATTTATTACATTTTATATTATATTAGCCTGTAAAATTTTGTATGAAACTTCAGTGTCATGAAAATAATGAAATACTCTGTTTTTGGCATTTTTTTAAAAAAAGGTTTTACATTTTAGAATATTTCTGTATAAGCATACTTAATGCCAAGTTAATGTGATTTTTTTCTTAAACTGCATTCAATTTTTATTGAAATTTTTTATGCCATATGTTCATGGTAGGGATTCACTGTAGGGATGACTTTAAAAACGAAATAATTAGTTTGTAGAGTTTAAAATTTGTCCAGTCAACAAAATTTCAGGAAAATGTGCAGTTAGCTGATTGCAAAAACTGTAGAGTTTTAATTTTTATGATTTTTTTTCCCTGTAGGGTTTTATTGTGTTCATAGTGTGAATGATGTCATAGTATGCATATAGTAGAAATTTTCTTATATGAAATTTAAACTTTTTATGTTATGCTTTAATGGTTAAACCTGAAGGTAGATATTTGCAGCACAGTGCCCATATTAAAAAATTTTATTGTATTTTACAGTGGAGTGAAGTATATAGTGCAGATATGTTTTTTTCTCGCTTTGGAAGTGAAAATCTCTTTAATTCCGAAGTTGGCATGGATTACAGAAAGAAAATTTTACAGCCCGGTGCTTCAAAAGTAATATTTTTTGCATGCATTGAAAATATTAATAATTGCATAAACATTTATTCGTACATTCAGTTTTTATATTAAAATTATTTAAATTTGATAGAGAAAGCATTATTGTACTGAATAATATAAACATTTTTGTTAAGTAAATGTAAATGCTAATGTTTGAAAGCGTAACTTTTTGTTAAGCAATTGTTGTAATTTCAGATACTTGTGTATGTTATATATTCATGCATGCAAATTGCATTAATTATCTTCATCTAGTAAATTGCTATAATAATAAAAGTCAACTTAGGTTCATTAGAGGGAAAAATATTCTGAACTAAAAAAGTCTTTTTTTTTTTTTTTAAATCAAAAATAAACTCTAGGATTTACTACAGTATACCCTTGCAAAGAAATCTAAATATTCATGTGATTAAAAAGGAAAAATGAAACTGTTAGTTGAAATTACTTTTATTACTGCTTAATAAGTAGTTACATGATACACATCTTTTTTTTTTTTTTAGTCCGAAGGGGCTTTGTCCCTGAAGGACTATTGTTTTCGTTTTGCGATTTTGCTTCAGAAACATTAAGTGTCAGTTTGTTCTTCAAACTGTTGCCACCAAGTATTGCAGCCCCGTATTATATTTAAAGAAATTAATTAATGAAGAGTGTACATAAATGTATGTGTGTTTCTTGCATTGTTATAAAACGATGGTACCTAGAGCCATTAAATTTTGAAGGACATAATCCTGCTTTGAATATGGGCATCTGGAAGCCCAAGTTTGAAATTTGGAATTTGTTTTATTATCGATTTCATGTTTTGTAAAACTTTAACGAATTTTTCAATAACAAACTCAAGGATTTCAAAACGAGCAATGGCAATGTTGAACAGAAGAAAGCAAAAAAAAAAAAAAAAAATTTATCTCTAGCGCGTGAGACTGTGTATAGGAAATTCTAAAGATGTGCTCAGTTTAAAATTATTTTGCAATATTGTTCTTTAACTGAATTTTATGGTTTAAGTGCGAAGAACATGATATTTAATAAATAAAGGTAACACACAAAATCTTAAAAAAATGCCCCTTTGGAGGTAATTTGAAGTCTGAAACCTTTCAGATTTTCTTTTCTTTTCTTTCTTTCTTTTTTCTTTTTTTTTAAAGCTGGTGACTTTTTGCTTGGAACTATGACTGATACAAATCTAAAGTTTTATAGTTTGGAGTGCAGAGTTTTTCAGTGCTGTCATGAAGTACCGTTTTCTCTTTTCATTTCGAATAATCTCCATTGCAAAATTTGAAGTTCCTGTGCATTTTTTAACAATTTGTTTATGTTCTTGTTAAGTTCCAGGTGCTTTATGTTCTTCTTTACAACTGCTGCTTTCACTGTCAGATGGTGTTATAAGATTACCCATTTCTTCATTCATCATTTCTTGATTATCATTCTTGATTAATTCTGTGATTTTTCCTTCCTTCATATCTGAAAAGTCATTCACTGCTAACTGCTTTTGAAATTTGTACGATTTTTTTGGCTATGGCAATGCTGTCGACACTCTGAGTATAAATGAAATTGTAGTATTGGACAAGATAACTGAAATAATTAAGATAGCATGTATGTGCAAATTTACATTCAGCAAGGGTTTATTGTATTGTATTGCTAGATTGAAATACTTAGGGATAAACCTTAATATATATAACTTTTGCATGATTAAAGCTTACTTACATTATTTTGCTTTTATAAAGAACTTAAATTAACACCTTTGCTTACAATAAGAAATCCATAGAGGATTCTCTTTTTTATAAAAAGTCAAAATGTCAGCCAGTGTCCACTTTATTCCATAATTGCATAAAAGTGTGACCTGTAACTGTCAAAGACTTTACAGGTTTGTCTGAAGTTTGGAATTTTTGGGAAAATCTGTATGACATGGAAAATGCATCAGTTCAAGGGTCATGCATATTTCAAGTTTTTCACTTCATTTAGAACAGAAACAGTGCTCAATTTTTGTCACGGGAACAGGCAAATATAGGAATTAGTATAGATGCGGTGGCTCTCCTGGTTATAAAATATATTAGATGATTTTTGTCCTCTCCCTCCTTTGTGTAGTCATTTCTCATACATTCTTGCTGAATCTCAGAATGTAGCTTTTGTATTCCCACTAGCTCTGAGCTTTTCAAGATGGGAACCAGTTTTTGAAAATTAAGATTACACTATACATATCTTAGTTCAATTTGCAAGAGTTGTGAATTTATATATACTTGCTTTAGTATTATTTAATATGACTTTATAAGTACCCCCCTTCCTCCAAAGCCATTGGAATACTAAAACGTTTTACAATATAAATTAATGACAAGTTTTTCTTTGTTTCCAGCGATTTTGATTAAATTCGTAGAAAAATTTTACTTTTGCAAAATAGGGATGAGAACCTGTCTAGCTAGCTAATTACAAATTTAAACAGATATCTCATTTCACAGATTTGTTAATGTCAGCTACAGTTGTTTTTAGTTAAATCATTCATGCTGCTTTCTTCAGTTTCCACAATGTAGTTTATTTAACATTTTGATAGCATCATAGTGTTTTATCATTAAAATGAATTTTAATATGTGTAATGAGAATGAAAGAAGCAAAAAATTGTAATTAGCATTTATTGTGAGTTATGATATCTCTTGTCATTAAATTCATTAGTAATAACACCCAGAATAAAATGGAGGCACTGATATTCTGTCCAAAATAAGAAAAGCCAATGTACATTGAAAAATTAAAAATCGTTATAAGGAAGATAAGTAATAATTAATGAAGTTATTTAAGGGATAAAAAATAGCCTGATCTATAATTACTGTAGAGTCTGAGGTCATTAAAAAAAATAATCTTATGCATAATAATATAAAATTGTCTTTCTAAATTACTTTTATAATTATATCACTTTTATTAGATTTCATTGCATAAAAGAAAATTTTAATCTAGAAATAATATGCATGTTTATGATTAAAAAATAAAGTACCTATATTTATGTAAAACAAGAAGAAAATAGGAATGAATTCAAACTTATCCATCTGCTGGAAGTTTGAGGCCAGCATCAGGATCCGGGGTCAATTTTGAACACCTTTGATGACGATCATTGTCTGTTTTGTTCTTATTTCTTAATTTCTGCTATACTAAGCATAATAAACATAGTGCCTCACCCTCTTCATGATCATGTTTTCTTGCATTTTGTTACTACCGTGCCAGGAAAGCCTTTTTGACCATTCATTGTTATGTGATTTTTCATTGTCTAGGTGTACTCTATCTCTCCTGAGAGTTTGTAACCAATTTTCTGAAACACCCTGTATATGTGTAGTTGCATTAAGAGGTTTCTTGCTGTTCTTGCTTTAGATATGGTATAGTTGATATGCGTACTCCAGAGCAGCTTCACATTGAGATAAACACCTAGATATTTATAAAAATCCACCCAAGGTACATCTTCATTGTAGCGCTTGAGTAGTTTGAGTTGATTGTTCTGCTTAAGAACGGAGCCTGCTAGCAGCTCATTGCTCTAACTGTATTAGATCACTGATTTCCATAGGCACAGTGGTGCCCACGGGAATAATATGGGTAATATATTCAGTCCTAATTGCGCTAGAGACAAAAATTTTGTTTTTAAATCATAGAGCTTTTAATGGCACAAGCAAAAATGAAGTCCTGTCTGCAAACTTATAAAATTGCTGTAGCCATAAATGAAATTCTAAATAGCTCTTATAGTATTTCTACTACATAATCAATCTGCCATATTCATGATTATTGTCTCATGCCATAGGTTTTTTAAAATAAAGCTGAAAATTTAAGCTGTTATTTAATATTTAATCCCTAATTATTAAACGATGAATATTCATCAGTAACCAATGAAAATAATTCTCTAGGGATACCCTTTAGTTCCGTTTCATTATGTAATGTTAAGAAAATGAGGGTTTTACTGCAAAAATTTTTAATAACAAATATCAGTTAGTAATTTATTAAGCTTATGTATAAAATGATATAATTGTGTATTATTTAATGAATAAAATATGTACAAAAACATGCAAACATAAAATTTATATTTAAAAATAAACTAATTATAATGAAAGTTAAATGCAAAATTAATCAAGTGTTTTCTCCATAAAGTTTTTGTTTTATTTTCTATTTAATAAATGCTGTTACTGTACATACATTCAATATGAATGTTTGAGTGCTGAGGTTATTTTATGTATATATAGAGATTAATGTTAAACAACCCAGTTATCTTAATTATTTTACTTACGCCAACACTTGCTTCATCAACTGCTGCTTTGCTTTCATCAACTTCTGTCAGGATGCAAAAAGCACAGAAATTTTTAGTTTGGGAGAAAGCTTTTGGCAGCTATTGCTGACCATTTGTCCTGTAACACCTCTTTGTCTCTAGACTGCTATATCAGCTTTAACTTTGTTAGATGCATTTGCTTTTTGAATATTTAAGGTCAAGCCAGGGCTTATTTAGGGTTGTGTTACTTTGTATTTAATGTCTTAATTTGATTAGAACATTTGTTCTACATTTCCCACAAGTAGCAGCTATTAAGTTTCTGCAATTGCATAGTATGTGTGACTGTCATATTAACACACATGTTTATTTCAAACTTTAATTTGTGATCATTCTACCTAGCAGATACAGTAGAATATGATGTCTTCCATCTTTATTCCATCTGTCTTTATGATTATAGGAGTTAAAGTAATGAAAAACTGTGCACATATGATCTGATTTATGCTATGAATCCTTTATTATTATCATATTCTTTCATACCTTTAAAATTCAAATATTTTTTCATTAAATATTTTGTATTGAGACTAGCTATTTTTTCAATCTTAATAAAAGATATCTTTTAGTGGTGAAAATCTTTTAGATTTTAACCTCTTTTTTTGCTGTTATTGCATTTTGTAATTTATTTCGGTAACTTTCAGGTATTTACTTTCTTCTCTCTCTCTCTCTCTTTTTTTTTTTTGGTGTGTGTGTTTGTTTGTTTAAGTATTGGATTAGATATTAAATATTTTTTATTAGTTTTCTATCTTTTATAGTATATAGATATAAATTATGTATATAAATATATACTTTTTTAGGATGCCATTGACATGGTAGTTGACTTCTTGGGTCGTCAGCCAACTCAAGATGCCTTCTTACGATCTAAAGGCCTACAAATTTAATTTGTATTTTTATTTTTGGATGTGAAATTGTTGCCTTTCGATGTCATGTCACATACACTTTTTTAATAAAATAGTGGACATATTTTAAACTAATCTGCTAAAAGGAAATTATGTGTGTGTGTTTGTGCAACTTTCATTAAGTTAATTCAAAGTACTAAGGAAAACACATGTATTTTGATTTATGTGGAAACAATCAAATAACTACTTACTACCACCAGCTTAATGTGCATAAAATGATTATTTTTATACATTATCTGTAGCATTTATAAATGTTTGCATATGAATAATTTTATTATGTAAATTAAATTGCAGAAAATATATATTTATACTGTATTAGTTTAGTTATTTTAATATTTATGATTTTTGCAGATGCCTAGTTTAATTCTACTAATATGGACTTTAATAAGTATATTTTTTCCATTATTATAACTTTTGCCAGAATTATAACTTTATAAAGATTATATAGAATTGTAACTTTATATATAACTTTAAAAAAATATTACTTTCCCTTGATTCCTTACATTGAGCCTTTCTTGTATTTTATGAAAATAATAGTGATTTCATAATATCTGTGTTTAATTTTATTGCAGAAATTATGGTCCACTTTTGATTTTTACACCCAGTAAATTGCATAAAGAATTTAATGTTGTTATCCATTGCATTCACTGTGTAATAGATAACCATTCAATATAAATATATAATCTTCAGGGCAATTCTTTGTAACAACAAAGCTGCTATAATTGCATTTCTTATGTCAAACTGCAAGCATCTAATTTTCTTTTCTTGATATGAAAATGCTTTCTCCTTCCTGAGTTTTCTACAATTTAAAATTATTTGCATGAAAATCATATGAAATTTTTTTATTACTTACTCTCAAATGATGATCGTCTATACTTGAAATAAATGGCAGACAATGCTACATACCAGACATCATCAGCCTATGATGCCTCACTGTAGTGAGTAGGCACTACTACAAGCTGTGCTGCTAATATTTCAGACTTAAAGCAAAATACATAAGCTTTGTAGATTTGTTTCAATAAAACATCCATAAGTGGGCATATAAAAATGACTGACTATATGGACATCTATAGTGAACTGGGTCCTTGCAAGATATGTGTATACTGAATATACAATCATGTTCTACTGATCATCCTTCTTGTCTACCATGTATGCATGTCACTACATATCTATCATTTCCAACACCATCGCCATTGGACTGATTGTCAGAGTGATCCATGAGGTATAGAACATTGACCACACGGAACAAGGATTTAACCTAATGATAAAGCCTTTCTCAAGTTAATCCATTGCATAAAATTAGTGATTATTATATCAGCTCACCACTTTTCTCACCCTGTATTTCTTGATTATATCTGTTGATGCTATTTATATCTGTGAGCATCTGTTGTGCAGTGGTTTCATAAGGTTAATGTTTTCAGTGCCACTACAGGGTGTATAATCATGCACAGTTGCACCATTCCGTAGCAAAGAAGCCTGCATTCTAGTTATTTATTGAGTTTCACATATGTAGCATATTTTTTTGTAAACAATTTTCATTGCCAATAAATATGCATGTTGCATCTATATTGTATTAGGAACTAATTTTTTGACAATCTCCAACAAACCTGGCAAACAATAGTCGACAGTAGTTACTACTATTGCATCTCAACTTTCTGTAAAATATCATCTGCTTATAAACATAATTTTCTATGTAGTTTATTATTTGCCTTAATCCAGTGAAATCTGCTTTCATGGATTCAAAAGCCAAGGAAGGAATAACAATAGAATTTTGTTTTAAATTGGAGAAAACAGTAATAGAGGTATTTAAAATACTACATAAAACATACAGAGATCAAGCATTAATTCAATCCTGTGTTTTTTCATTGGTTATAGACAATTTTGTGATGATGCACAAATTTTAATGATGAATTCAGAGTGTGTACTCTTGAAAAAATGAAGACAATGAAAATGCTGCGTAGTTGTTTTTGAAACATCATCACCTGTCTCTTCAAATGATAGCTGATGAGCTTGATGTGAGTAAAGACACTACTTACAAATTGTTTCAGACATTTTGGAAAGAAAAAAAAATGTTCTTGTGTTGTCCATCATACTTTGATGACTGATGACAGAACAGGAGGAAAATCAAATTTATTTAGTTAATAATTTGATTGGAATGGAAGATATTAATCCTGATTTTTTCAAAAATTGCAACTGGAGATGAAACCTGGTTCTTTGCATGTGATCCTGAAACAAAATTGGCAGTCATCCACATCGGTTAGAGAAGGTCCACTGTTGTCTGAGACATTTTGATTTCAGAACTCTCAAGTAAAGAATATGTGGGTTACCTTTATTGATTGGGATATTGAAGTTAATTTTTGGAAATCTGTTCCTGGGAGAAAGATGGTGATCACCATATTTTATAAATATTTAATGGACAGACTTTTGATGAAAATTCAGGGTATATGGTTTGAAAAAGTTCTGTCAAATAACTAATTTAGCAATGCATCATCATACAATTTCATTCTTATTAAGCAGTTTCTAGCAATGCAAAGTGTCACAGTTCATAAACATTCCTTTCATTCAGTAGATTTGGCATCTGCAAATTATATTCGGTTCCCTAAAGTGATATTCCCCCTCAGAAGTCATTTTTTCAGTAGCATTGAAGTGTTAAAAAAAAGTAACCAAAGATTTAAGAAGCATGAGTGCTACGAAAAAATCAAACAGCTCTATAAATAGGCCAAACATACAAGGACTGTATATTGAAGGCTAAGAAGTAAGAACATTATTTTCAACTTTTGATTTTGTATTAACTTAGCTTTAACCATGTATGCTTTAAACATGGTCGATGTTTATTGATCATCCCAAGTACTGACATTCATATTGCCAGAATTTAGCTGATTTCTGAATTGGTAAGTTTAAAATACACATGTAATGTATGTTTAGTTCTATATTTGTTATTTTTGAACTATTACCATAAATCTTTTCCCACAAAATTATTAGGGTAAATTCCAGGTTGTAAAATTTCATGGTCTATCCTGCATCTTCTTTGCGAATTCAGCCTTTGTTTCTGTGATATAACTTACACCATATATGTCTAACATCAAAATTTAGGGAACTAAAGCCTGTAGCTATCTTTATTAAACACTTTTATATCTGTATGTGTTTGAGTAAAAATAACCCCATACCAATTTTACCATTAAGGATTGCAGAGGGATGCTTAGATATTGGAGTGACTATCTGCATCATTTTTGGTAACCCTGTCATGTGGGAAGACTCAGGATAACAATCTCCATTCTTATTGCATTTTGCATCATGCCTTTACTAGATTTGACAAGAACTGAACTTAAACAATCCGTTAGTTCCATTTATTATATTTTGTAAAATAATTGCAAATGTTCTTATTCTGATATTGTGTAACTACACATAATAGAAGATGAATGTTGAAAATGTAATGTCAGAATAAGAACTGACAGAATGTTAGAATAAGAACTGGGAATTTGTTTGAGGTAAGTCAATTGCCTTCTTATTTCGCAGAATTCATATGGAAGCAGAGACAAGCTGGGAAGACTAGCAGTGGTAGAATTTTGAATATGACTGCGAACAGTATGGACTGTTGGAAATCAAAATACCTGTTTAATCAATCTGCTGATTTCAAAAATGTATTTCTTCTCCCAAATGCACCAATGAATTGTTAGCCATATAATAACAGATGCCAAAGTGACACCCAAGTACCGGAGGTCATTAGATTTGTTTAAAATAGTGTCTATCTTCCTGGAAATCACTTCTGTTCCTACTTACAGGTATCTATATGAAATCATTATTTACTGAACTGTAAAGCAGAAAATTGTGTCTTTCAGAGAGATTCACTATTTTGGAAATAAAAGGGCAGTTTCTTAAACATCTGAAAGATTAGTGAGATCACTTATCTTCTTCATAAAATATGTAACTGATCTCTAAAGTGTTAAATGGCTTAGAAAAGTTTATTTTAAAACGATTAATTTTCCAATTGATTAATTAACTCCAATATTTTTGTTAAACCATGTCCTGGATAAGTGATGCTTGGTTGAGTTTTATTTTGCTGTTCCAATAAAGATCTTAATTATTTATTCACTTGTGCATTTAAAAATTTTCCTTTTAAGAGGCTAGTTGTCCATCAAAGTTCTGAAGCACTTACGCGCTTACCACATGTATGCGTGCTTGGGAATAGTTCATAATTAAGGCAGTTGGTGCAATTAATGTGTGTTCTTGTGTCATTTGGTCTGTTTCTCATTCTTTTAAGATATCTGGATCTTAGTTTTTTAGGGTCTAAATCAGGGATGGGCAAACTTTTTCGATCGCGGGCCAAAAATCGAAAAAATAAAATTTGGCGGGCCAAAATGAATTTTTCTAAAATTTTAAAAACAATATTCAAGTCTTACAATTTAATATATTAATGAGATGAATGAAATTTCGATTTCATTTTTAAAAGTTCTTTATATTGAGGTTCGAAGTGAGATGTACTGATTCTAAGGAACGAGGCTAAATGCTCATCTGTCAGTGTACTTCTGAAATAATTCTTTCTAAGGTTCATAGTTGAAAACACTTGTTCACATATATAAGATGAAGCAAACATAGCACTGATTTTCTGGGCATGAGATATTAAATTTGGGAAACTTACTTTCGATAATGATTTGTAAAACTCTAACTTTGGCATATTTAGAAACAATTGCTTGAGATGATTGTTAGATTGCAACTCAATTAATTCAAGCTGCAAATCTGACCTCACTGCTTCACAATTTACGTTGAATGGCATGGTAAAAATATCCAATTCTGCTTGAATGGCACTGAAATCTTGAAATCTGCGTTCGAACTCAAAATGCAGTTTTTTCAAGCTATCTTCATAATTCTTAAGGTTCTCTTCATTTACTGAGGGTATTGAATTTAACCTCGGGAAATGAGATAAGCCGTTCTTACCTAGCTGCCCAGCAAACATATTAAGTTTTAGTTTAAAAGCTTTGAGATGTGACCAAATGTTGTCGATAAATTGATTTTTCCGTTGCATCTTGACATTCAAGTTGTTCATATGACAAAGAAGATTGTGAAAAATGCAAAGTCTGAAAGCCATTTTGTATCTTCTAACATTTCGCACTCCGCAGAACACTGTTTCTCATGGAAGAACGACACAATGTCGTCTTTCAGCTGCCAAACTCGCTCGAAAACACATCCTGCACTAAGCCACCTTACTTTCGTGTAATACAGTACATCAGAGTATTCTGTATCAAGCACGGGTTTCATATTCAATGCAGATTTACACAGAGCATCTTGATGTATAACACAATGTAGAAAAACAACATTCTTCCTGGGATAGTTTTGATTAAAGAGTCCAAGAAATCCAGATTTTTTTCCTGTCATATTTGGTGCTCCATCGGTCATAATATTACATATATTTGTTATAGGCACTTTCAAAGTTAAAAGCCCTTCCTGAAATAAACGAAAAATATCATATCCCGTTGTAGTTAGTTCCCTTTAAAGAACGCATGCACGCCAGTTCCTCAATAATTTCAAAGTTCTCATCAACACCTCTTATAAATAATACTAATTGAGCAGTATCATTTATATGAGTGCTATCCATAGCTATGGAACAAAATTTAAACTGGCCAATC
Organism: Stegodyphus mimosarum; assembly: GCA_000611955.2. Lineage (NCBI taxonomy): Eukaryota > Metazoa > Arthropoda > Arachnida > Araneae > Eresidae > Stegodyphus > Stegodyphus mimosarum. Next base: position 365,002 of record KK115653.1, on the reverse strand, counting down.
TTTAATTGTGATGCCAAATTTTTATCGATGGCTTCCATTCTAGAAGTCACCGTTTTTCGAGATAAGCTTGAGTCTCAAAATTATTTTTCTTCTCTGGACACAAAACATCAACTTGGAGCATGCATTGTTTAACGAACTCCCCATCACCGAGAGCTTTATTATTTTTAGCAATATTGTATGCTACAATGTAACTTGCATGTGTAGCTGCTTCTTGAATACTGTTTACCTTCTTGAAAAAATTTTGCCGGCCTGATAATTTTTTACAAAGACTTTCTGCATTTTGTTTTTTTTTTCATATTCGGACATTGCTCCGTAATTGGAATTCTTATGCTTAGATGTGAAATGACGGGAAATGTTATATTCTTTGAAGACTGCTACAGCTTTATTGCAGATAAGACACACTGGTTTATCTTTTACAACTGAAAAAAAAAAATATTTCCATGTCCATTCATCATTAAAAGCGCGGCACTCTGAATCAACTTTGCGTTTTTTAGTAGCCATTTTGGGGTTGAAATATTTTACGAATAACCCAAACAAGCACTAGCTACGCTATACTTTTAATAATTTCACCACTATTCACAATGACGCTATATGTCCACAATCTTTCAACATGCAATCAATAATATTAGAACTCGCGCCAAAAGAAAAAGCCGCTAGATGGAGCTTAAAATGCGCAGTCTGCCACATGTGAGGTCTAATTCACCTATATTGAATTCCCATATGTCTGCTCCACAAGAAAAAGATAACGCTTGCTAGCGCCAATCTACAGCTATAACTAACAAATAACTTCCGCTTTTAACACTTTACCGATTGAAAACTGCCTATGTTTGCTATTTCTTTCGATTTATGTTTTGTAGAACAAAAATAGAGAATGTAAACAGATTACCAGCTCTTTGAAAAAAAGGAAGAAAAAATATAATATTTAAACAAAGTAGAAAAGGAGATGGATATATAATATATGAATATTTCTTTTAATTTGCCTCTGACCGGCAAATTAAAATTCTATCCGCAGGCCAGATAGAACCTTCCGGCGGGTCGGAGTTGGCCCGCGGGCCGTAGTTTGCCCATCCCTGGTCTAAATGATGTCTATTTTGGCATAAATTTTATAGACCAGCAAGATTTTTTTCCTCTGCTCCTTCTGATAAAACTTTGCTACAGCATTGGCATCACTTAGAGAAACAAGATTTGTTCAACTGTTCAGATCAGTTACATACTAATTAAGATACTTGTCTTCCTTAGTTAATTAACTGGCAGTCTCATTAAATTGGTTTCAATGTGATCCAATTGCAGTATGTATTTAACTGACCAAGAAATGGTATCATGTAGGTTGTGAATATTTTTTTCAGTTTTTGAGCAATCTTGTGTAATTGCTTCAGGTGCAGAGTTAGAATCACTAAAAATCAATATATTAATTTTTATTTCATATATTGAAATCTGTAAGTTAGATACATAAATTTAAGTGCTATCATGGATTGCTTTATGTTCATAGGTGTAGTTTTAATAATGTGTCCAGCACCAATTTTCGATTTCAATAGTTTCCTTTTGGTTGCTTATGATGTATATCAAATCCATCCTTAAAGTTGATTTTATCTTACAGATCATCTTAATAGGTCAACAAAGAGTTTTCCTCTTCCCCTTCTTTTTTTCAGAAACAATCCACACTTTTAAAATTGACAAATTTTGAGTTAAAGAGAAAATTATTTTTGGTCCCTGCAATGTAATTTGATGATCCTTTGAGAATCATTTCTGCCAAAATGCTTTAAACGGCAGCTGAGAGTTATGTACGGAGTACAAAGGATTAGAATACTGATAATCCTTAATAATAATAATAAAAAAAAGAAAAAAAAAGAGCCTTTTAAGTCGACAACTGAAATGAGTTGTCAACTTATTTTAAAAGATCATGTAAACTAGTCAGCAAGATAAACAATCATTACTACTAGCAATTGTAAAATAGACCTAGCTGTAACTGATTAATAATTTAGTTAAATGGTATTATTTCATTTATATCCAATGTAAAAATGCATATTTCCACCATGTCTTTGCCTGTCTGAGACTCAGTATTTAGCTTAAGTTGTAAATGGTTTTAAAGTGATTAAATATTTCGTTATCTGATTTGTAGCTTTTAATGAGTGAGAAAAATTATTCAGAAGCACTCATAATTTCTGAAGGATTATTTATGTCATTTCAGATAATTAAGATTGCAATTTTAGATAAATCTATTAAACTATATTATTCTATTTATAGGGCAGTTCCTGTTTTTAATTTTAATTGCAAGTAGAAGTTATAGATTAAAGAAATTATCCTTGTTTTTACCTAAATTTGAATTGCTTATTTTAAAATATAGGTATTAATTAGTCAACAGATAATTACTTGTGAAAAATTATATTCCAGCTTGTTACTAATAGATTGTAAAAAATTAAACCAACAGTTTGTATTATATGCCAGAAGTTATACTTTAAAACAGATTCATATTGTATTTTAATATAGATTATTATTTGTGTCATTTATGCATTATTTTCTTCTCTCTTTCTGATAGAAAATGGGAAAACAAATAGCAATAGAGTGCTTGCACCCAATTACTAATTTCAACAAGAGAACCTACTGATATTTCTTCCCTTTCAGTGTCTGTGACTCATTGAGTACATGCTATGAGTTAAGTAGGAAGTCCATCAATTTATGAATATTTGATCTGGACAAGAGAAAGTATAAGGTTATTTATTAACTGATGATCATTGATACATAAACGTTTGTTACTTATAAACAGAAACATTAGCATGTATTGAATGCTTAGCATAATTATGAATTTTTTATATTTTATATAGTAATTCACAAAGCAATAAACAAAAGTATTACACTATTAAATTGCAAAATTCAACATTTGCCAAAACTGTTGCAGTAGTATCTTTTTCAGAATGACGAATTCTTTGGCTTAATTTTGAGAACTACAATCTACTTTGGGACAGCAGTCTGGGTAGTGTCCTGCACCTTCAACAACATGGCAGCCTCCTGGAACATTTATCTGACCACATCTGGAAGAAATTCGGATATAAACATTTATATTTTTATACAATTTCATAAAATATATACAGATTAATTTTTAAAGGTTTATTGAGTTTATTTATTTTAGAACAACAAAATAGTAAAATAATTTACCTTCCATTTGCTCACAAATGTTCATGAACTGAATTCAAGAAAATACTTCTCCTTTTTATACATAGGCAAAAAAATACGTTTATAAATGTTATTACTCGCAGCATAATAATACTGCTACTTATATTGGCAATAATATAAGCTAAGGCACATATATATATATATATATATATATGTTTTCCAAAATGAAAAACTTGTGGAAATATGAACTTTCTTTATGATAATTTATAAACAGTTCATTGCTTTTGCAAAAACATTTGTAGAAGATGTACAGAAGGGTTTAATTTCTAAAACTGGAACCCTGTGCAGGTCATCAA
>KK115653.1:343438-361487 GCA_000611955.2 Stegodyphus mimosarum | reverse complement strand
GTAGGTCATCAAGAAAAATTAATAAAAAATAATTAAATTTTAAAATATAAGTAGATAAAAAAATTAATAAATTAATGGCGAAGAGATAAATGATAAAAAATAAAATATTGGGTGTCCTCTTATTTAAGGCTCCGGCTTGAATTAACAATTTCACTCAAAAACTAAGAATTGCACAGCCTTATTCCAAAGGCTGCTACTGAATTTAAGCCCTGAATTACACTATAAGTTACTATTTCAAGGGATGATAGAATACAAATAATATTTTTTCAGTGCACCCATAACAGTAGTAAATAAATAAAAAACGGTTAAGGCTTCATTGTTGAAAGTGTAGAAAATTCTAGAAGCGGTATGAGAATATGGAAGAAAAATTTTAGTGGAGAAACGTGAGTATAGAAACAAGGAAAACTTGAACACTCACCACGATCTCCTGCCAATTATACCTATCAGTTAGAGTTCTAGCAGGGAGAAAATGTGTCAAATCCGAGGATTGTCCTGTAAGCTGAGAATAAGCGGAAGTTTCTGTTTAAGTGACTATTCTGATCTCCTGTATTCGATAGCATTGATCCGAAAGGTTTTCAAGTGCTCTTTTTTTTCATGGGAAATCGCTAGTTTTGGGACATGGACATGGGAAGTCAGACATATTTGAGCCTTTTATCGCAAGCTCGTCGTCGTTTTACTCGCATTTAGGAGCATAAACGAGCCCTTCCCCTTCCTGTAATAAACACGGATAACTGCAACCACCGATAGATACAATCACGAGAAATTAACCCATTACCAAACAAGCCCTAGTAAATTGATTACACGTCCTGGAGGCGAATGGGATTTTTCTTTCTTCAAACATCCCAAACTCTATCCATGGGTTTGTTTTTCAAGAGGAAAAAAGGTATGCATTCAGAAATTATTTCCAAATCATATTGCTAAAACGAATTGTTACGAGATCGCTAGAATTTTCTGATGAAAGTTTGGTTCAATTTCATAAAAGAAATGCCGCAGTTTAACTTGTTTAAGATTACGGTGCGTTCCGATTAGAAGTATGATTTATTTCGGGCACTGAGAAGCACTTGAATTTGACTTCAGTAGACTGTGGTGTAATTTAAGCACTAGTGTACAGTCAGTATAAAAGTGTTACTTTAAAACTTCACCAAAAGGAAAAGAATAATTTATTTTATGGTGGATTTTCTCCTTATACAGACATGCGAGTAAACGCGTATGTATATAAATCTATATTTATGATAATCACTAATATTTTTTAATAATTGCTTTTTAGTAAGTATTCACATGTGTTTGCGATTGTGTGAATTCTCTTGAAATACCATCAGGTCTCAAAATCGGTTTGTCTTCCAGATTAGCTTAGCTGGCGCTGTAGGCACGGTAATCTTTTAGTGGTCCCCAAAACACACTTTCCTTATTTATATGAGATAAAAGCAGAAATTTGGAGAACTATAAAATAATTTTTAGGGTTTATTAAATTCTAAAGCCCCAGCTTGGACCTGGTGCAGCTAGACGATAATCAAGCTCTGCTCATCACTTCCAGGCAATAAGCATCAAATAACTATCTAACTTACTATATTATATAAGCAAAGGCTTTTTTAAGAATGTCGTTTGCGAGTATGGACTTATCTTTGATCTTTCATTAAGATTAGTACAGTAGAGATAATAGTATTTTAAATAGTTTTCCTTTGTGCGTGGAGCCAAGGAGCAAAGTCTCTGAGTATTGGTAGTTCAGTCTACGGTTTGAATCCCGGCGAACAGGCTCAGTGCATGGGCATTTTCTCCGTGTATGTGCATACGAGGCAGTTTCGCTTAAAAAGTCCTCCGCAAAAACATCCTTTGCTTAGATAGTCCTCGAGTGGTTTGTCATAACCAAATAAACCAAACCAAACCTTTCTACCTCCAGCAAAGAAATAAGCGAAAATCTGTTGAAGAGGAGTCAGAGGAACGTGAGGAAAAGTTTCAGAGTTATTATATTATACTTTAATAGGTACTACTCAACTATTTAAACTCTATGAAAGTCATTTCAGATTATTACAGCGCTCACAGGAAAAAAAAAAAAAAATCTTGGTATTTGTGAGATTTTTTTAATTTGAATAACCAGTTATTTTATGATCGGAATCTGTATTGTAACTTCGCCCTTTCCGTTTTCTCGCCAGAATGCAAATTAGTTTGCGTGTATTTAAGTGAGTTTGATACTGTTGAGACAGTGTGTTCTGTCCCTTATGCTTTTTGCTACTCGGCTTTGCATTGTAATTGCCGATACTTGAATCCAGGCCGGTGAAGTTCTGAGCCAACTTCACGTAAATTATCTGTGCAGCTTTTGGATATTAATTTATTTAAATTTAGGCTTTACGTTTTATTTACTAATTTTAGTTTCTCGTCATAAATGCTAATGTAAGCACCAAGAGTGCCTTCTGTTCATCTTATTTAATTTTAAATAACTCTTTCCAAGTTTCTGTTGTACTGAGGATTTAGCGATAAGTCTCTTATCGTCTACAAAAATTTAACAGTGGTTGTTACCAAAAAGAGTTAAACTTTACATACGGTTAAAAGGGAATAGTGCCATCAGAAGATTCGTGAGATTTTGTCATGCACATTTCCGAATTCTGCTAATGCGATGTTTTAATCTTCTGAATTTTTTTTAAAAAATAGTACAGAAATAAATTCTTGGAAGTTTCTGAGAAGCTACCTTGTCTGCTAAACGATTTCCACAGAAAACAAAGTATAGGGTGCTTCATATTGAACGGGACAAAAAGAAAGCATACCTGTGAGTGCTGTAATTAGTTTAATAAATCTAATTTATAGTGAAGCTGTAGTTATTCAAGTTTCTATGGATGTTGTTTGTCTCTACGGTGGTATGGCAAACATATATGCGGTATTCCAGTTTCTGCCGCACTTGCATACAATATTCTTTGTCAATGATTCGAGCACTTAAGTTATCCGCTGCTTAACGAAGGCACGAACCTTTTGTCTTTAACAATATCCGGTAGGAAAGAAAATCACAAGAGGTTAGATTGGGAGATTTCTGTCGCGAACAAAGCAATGGCATATCGTTTGACGCAGCACGCTAATCCAGTGATAAGCCAGACTGTCATTCAGGTACTGACATACTTTTCTATACAAATGTGGTGGAGTACGATCTTGCTGCAGAATGAAACCGGGAACCATATCCTGCAACTGAGAGAACAGCCACTCTAATAGCATATCTTGGTAAATGAACCTGCTAATCAAATTTTTCACGAAAGTAAAGGACCAAATACGCAACTGTTGCAAAGTGGCACAGAAAACGCTCACCTTTGCAGAATCGAGCTCATGTTCCACTACAACGTATGAATTCCCCGTGCCCCAAATCTTTAGTTATGGCGATTAACTTTGAGAGAAAAGTGTCATACATAAACATAAGTCTGTTCGCGGTACCATCTGCCTCCAGCTTATATAGAAAATTCTCACAGAAATCTTTACGCGACGGTTTGTCGAAAGGTTGTAGACATTACCATAACACACGGCACATCATTACACGAGGAAAATCGAGTTCAGAACTCGCACAATGTTTTGAGTTTGTGGGACTTCGTAAAAACATTTCACGAATTTTTTCAACTACTCCGTTTTCGGCTACTGTTCATACTGGGCTGATTTTCTTGCACAAGCAGCCCGTGTCCTGAAACTGCTTCACCCATCCTTCGATGTTGTGACGATGTGGTGGTTCTGTACAAAATTTTGCGCAAAAATGCCTTTGAATGACTACAAACAATAATGTTTTAGCATATTCCAAGACACAGTACACAGTTCGCAAAAGTACGCTTTCTCCTGCATGGATGGCGCCATTTGATTAAACATTGCCTCTAGAGGCAATTTCGCAACTGGAAAATTTTTCGCTAATGCCAGATAAAATTTGTATAATTGTAATTTCAGAATTAGTTTTTTTTTTCGGTTTAATAAATAATTTACAGAATTTATACTATGCTATTCTTTTTGTCTCAATCAATTTCAGTTTGCCCTGTAGTGTGTAATAGCCCTTCCCAGTTTTGATCGTCAGCTCCAAAGGGTATGAAGTCGTGTTGTTGTTCTGTGGCATTAATTTTTCACAAAGACTTTATCACAAACGTCTTTTTGACAAGTTTGGTTTAAAAAAAAATTAAACATCATTTTCCCGGGGGGGGGGGTCGATTTCATTTCTCAAGAAAATCTTCGCAGTGGACTATACACTGAATCCAGCGAATTTTCATTTTTTTTCATCCTGTCACAAAAGTTGCTTCTACCAAAAGCTGCAAAATACGCAGTGATAACAGCGATGACGTCCTTATTCAACTAGAATTTCTTTCCACTAAGCTAAACTTTTAAGTTTAGGAGCTAGAAAACGTCTTTGGAAATAAATCTGGACAATAGATGAATGTTGCATCATTTTGAAATGTAATCGATATAATTTTGCCTCTGCTACGGTCGATTTGTGAGTCTCTGCTGTGTTTTAGCGAAAGAACATATTTTTATGTTCCACTTTTGGTTGTTTTTCTTTCAGATATTAGAGAACTGTTCGTTTATTCAAACAGTGCTCTAATATTCAATAATATGTTCTCATGCTATCGTTTTTCCCCTGCCCAGGTAATCGAGCATGACGTCCTTGGGAATTCCAAATAACCAGTAATGCTCACCCTTTCTTAGCTGACAAATAAATTAACTTCCTCAATGGAATGATGCAAACATCAGGGTGCCTGTGCACGAGGCACTATCCCTTTCGAATGAGAATTTTCATTTCGAATTTTACAAGTTCACAAGAATTTGCTTTGGCTGGAACCCTTGCAAAAGTCCTAAAGCAAATCAATCGCAAAACACAAATCTCTAAATAGCAAAAATACCTACCTAACAAAGTAAACATCGTTGTTGTTGTGACTTACCTTACTTGTTTGACAGTCACATCAGAACAAGCTTACGAAATTGATCGTGACAAGTACTGCAAGATTGCGCCTGTCGTTGGCAAGAGCCTTGAGCACATACAGGTGACAGTACGACTTTGCTCGGTTCCGCCCCCCTCCCTAATTTTATCTTATGCTATTTTGACCGCTGATCGGGCTTCCGACCTAAGGTAGTGACCAAACGGAATAATGCCCGATCAGTGGAAGAAAAATCTTTATTGTTTGCTAGCAGAAAGAAATAGTTACAGTAGCAAGGTTTGTTACACTGACAGCTTTGCATGTATAGGTACAGATAATTCATATATACATAATATCATACTCTAATAAGAATATTCTTATTCCTGCTATTGAATCATTTGCCTTCAGTCTGAGTCTCATAGAAGTACAAATATAATACAATAATATACAATGGCATAATACAGCAATAATGTTTACAAGAAGATTGTCCATAAAAAGTCCACAACAAATTGTCTATAATGGGTCCATAACAATTCCAACTTCCAGTTGTTCTAATCTTTCACAATGCTAAATTAATTATTGTCCAAAATCAATATTTATAGTTCAAAAATAGCTTCATAATGGGTTCATGAATTGCTATGAACTCAATACTTGAATTTCAATACTACTTAGTCAAGAAACAAAACGCATCCAGAATGAGCCCATAAAGAGATCCATTATGAAATAAATCAGTCAAAATAATGCAAAGTAATAAGTTCATAATTAAAATTCATTACAAAATATAGTACAAATTTGGCCCCGTTTGGAAACAACTAAATATCCATAATATTAGTAAAATAACATCACATAGATTACAGTTCGCAATCATTTTATTGAGGCAAACAGCAAAATCATTATTAAGCTTGATAATAACTGTTGAAACATTTCAAAGTGAATAATCATGAAAACAAATTTTGTGAATGAGGTCGTCTAGAACTAGCAACATGATCAGTATAAAAGTTTATGCTTCGAACATGATTTAACTTAATACTGTTTGTACATGAGTGTCCAGCGTGACATTCTGTATTCAAACTGTTATCTGTTTGTGTGCAATGTGCACAAACATGAGCCTGGCTACAATTACGTACGACATGATCAAAGACCTGACAGCGATAGCATCTAAGCACTTGTACAAACTTGGGAAAATAACAGGAGGTAAAGCTCATGAAAAATTTACCACACAATTCCAGTTCTACAAGATAGTCTCTATTTGTGTTCATTATCCATGTTAGATCTTGATCTAATCGTCTACTTATTGCTCGAAGCGAGATGAAATCTGCAACCGATTGCGGAGCCACTGCTATGAAGCCTGCAATTACGTCTTCAACCGCAGAATCTTTTGGGACTCCGAAGCATATGATTGATCCCATTTGAGGTTTAGACTCTCTTACCCTAAGTTCGACTTCATTACAGGAAAGAAGAGTAGACTCTAGCTTTTTGAGTTGCTCTCTTGAGGAGCAGCTAAAAGTTGATTGTATTTTATTATCTCGGTATTTTGGATTGAAACTCCAATCTTTTGTGAATTGGAGCCCACCAGCGGCCGAGCGGTAAAGACGCTGAACACTGGTAGTTCGGTCCGAGGTTCGAATCCCGCGAACGGGCTGGCTGCATGGGCGTTTTCGTGGTTTTCCCCATGTGTAACGTGTATACGAGCCAGTTTCCCTTAGGAAGTCCTCCACGAAGGCATCCCTCCCTTTAGGCAGATAGCCCTCGTGTGCTTTGCCATAATTGAATAACCTAACCTAACCTAACCTTTTGTGAATTGATCTTTGAAGCTAGCTGATGCTGCAGGCTTGCTGATGTATATGAAGAATTCTTAGATTTAATAATTAGTGCATGATCCGAATGTATTTTCTTCTCACGGGTTACAGTATTAAATGCACGCCTGTCTTCTTGAGGTGTTATTGGAACTAAGATTTGTGGTTGTTTAACGCTAGACTCGTAAAAGCAGCCAACGAATCCACGTCCGTTTGCATATCAATACTAGATACGAATGAGGTGACTTGGGTAGTTTTGTCCTTAGTATTGAAATGGTCAGTTTGCACATTCTCATCTAAAGAACACAACTCCAAAGAATCAGTTTGCACATTCTTATCATTGTAACATATGTTCAAAGCATCAGTATTTTGTTTCTTGATTCGCAACATCACATATGAAGGCCGTTCTCTCCTCTAACACAATTTCTAAGGAAGTAAGTAAACTTAGAAGTGATTCCCGAGTTTGATACCTAGCGATTATCTGATTAAAGTGTTCGATTTAGTCATCCTTTAATTTTAACATTTTCTTAAACTTTTACAAAAGGCTGCCAAGTTCTTTTGTATCCTTTTGATTAAATTTTAAAGAAGCTTGTGAATTAGTAACTTTAACATCAAACTAATGTAAATGCTTATTAAAATTTGCCAGACCCTCCTTATCTGTTTGATTAATGCTACCTTCAGTCATAATTTCATTAATAAAATTACAGAAATGTTAGTAATATAAAGTAAAATACTGTGAAGTTGATTTCCCAACAATGAAAGTCATAAGGCCGCAAAATTTTACAGTCAAAGAAAAGTTAAGGCATTATGGATGAAGTATAGTGAAAATTTAATACAATTGTAGAGATATTAGGTATTTTTGGAACAAGAGACATGAAAAATGAGCAACGCCTTCGCCGGGAATCGAACCACGGATCTCTCGGTTACGCGTCGAGCATGCAGACCACTACACCATGAAGGCAACCGAAGAAGGCGGGAGAAATACCTTATACAATCACGAGAAAGGAACCAAGTTAAAGAATTTTAAACAATTTTTGTAAATTTAAATATTAAGGATGTACAAAATGCGCTGCAAATAAGACCGAAATATTACAAATGCCCACAATTTTGGTGGCGAGCACACCAGGGAACGCGTCCGAAGGTTTGCCACCTCTCTTCCCCTACCATAAACCTCTAGAGAGGGCTTTTGGCTCACCACATATTTAAAGTGCGCCCTTGCCGCACAGACACCATACATTTACAGATATCTGTGCCTTCTCGTATATTCGATCCAGGGCACTTCAGTACGGCAGTTAGTGTTGCTAACCACTCCCGGTTCGGCGACAAAGTAAACGTTAATAGAAGGCCAAGCCGAGAATTTATATTGCTACCCATTAAGTTACATTTAACATTCAGAATTCCCCTTAGGCGTTTAACATTGCTTAAGTCGTTTATGTCATATTCATATGCATTTGTTAGCAACTAAGCGGGGTTTCACTGGAATTATTTTTGTAACAGACTCTTCTGAATTAACGATGTGCAGCTCTTCGTATATTTTACCATTTTGCATCTTTTATTTGCAACTGGGTATTACAAATTTATATCATAATATTTTGAGCAGTCTATAGTAATTTTCGGTTGACACAACGTAAATACACGCAGATAAGGAAGGTGTAATATAATACAGGATGAAAGATAGTTTTGTAAATCAGCAATTTGTTGTCTATAGGTACAAGTAGAATGCTGTTCCAAGAAATTAAAGGAAAGAGTCTCGCTTTACTCTCTCGAAACTTTTTAATAATAGATGGAATGTGTGTACTTCCTGTGAGAAGATTTGTGAGATCACTTCGAGACAAAGGCCTTGCTTTTGCCAGCGAAGGGTATTGCCATGTAGCTTCAGTTTCCAGTTAATTTTCGTTCGTCTAGTAAATAGAATTGCTGCTAATTTGTTGGCATTTATTGGTATTTTCCACTTGATTATCCAGTCCTTAAGTGCATGTATGTGATTTTGTAAATGTTGTTGAATGGTCTAAGAAATACGTTTTGTGCAAAGATCGCTGTGTCTTTAGCGTACATTGCTAGTATAGTCCTTAATGTATGTGGAATATCTTTCACATAAATGCTAAACAGAGTGGGTACTAAGAAGATCCTTGTGGAATACCGGATGGAAATGCTGGACGGGTAGAATGTGTATTAGAGATATCATGAAGCATCTACCTGTTAGGTAAAATTTAATGATGTTTGTGATGTATTCTGGGAATCCCAGGTTCTATATTTTGTATAGGAACGCGTCCAGCTAGACACGATCGAAAGAATGCAGAAAGGTCCTTCAGTAATATTCTTTCTTTCCCCCTCTCTCTTTTTTTATGGAGGGGGGATCCATTTAGAGGCACTCAGCAACCCTAAACAGCTGTTGACAGAATATAAAATTAATTTGGAATAAGCATGCTGTATTTCTTATTGAAAAAGCGAAGTCTGTTCAGGATTATGCTTCAACGATCTTGCTTAGAGCATGTGGTAGATTAATTGGTCTTTAGGATTTTGGCAAAGTTTCAGGATTAGTAGGTTTCAAAAGCCGTGATATTTGCCAGTTTTACTACTGCTTTGGTTATGCATTTAATGGTGGATCCAATGTTCCATCGATCTTTGTGCCGATGCAAATAACAGTTAAGAACCTCCAAATTCTATTTCAGAAATTTCCTTTCATTAGCGTTTGTAGTCGATAGTAAATAATCGTGGCACGCATCCTGCGTGCAGTTTTTTCCTTCTACAACAGGTCCTCCACTCCAATCATGGATATAATGCACTGGCCATTTAGGATTCTTGCAGTCTCAGCAGTATTACACATTTTCACTTGCTGATTTTCCATCTCACGACACCATGAAACGTTTTTAATAATGTTAGTTCTGTCGCCATCAACTAGACATTCAGGACGCCTTTCATCTTCAGTATGTGTTTGACTACATACCTCTTTATCCAGAAATAAACTGTCTTCAGCGCTGGTGAAGAATTCTCATGAATTTCATTTAGTTCCACTTTTGCGCTGGATGGTTGTCCAGTTTTTTAAATAAAAATCTTTCGTCACTCCACGGGACATTTTTGTTTGCTTTATTTGCTATAATGCATGTTTCAGAATATCCGAGGAATAAGATTAATCTACTTTGTTGGCTGATTTAGTTTGAAAACACTTGGAATATGTGGTGTCATCTCATCGAAATTTACTATACTTATCAAGCGACAGCAATGTGTCAATGTGGGGTGATACAATAAACTTTGATTTTAATTTCGGTAACTGTTCCGAGTAAAATCAAATTACCTTAAAATTTCTTTCCAATGCAATTAGCGAAAACTCGTGAAAACATTTCATTCAAATTAAAAGTGTTTTGGGAAAAGTGTAACATTTAATTCTGCTCAGAATGAAATGTTGTTTAAAATTGTGTTTTTTCACATATTGTGAACTCTGAAGTATTGCAGAAAAAGAAAAATATACATTTATACTTATATTTACGACATAATTACAAAATGTTTGCATCTGATCATGTCAAAATCTATTGATCTCAATGGCAAGTCACTGATTGTTTTGGTCGCCAGGACGGGTGTATCACTGCTTCATGAGAGTGTATAGGAAAAATTAGTTTGGGCATCCCCTCTCTTTCCTAACTCCGTGGGAAGCGATGACGAATTGTCAGACTCAGATGACTGATTGAAAAGCTAACTGGGCAAGCAGAGTTTTAAGGAATGTTGTATTTGACTGGGTGTTTCGCCGATATTTGCTTCAGTGTGATATATTTTAGGCCGTTTTGGGTTTACTGTAACATGATATCCCGCTTCATTTCTTTCAGGATAAAAGGGGATGAATTTTTTGACTTACCCGATTCTGTGAAGAAACCCTTCAGTGCAGGAAAATTGTAGGCATTTTTCGTCATTGTAACCAACTTCTCCAACCCGAATTCGACCATATTCGTCATCTTCACAGAATCCTGTAAAAAGAGGACTGAGCATTAGCACATACGTTTAAACTGACTAAATTTGAAAATTACACTATTTTCACTTCTTTACTATTCCTTATTCGAACTGTACTTATTTGTAGCTGAGGCGTAAAAGGAATTTTAGTTTGCTTTTTGTAATGCAGTTACCTTTTTCACATCAGAAATGCCTGTGGAAAATTTTCCCAGGTTTGTATCCGTTACATTATGCTGCGAAAACATTTATCACACATGTTGTCTAGCAAGAGTTTCCAATTCGAAAGAAATTAGATCTTCTAACTTTTACGCAGCTTGACAGATAGTTACTATACTTAAAATATGCTATTCTCTGTCGCATAAAATCTTGAATTTATCTTTCAGATCATAACTTTAATTACTTAATAATCTGAAATTTCTGTGGTCTGGTAAGAGTGGTGCCTATCACCCGGGTACTTGTGTTGCTAGAACCCTACTCCGAATCGAACAACATAGTCATTACTAACAATTGTAATTTTAACAAAATGCTTATGACACATATTAATGTTTACATACAAATACATAATTGCCTCTTAGAAGTCATAATAATTTACATATATGAAAAGCCATACAACATACAACGCAAGTGCGATGCTTTGAGTGCCAGTTAATAATCTGAATGAAGGCGAGAAACGCATTTCTTGAAAATTTACATTTTTCATTTTTAAATCTAGTTAATATAATTTATCGCATATCCAATTGATATTTTTTATAAAAATTCACGCCGTTATTAAGCATCTTGTTCTTTGAATAGTATGTTGCAGAGGGTTTTTCGTACAATTCATTTCATCATTTTTTTCCGATTAAATAATACCGCTTTTAATCATAATCTTAAACTCTATAATTAATACTCTGTTTGTTTCATCTCAAATTAGAGCACCTTTTATTTTAATAGTTAAATACTTTCAATATTGCTGCTGATTTCTGATTTCCATGTGCTTAACTTTCTGTGAGTGTTTCTGAAAGGCAAGGAAGGTTTATTAATATTATTTAAAACTTAATTATTATAAAATGTAAGGAAATAATTGATTCAATACTTATGAATTTTTTTCGGTTAAGTCGATTTTTTTTTAAAGCTGCAGAGGTGTTTTTGGTCTCGAAGATCACTTTTTGTCCGTATCATTTGTGCGATCAAATCACTTTTCAAATTGTTGCCCTCAAATGCTATCGCGATGTTTTTGACTTTTTAGGCAAATTTAATAAATTTTTGTTTAATAACTTTAGTGATTTGAAAGCGAGAAGTAGCAATACTGTTCAAAATAAAGAATTTTTATCTCCAACGTGCCAGATTTTTTGCCATATGGCAAAATATAAAATATTTATATTTCAATTTTAATCCACGAATTCGGATGTTTGAAAGGAATGTGTCTCAGTGTCTGAAATAGATATTTATTATCTCCACACACCAGCATATTGCCATTCCGTAAAGAGTAAAATATTATTTAACTTTCAGATTCAATCTTTCTGTTATTCAGTAGCAAACGAAGCGACTGAAAAGTAATAAACGCAGTTATTAAAAGCATTTTTTTCTACTTTTTAATGTGATTGATTTAAATGAAATGCCTTTAACCCCTTCAGTCTCAATTTATTTGTTTATTTCAACTGACTTGATTTTCTTATGTACTCTTGGTAATTATCACAAAGAATTGAAAAATATCATTTTAAACATTTTATTTGAAAATGGGGGATTCCAGGGGCTTGGGACAAGTGTGTCCTACTGGGTGGTAATGGTGGGAGTCTTCCATTAGAGTTAAATTGTTGACACATAAAAGAAAAAATCAAAAGAAACAATTTTTATTTTCATAACTTGTAGAAGTAAACCAATTTTTGCATAGTGGTAGATTGCATGCCACACAAATTATTGTTTTAATTCTTTTCTCTTGTTTTTCCTTGATACAATTGTGATACCTTCTTCTAGTGGGCCATTCGATGGGTAAGTGATCTCCTATGTTCAAAACTTGGAAGTGAATGATGGTCTACCATATTGTAGTGGCGGTCTACCATCTACAATTTTGTGGTTGGGGATGTTAGAAATGATGCCTTACTACCAGTGGGACATCAACTACGTAGTAAATTGATGCGTGTAATTCCCTCTAGGCTTCTTTAAACGTCTACAGGAACTTATATAACCCATTCAGACTGAAAGAGTTAAAATGAATTTAAATCATGAGATGCCGAATCAAAAATTTAATATTTTGATGAAATGACACTAACTGGACTTATTAAATCATTATATATTTTTTTCTTTCTTATGGTAACTCTTTTAAGGCGGCTGCCCATGCAAGCGGTTAGTTTTCAAGGAAACAATATATCGAATATATATATATATATAAATTGTATGGAAACCCTTAATACTCTGTCAAGAATTTTAAGGGTATGTTATTTTAAATAACTCTCGGTTTTTGGCGCAAGTCATAATTCTAGCTGAATCTCATCGGAGTCCTAAGTAAGACCCAGCACTTCTTTTTTTATAAAATGGACCACAATTTCAGTAGAATATTTTTTGACCTCATGAACATTTTATTTTACCAATAAGGAAGACTTGAAAATCCGAACTGTAACTTATCAATGCATACCTTCTTTCCCTGGGATACAAGCCCGTGAATGGATGTTGAGAAGTTTTATTTTGAAGATGGGAAAATACATATATAGTATTGATTTATGCTCAGTACAGATTTAAAAAAGAAAAAGAAAAGAGAAAAAGAAAAAAAAAAAACCATCCACATGCCCAAAACCTTAGCCTTTGCAAAAAATGCCAACAAATTTACAAAACATTGTTTGGAGATGGCAAAATTTCTCGAGGTAGCCTAGTCACGCCTCCTATTCATTGATTCAGTAAAAGCGATTCCAGTTAGCCACGTTTTCCAGCAGGACTCGGGCAACCGTCTTTTGTATTCCGAAATAAGTCCATAATATTAAGGAACCTAACATAGAGAAATACTAAGATAAACTCCTCAAGAACATCATCTACTAGCTAGTACCAGTTAGAAGATGATACTAGCTATAATTCGATACTAACTAGGATCGGATAATCTGATAATAACCAAATATAGGGAACAAAAATGGTCACTAAAATCTTTGTTCTCAACTTACAGATCTAACATCAAAATCGGGGGCAGGTCTCTACCCTGTAACACGTTCCTCTCGATAGCTATAACTGTATCGACGGAAATCGTGGTCAGAAAGTATTTAACTCTCTTTTTTGCTCTGTTTTCTTAGCCATGCTTTTCTGATGTCATACCGTTTCTAGCATTCTTTTAATTTCTTTTAATGCCGATTTACTTGCTTTACTTTATTTGTTATTCGTATGCTGGATTTCAGGCCTTAAATTCAACGGAAGCTCATCAGAACTCATTTCGAGTAGTTCTTAGATTTTTAAATGAAATTCTAGTTCTAGCCAGAGCCCCAAATAAGATGAGATTTGATACTCATTTTACTATTTATCTGTTTATCATTAATTTAACTTAATTTGTTAATTTTTTATTTATACTCATATATTTTATTTACTTATTTATTTTTCTTCATCTCTCCTGCCGGCCTTACATAGTGCTCCAACACTTCTAATTTTATAAACTAAGCTCTGACTGAATATTATCTCTTTAATGTACAAGGATTCGTATGGTTCTTAAAAGTACTTAAATTTTTTGGAAACTATTTGTGGTCTTTAAGAGTCCTTAATTTCAGCCAAAATCGGCAAAAGATCCTTGATTTTACTCATCTGGCATTATCCTCTGTTTTTTTACGACTAAACTTTTGAGCCTGAATTAATATTTTGAAGTAATATTTTGGCGATGTGTTGACAAATATGTATTTGATGGATTAACGTTGGAATTCTTTCATACATCTTAATATAAACGGTGGATACTCGAGTTTTAGGCAAGAGTATTTGCCTCAATTGAAATATAAACCTTTCGAAAAATTTTTCTTTTTTTTTTCTTCGAATAAAGAGCTCATAAAATATTACATAGAAAACAGCTTTTCCCTTTTTGCCATATGAGGACGCTAAATTTGGTGACTTACCGGCATTTTTAGGGATTTCAAGATCAGTTTGGATGCAAAATTTTTTATTCGGAGATTTGACATTTTTGACGATTTTTTTTAGAAGTAACATAAAATCAATAAATAAATATCATGAAAATAACGATAATGTATTAACATTGTATTTAAGAAATACCATTAAAATAAAACATTTTTATTTTCTCCTGCAATACTTTAAAATAATATTACTTTCCATTTTGGTGACTTCCATTTTGGAATATTTTGATTCTGAAAAATAAATAAGATAATAAATACTACAAAGCACCGTTTCTAAAACATTTTTTTTTCATGTTAAGAGTTTCCGATATAATGGTTGCAGAATATTTAAATATTTATAACTTTTTTCTTGAAAATTCACTTTACTCTTCCTTCTCTTTTCTGGATTTTTTCTAAAACATTTCCGA
Source organism: Stegodyphus mimosarum (assembly GCA_000611955.2). Taxonomy (NCBI): domain Eukaryota; kingdom Metazoa; phylum Arthropoda; class Arachnida; order Araneae; family Eresidae; genus Stegodyphus; species Stegodyphus mimosarum. The sequence continues at coordinate 346,407 of KK115653.1, read as the reverse complement.
GATTTTTGCTTACAGCGTTGATAGGGATAATTTTTCTTTAGGATTTTAGGCCTTGCACTTCGGAAGGTCTAATGGCAAGATTTATAAATTATTATTTTGAAGGCAAGATTTGTAGATCTACAATTTCCAGAACAATGTGACGAAATAAAAAGTGTCTTCATGGTATTAACACGTAATGGATGTGTTTTGTAGGAAATTTGTAATGAATTACTTATCTTTTGGAGAATTTTTGGAAGAACAATGAAAAGAAAATTATTTGAATTTTCTCTTTTTCATCCCAGAAGTCTTCCTCACAATATGTTTATCTTCCCTTATTTTTTTATCTTTCCACTAGACACAAGTATCAAAGGAAACGAAGAAAGCTAAGACAATTGGAAATTGGCAATTAATTAAAAGATTCATCGTCTGTGTCTCAATGAACCATACATACTTCAGTGCCTGCTCTAAATTTTAAAACTTTTGCCCTAAATTTTATTGCCGGGTTCCTCATCAAATTCTTAAAATTCAGTCACACTGGCTCCGGCGCCAGTCTTTACCTTACATCATTTCATATATTTATTTTCAATGCTCATATTATTAAAGAAATAAAATTAGCAGTTTCTTCTATACATTCTAAATACAAGCAGTTCTTTAGAGTAACAGAAATCTTTTATTAAATCTTAAAATTGTAAAATGAAGGGGAAATTCATTGAAAACAAAATTAGTTTTAGAAAGAGACAGAGAATTATTTAGAAAAAAAAAAAAAAGGGGGGTAATTTAAAAAAAAAAAAAAAAAAGGGGGGGGGGCGATAGTTGTACATCTCCCATTCTATTGGGCCGATGGACAAAATTCAAATTGCCTTTTTTCATGTCTCGAAAGCGCGACTTAGGATATATATTATATTTATGTATAACATTGTCCTAATATAGGTATTTTGACACAAAATCGGACTTTTTCTGAAAGGGCTTGCCATTTTGTTTTTCATATTTCGATTCTACAACTGAAATTATGCCTAAATATTATATTTTGTAAAATTTGGTTTGAAATTTACGGAAAAATTCACAAATTTATCTTGGCGCATTTTTCTTTTCATTTTTGCGTCAAGACCAATTCACTTGGAGAACTTCTTAATTTATGACAGCCTATTTTCCTTTCCCTTTTTACATTGTGCATATGCGGAAAAAAGTCACATCGTTCTTTTGAATAATTTTAACAAAGTGCCTAAACCACATTTGATGTTATTATCGCTTTCAACAAATATGCTAAATTTCAAAACGCGCCAATACATAAATTCACGTATATCTTCGAAAAGTTTGAATAAAAAACACTAATTTTTTTCAGGTATGCTTAAAAGTACACCTATTTTAAGATCATGGTAAAAATTTTACAGATTATAATTCAAGATTTGTTTCGAAAAATTTATAAAAATTATTTAAAAACACAAACTTTAAAAATAAATCATAAAAAATGGCAGAATTTTAATTGGAATGAACCTAAATTTCGAAATGTGAAAGGAAGAATCAAATAAGCTTCATAAAAAAGATATATTAATAAATATACACTAAATTTGTTAACATGGAGGAGCTAAAATTTTGAGAGCTAGTTTTTTAAAAACTACTCATGCGAGTTTTGCAAAACTTGGCAATTTGGCATAATTTAAGTCATAGAATCGAAATATGGAAAAAAATTGGCCTGTCTTTTCAGAAGAAGTTCGATTTTGAATCAAAATACCTATATTAGAACAATGCTGTACATAAATCTAATACATATCGTAATTTGCGCTTTGAGACATGAAAAACGCAAGTTGAATTTCGTCAATCGGCCCAGTAGAACGGAAGATATAGAATTGTCTTCTTCTTCTTTTTTTTCCCCCGCAGTGTCTATTGTTAAATGATTAATAAATTAGGAAATGAAGCAGAAAGACTTCTGGGAATATTGAGTTTTTTCATTCAAACAAATAAAATTAGAAAAGATGCTAAAGAGAAAGAAACGAGTTAAAAAGACGCCTAAATATTTTGTTGTTTGTCGCTACAAAACATAAATTTTGGGTAGCTTTTAATGCATTTACACTAGTATCATTTTAAAATCAATATCATAAATTATAACTATTGTAAAATATTCTTAGTGCCTTTTTTAATGGATATTTTTTAAAAACAGGAAAAAAATTTAATGGCAACCATGTATGGCTAAGAGTATCTATTAGATATTAAGAGTATCTAACTCCGTAATTTAATTACTTGTAACTAACTGCTCATCCTTAGAAGTTATCCCAACATGTTAATGTGAGTTATCGCCTTCCTCTAATCCTTATTATGGATGTAAGGTACAACATAAAAATGTAAATAATTAAATTAACATAAAACTTTATTCCATACATCTGTTAAGACTTGAAATAATACCATACAACATATCATCTCTAGTGCTTCAGCGTTATTGGAACTTTATATTAACTGAGTTACAACTCCAGTAGATCTATACGAAGCTACGACACTAACTGGGTCAAAGGTGCAAGTAACTTTCAACAGTTATCAACTACACCAACTTCATACATTCACGTCTATCCTGATCAGCGGCTCTCTCTGTTTCTAAGCGAGCAGCTGCGGTGGCAACAAGCAAGCTTCTTTATGAGTCATGCTGATTATTATTTTACTTCAAAATTTAATTTATACCACTAGACAAAATTTGCATAAACTTCTGGACTGAGGAAGTATGTGAAGAAATGAGGCATAAAAAAAGGAATCAATGTGAAGGTAATCGTTTGTAATATTTAAGTAAAAAGCCGCTAATCTTCTTTAAAATATGTGAGACTATTGACACAAATTGTGAGACAAATTGATATGATGAACTAAGAAAAGACTGGAAAAAAAATAGAAAAATGTATGCCGACACATAACAATGCACAGGAAATTCTAAATATCTGCCGCTTTGAATTTTGAGATAGATTTTGATGCTGAATAGTATACGACGTCAGCGCGAAGAAAACGAGCTT
>KK115653.1:326417-343420 GCA_000611955.2 Stegodyphus mimosarum | reverse complement strand
CAAAAAAAAAAAAAAAAAAAAAAATTATTAGGAGTGAGTGTAGCAGCAGACTGGTAGACTGCGAGATCAACGAGAGCGTAAAAAATCTTAACAAACTCTTTTGGAAGACCCTTAAAATCTGAAAACTTTCAATTTTTTTTAGTCCAAAGGGATTTAGTGCCGAAGGACTATTACTTTCGTTTTGCGATTTTGCGTTGATTCACTCTGAATGCCCGATTCACTTTTCAAATTGTTGCCACTAAATGTTATCGCTCTGCATTAAAGTTTAAAAAATGAAAAATCTGCATAAATGTATGCATGCTATTATTATTATTATTTTTTTTTTTTTGTAGCTTTCTCTTCAAAAATCGTCTGCGTGCGTTGCACGGGAAAATAAAAAGGAATTTTAATTACAGTTCTAAATAAATAGCCAAATAAATGTGAAATTCGTAACAATATTCTCTAAAACTTTAACGAATTTTTCATTAACAAACTCAAAGATTTCAAAGCCAGCAATACCAACGTTGTACAGAAAAACATTTTTATCTCCAGCGCGTGAGAGCGTGTACCGAAATTTCTAAAGATATGCTTAGTTTAAAATTATTTTGCGATATTGCTGTTGAACTGAATTTTATGGTTTAAGTGCGAAGAACATGGTATTTAACAAATAAAGGTAACACACAGAATGTTAAATAAACGTCCCTTTGGACGTAATTTAAAATCTGAAACATTTCAGATTTTTTTAGTTTTTTTGTTTTGTTTTTGTTTTTAATTAATTCTTTTCTACACTTATGTTTCTTCCGTCCCCAGAATACAAACTAGACTGAATGTGAACAGCGAGGGAATTTATAGTTTGAATAGAGTTGCGGCAACTTCTCAGGAAGGCCGTTATGCCTTCTACTACTCGTATATTTAGTGAGCTGTCACCAGAACGTAAATTACAGTACATGCCGCTTAATGTTATCACGTTTGTTCACGACTATTTCTATAACATTAATCGAATGGTTATATCAAACGATGAGAAAAAATATCCTTCAAAATAGCAATGGAATTTAACTAATTTAATATAAACATTAATATTATATTTAACTAATTTAATTTAATATAAATATAACCAGAAATATATAAACAAGTCCTTTCCTAGCATTTTAAAAATAGGTAAGAAAAAAGATTTGGTTATGAACAAATGTCTTTAATGCGAAAGTTCTTTTAAGAACTGTTTATAAAGTTTCTAATCTTTTATGAACTATTCATAGCACTTTTTGCATCCCCTCATTGAAAGAGAACATGATAATGTAGAATTAAAAATTAGGCAAAAAAAGATGCAACCTTAGTTAATTTTTAGTTAGTTAATTAACCTTAGTTAATTTCATAAATGCCCCCCCCCAAAAAAAAACTATGAAATAAAAAAAAAATCTACCAAATTCTTTTTTTGCTTCTAAGAAGACGAATCTGTGTCTAACTGTCTGAGACATCCACCTATAACCGACCTGTGTAGTTGATGGTTGAATTTTTTTTTCCCATTTTTGTTAGCGTGTAGGATTAGAAATCGTCCTTAGCTGAAGATGAATTAATTAGTTGTTGAAAATAGTTTTTGTGTTGCATGTATTTAAATACCTGAATTACTGAAATTCCTGAAATATGTGGCTATCATTTGTTAATTTTTAATTGCAGCACAAAACATAGCTTTTTAGCAGACGTTTTAGTTAATTTTATTTACTGACCATATTTTTGAAGTTTAGACATCTGCTAGAAGAAAAATTTAATTAAAACAAGGGAGGTGAAAAAAGTGCAGTTAAATTTTATCTACAACTAAAGAACAATTACCAAACGTTTGTTTTAATCACTAATTTTGGTCTAAATTAAAATAGCCTACAATGCAAAAGAATTCAAAACTTATTGGCTTGCAAACAAATACAACAGCTGCTCCAAGGCACTGGCAATAACATTAAGTGCCTAATAGCCAGGTACCTGGAATTATTCTAAATATCTAATTCCAGATTTTGTTCTAGCTGTAAAACTGTTTTCAATTCACACAGATTCAAAATTCAGAAGAGAGTAAGAATTAGAATAACCAGCGCTTAATTAAAAAATTAATTTATTCCATAAATTTAATTTAAATGAAAAACGGCCTCAAAGGGTTCAGATTTTAGCAATCGCCGAAAAGGTTTCTTTTGAAATTTCATATGGTTTATTAGTGGAGATTATCAATAGAGACGGCACAGGCAGAATAGGGAAAAATTTTATAGTATATTACATAGGGTGCAATAGTGAAAGTGTTTATAGCATACTAGATGAATCTACATTTAAACTAATATGGGGACATTCTACATTTTTTGTATATTTGAAAAGTGAAAAATATAGAGCGTAATTCTATAAAAATACTTAATATTTTCAATTAAATATATGATGAATGGATTGCATTTTTAATTAATTCAATCTAATCAAAAAGGTCAACAACAACAACAACAACAAAAAAGGCCAGCGTTTTTAAGAAATGCATCTATTGCTTAGTTTACTAACAGGTAAAATAAATTCGAAAGATAAATATCATACATTTTTATGAATAGCAACAAGCTCGAATGAAAATTCAGAGCGTGCATTTAAGTGAATCAACGTAAAATCGTGTTTCAAGACTAAAAATCCTTTCGTGCTTAAAGAAGTTTCATTACAATGAAGTACGACTTTTGTTTTATCAACATTAAAAATTTTATGTAGTTATTGGCTATTTTTTTTATCATGTATTAGATTTATTTTAAATATTTTATTTTTGATGGAAAAATAAAAATAATACATGTTCGTCTATTTTCAATTCAAATCCTGAGTTTTTTTTTTTTGCGCTTTTGTAGCTGAGGATGGTGGTTCGGTAAAACCATCGAAACTAGTCCTGTGAAAATTTGAAAATATAACGCTGATTTTTGTTGTTTGACTTCTAAATTAATATTTCAAGTAATAAATATCTTTGAAACGAATTAACCTCGCCAGATAATTTCTTGATTAATCAAAAAAAATTATTCTCTTACTTTAATGTGTTACTTACCATTATCAGTGTTTAGTTGTTGAACGAAAACATCACCATGAACTTCAAGAATCATTGTAACAATAACAACAAAAGTAAAGGAAACAAACCATCTCGCCATTTTTGTATTAACTAATATCGGGATTCAGATTATTTTAGGTATTGATTAAATTCGTGTTCCGGTATTCTTTGCTCTTGCACAATTGCAAATTATGTCATAGAATGACGCGTCAATCAAAATGGCATCTAATATAACGGAGAACTTAAGCTGTTGGCGATTTGGCGAGATTATTTAAGCATGGCTTCCATTATTTTGCGTTTGCAGCCGAAAGAAATGCATTCTTTATTAGTTTTTTCAATAACAATAAAAGAAAGATTTTTTGATAACTTAAACAATTAGTTTTAAACAATTAGTTAATTTTTTGAATTAACACATTGGTTTATTGAGCTCTTACTGAAAATCGAACTTTCAGCTAACGCCAGATGTCCTTCTGTGACAGTTCTTTAAACTGACTCAAGTCAAATAAAAACAATAACGGATGATGGCGTGATATCGCATATTCATATATGTATGGTGAACCATGTATGCAAGACAGGAAGTCCTTAAAATGTGCTTCTATCAACAAAGCGTAGATGACAGCTGTGCAAAAGCTTTTTAAATATTAAATAAGTCCTAATTAACTGTTTGAAATGTTTATTAATTTTTGCCAGCATTTTAGCTAAGAAGATTATGTATCTTACCTTGATTAATAATCATAGATTCCAAGTAAATTTTCAAGAGTACATAAGTGATAAGATTAAAAATTGAGTATTCTGATCTGAAGACGTCAGAGAAATGGCATTTTTATTTAAATTTTTGTAATACTTATCTGAATAGAATTTTTAGCTATGATTCCATTAAAATCAAGCAGACAAATGATTTGAAGTTGCTTCTAAGCCTTTGATATGGGCTCACGAAAGGCCGAGTGGATAAAACCGCCGAGCAATGGTAATTCAACCCGAGTTTATGTTTTTCTTGAAATATAAACCACTAGGGCATTTCTTCTCTTACGCAGATAGTTTTCGTATGCTTTGCTATAGTCAAAACACTCAATCTATCCATCAATGCATTTCAAACATCTAATCAAAATGCTCACATAATGAAAGACATTTCTTTTCAGTTTTCACGCTATCACACTATGTGCATTTTTTATTAATTACTTAATATACGTTTATAATTCTAGATTCTACACTAACCCAAATGTAAAAAAATATTTATTTTTGTCTTCGTTATTATTCATATCTTAATTATGAATATTTGCAGGTTTGTTCTATTTATTTTCTTATTTTATTAATTACATTAGCATTAGCAAGCCCTCGATTGTCTAACGAATCGAATAATGCTTTAAATTAAAATAACTAGCCAACTTACTTATATTCTATCCAAAGTTTAATCCTTGTTTTCAATCCCTAATGATTTGTGACGGATAATTTTTTGATGCGTTAATACTGATGTTGACTAGCCGAGCGCAGGGAGAGAACTAAAATTTTTTGACTGCTTAATGATATCTCTCAGATTTTTTTTATTACTCTTATTCTCGAGAACATTACCTGTAAGCATTGATCGGCTGAGTATGTTAACGCCATACATACTTTTTTCTTCGCCATTTTTTTCTCTTCGCCTCTCTGAATCCTGTTAACCGAGATGTTGATGTCACGGCTAACTCTAGAAATAGCAAATAAAATAATAATAAATAATAATTAAAGTAGGCAACTCATGTTTTAAAGCCCATATCTTAAAACTAAGATCAAATAAGTTGACAGAAAGCAAATCATAAAATTAGACCTTAATAAAAAGGCTTGTAACATCCTATTGATTGTATTAGTGGAATCTTAAAATTCACAACTTAATTGAAAATTCCTCAAGGCAAGTTGAAAATGAGATCAAAATTTACAAATTTTGAAATTAAATATCCGGGTCAATTTTTGTAGTATGGGAGTCTTTCCTACAATTTTATTTTTTCATAACGAGTCTAAAACATTCTCAAATATACCATATATTCTGACGCAGTTTTAAAAAATAAGATCGAAATTTACAGGTTGGCGTTGTACACTGGATATAAAAGTAATAGATTTAAAACTAAGGAAAAAATGAGCATACAAAAATTAGATTTCTACACTTATCTAAATCTTGTTTATTTAGAAAAAATAACATACCTTATTGAATTCAAAAATTTTCATTATCGGATAACATGAACAATTCGCCATATTCATCTTCCGTTACATCTTCGGGCACATCATCATGTCCTCTTTCATCTTCCCCATCATTGTTACTCTCCTCCATAAATAATTATCTTCCCTTTCATCTAGATTGTTAGATATACTACATTTTTTAAATGATTTTTGAATTATGTCGGATTTAATGCATTCCATGCTTTTATTATTCACTCACACACTATTTCTAGACTGGCATGACGCATTTGGCCTTCTTTTGTAAACAATTTTCCGCCTTCTAATAGCAACGTATTCTACTATAGTTTAAAATTTTCTTTGAATGGTTTACGTTACAATAAGTGGTTTCAATATTTAACGATTATCATCTAAAGGCTGAACTAATGACACTAATTCGCCTGGAATAGCTGCCATGTCTGCATCACACGCTTTCAAAAAATTCTTTGTATTATTTTGTTCGTTTATTCTTCGTATTATTTTTGTTCTTTTCACATCAATAGTTTTATTTCTTATCATATCAAACATCACTAGAGTTTCGTCAATGTTTCCAACATGGGACCGTAAATGATTTTTTTTTTTTTTTTGCCTTCGTGAGTCAATAATATACTTCTGAAAACTTATCAACTTGCTGTCCAAACCTTTCGCAAGCCTTTGCGAAATTTTTGTTTTTTTCTCGTACAACTAAATTATTCCTCTCCATAAATCACCAATACCAACTGAAAAATTTTCACTTTCATTTGCATTCTTTTTTGCCCAATTTAAGGCAAATACAAGTACGCAGTTTCTTGGAACAATTAATCCATTCTGACGATTTTCTTGAACCAAGTCCGCAACACTTTCTTCTAGGATAAGCCACTTCGGTACACGTTTACCAAAGCACATTTATTCCTTGGCGTATTAATTATTGTAATTTCATTTCTATTCCAATCACATATGGAACTTTCATCAACACGAAACATCCTTGCTGCAGCACGATTTCTATTTTCTTTTGCAAACTGAATGACTTTCAAATAAGCACTGTGTTTGTTTCGTTAGGTAGGAGTCATATTTACTACTAAGAAAGACATTAGATCAACTGTATTTCAACTTAAGCAAATGCGATTTACTAAAGGCTTAGATGTTCACTCAAAATCACCGATTCAAATGAGTACAGAAAGAGAAAATGTCTGAGAATATTCCGCGAATTCATTCGGGTCCTGAAGGGCGTTTTTACTCCAAATTATGTCCTCTTTTCTCGAAACCCTAGAAAAGCATTCTTGTGCTCACGTGCATTGCTAAAGAATTATTTACTCCTTCAAGTGTTTTCCCCGCACCCATATTGTTTCCCTTATCACTTGTCAGTTCAGTGTTCCATTGGAGAACACGGGTAAAATCTTCGAATGAATGATTTCGAAAGATAAGATCATCCCACAGGTATTTTTCAGGTTTCATGGTAAAGAAAAGGGTGCACGTTATAAGGTGAATATACTTAAAGATTAAAAAATGTACTTTGAAATTCTAGGTGCACGTTGTACACAGACGTGTGTTATACGCTGGAATATACGGTAAGTATGAGAACCGTGACATCGCATTAGAAGTTAGATTTCGTTATTTGTCGAACATTAATTCCTTTTTTAACTTAACATTTTTGAAACATGAATATTTTAGTCATTTAAAATACTTCCGTAACTGGATGTATACGACTACGACTAAATGTGATCACTCTTCTGAGACTTTAAATAAGGATCGGGCAAGGACTTTTAAGCCGATTAAGGGGTGGGTATCTATATATCTCTCTACATAGCCATACATATCTATATAGCTAACTGGCTTTCTCTCTCTACACATGTTTATATGGTTGGTACTGTCGATTGCAATAAAAGAGAGAAATGCACAACGAGATGTTAAAGCAGTCCCAAAATTTAAACATTCTACGGCTAATCGATTTTGAGTTATGCGTGATACCTATATACGTACGTACGCAACACACAGAGGTCATGAAAAAAATGCTTTTGGGATCCATTTTATGATTAATATTTGAAAAAAAAATCCCTTATTCTGTCCGTACGTACAGACGCCACACAAAAAACATCATCCAAATGGATTCGGGAATATCAAAATTTTTATTTGCTTTCAAATATGGTATCTGAAATTTTTCGCGGTAACAATATTTCCTTTACTATGTACAAAGAAGGAATAACATCTTACCTGTTTTCCAAAATAAAAGTTTTAAAACTTAGGCTTCCATTTTAGATTGTTTTACAAATCGTTGCTATTGACAGCTTCAAAAGAGTAATTAAATTAAATATTTTGATGTTTTCCAGTGTTTTTAAACACTGAGTATTTTTTGTATAAACTTTGTGACTGAGTTAAACTGGGTTCGTATAAATTTTATGAATAAACATGTCAGAAGAAAAAAGAAATAGACAAAAATTTGAACCCTTTTTACAACTCCAAGCAGTAACAATTTTTAGCTCCTGATACTTTCATCTTCCGGATTCGTCAATTTACATCTCAAATATAAAGAGTATAACGAATGTAAAAAAAAAGTATGACAGCACTTGGCATTTTGCAAACGTGAACCTTAATCAGCTGACTGCATCTACGGCACTCACAATTTTTTTCTCTTCGCATTTCCTGATATAAGATAATGTTTATAAATTAAATAAACTAAAATATAAACATTATCTTATATCAGGAAATGCGAAGAGAAAAAAATTGTGAGTGCCGTAGATGCAGTCAGCTGATTAAGGTTCACGTTTGCAAAATGCAAACGTGAACCTACTTATACTTTTTACTTGCTTTTAGTAACTCACCATTTATTTCTATTTTACATGTTTAGTTTACTTTTTATTTAATTTACCATGTTATTTAAACAATATTTTAATTATTATTTAATTATTATTGCTTTCGTTTCTTCAGTATTCTGCAGAGTCTTTCATAAGGCTGTTGCAATTTTGATTTTAGAAACTGAAGCCTAGTCATATATATTTTTTCCTGAATAATTATTTATATAAGCAGGTAAACATTAAATTAGTTAAGGTAAAGGCTACTTTCTTTAATGATGGGATAAAATTGCTAATTTTCATTTGTGTAGTGATGTGAAAACAAAATCACTGCATTACATTCTTAGTAATTCTTAGATTCAGCACTAAAAATTTTATAACAATAAACTTATATTCGATAACATGAACGAAAAATAAAATAGAAAGGTGTAAATATCTAGAATCGTTTATTGGAAGGAATGCATGTTTAAACGCATTAAACGTTAAAATATTTTAATTAAAGCATTGGCTAAATTAATTAAGATATATTTAAGATAATTACTCTCTAAATTATAAAGTCATATTTGACTCCAGTGACATCCGATCTCCCTCCAGGGTTAAAATAGCACCAACTTCGATGGAATGATTTTTCACTCTAGTAAAACATAGTCCTTTTTCATCCCCCAAAAAAAGCGTTTCAGCCTGTCGTTCACCCTTTTCGAGAGTCAGAGATATCGGCTGATATTCGGATGAAACCATACATCTCTCACCAACCTTTTCATTCCATCACTAAAATAAAAATATTCTGAAATTATTATATATTAAATATTAAGATTATGACGCATTGTGTAAAGCTTTGCAGTTCTTAATTTCGGCTTCCTTCAAAAACGGGAGGGAAAAGATTAGAATAATCCTTGTCTACTTTGCCATAATCAAGTAAATTAAACAACACGTAGAAAAATATAATCCATGAATCAGATCTTCCTGCGAATAATTTTATAATTAGCCGATTAATTATGAAATAAAGCACAAGAATCTGAGAATAATCCGAAACTTCAAATAAATCACAGTAACTAATTCTAATACGAAAAGTACAACAACTACCAACACGAAATTACTAGGAAAATAGATGACGAAATTATATCTTTACCGCTATTCTTAGTGGAGGTAGCTCGAAGTGAAAAAAGCAAACAAATATTTAATTTAACCCATCTCACGGGACTTTCGTTGAACAATTTAAACCAATGCCAGGACCAAAGCAGTGTCGTAACTGCCAAAGATATGGACATAGTAAATCGCACTGCCACCATAAAACTCGCTGTTTAAAATGTGGTGAAAGTCACGAAACATCAAGTTGTAAGAAAGACAAAAAACTTCTTGGCTAGTGCTGTTTATGTGGAGAACCCCACGTTGCGTCCTATTGTCGGTGTGAGAAATACCCCCAAAATATACGCAAAAACACCAACACTCAGAGAAACACACCAAAAAACTTTCCGGCACTACCTCGAGAGGAAACTGAAAAGTCCTCAAAGACTCCTATTCAAGAGTCAGGAAGTGGTTCCATCAAAGATGACTTACAGTCATTCATTTCTTGGATTAAAAATACCTTTCAAACGGCTAAAACCCTTTTTGAAAGATTTAAAAAATCAAAATCCATTTTGGACAAAATCCAAATTGGGATGGAAGCATTCGACCTATTAATGAACACGGAATATGGCCAATAAAGTTCTGCAAAGAACTTAACATATAACAGATACTACTATATGTAGTTTAAATATCGCCTATTTTAGTGCAAATAACATTAAGCATCAAGAGACTGAATTACAGCATTTTTTAAATAAACGTAATACTGACATAATGCTTATTAATGAAACTCATTTACGCCGCTGTGATCGTTTTAAAATTGCTGGATATAAAATATATCGTAACGACCGTCCACATAACTGCGGAGGAGGTACCCTCGTCATGCTTAAATATCACCTCAGATCAACTTTATATTAGACGTCTAGAAATATATGCATTGAGCACACCGCGGTTATCATTTATGTCAGAACTGGTGATCCTTGTTTATTTATCTCCGCATATAATCCTCCAAGAAGCCAAATTACTGACAGAGACCTGGAATGTTGACCTGGACTGAACTAACACAGATCTTCCATTACTTATTGCTGGAGATCTAAATTCTAAACATCCATCTTAGAATTCACGTAGAACGAACAATAATGGCACCGTCCTCGATAATTATGCTGCTCACAATAATCTTAAAGTACTGGGACCGGAAACCCCTACAAGATTTCACTACTTCTTCCGAAGTTCTCGACATTGCTATCACTAAAAATGTTATTCAAACTCCTTACCTTGAAGTCCTACGGGAAATGTCATCTGATCACTTACCCGTTAAATTCATCCTAAATGGCGTTAAACAAAATGAACAAAATTTCAAACGTATTGTTAAGTGGTTGAAATTTAATACTATTATTGAAATCCCAAATGCTCACGCTAAACTTGCTAACATTTCTGATATCGAAAATGAAATCCATAAAATCAGCTCAAGATTTCAAAGTGCTCTACGAGAAGCTACTACCATTAAATCAGATCGCTCTCAAACTTCACTTCCAGATTATATGCGAGAAAAAATCAAAGATAAGAATAGATTGGCAAAACGATGGAGAAATACTGGAGACCCCAGATTAAAAAGACTCCTTAATCAAAAAGTTAGAGAAATCTCTAAATTACTCAGTGATTATAGATCACATAAGTGGGAAGAACTCCTAGATAACATGGAACATGAACCTACCCTTATTTGGAAAATTGCCAGAACTTTTAAAAAGCCATTTGCGGATCGTATTGGCCCACTCAATAGCCCCAATGGGCTGGTGCATTCTGAACAGTAGATGGCAGAAGCCTTAGCTCAACAACTTGAAAACACCTTTACTCCTAATCCAGACTTCGATCTTGAAACTGAAAAAGAAGTCCAAGAATTCAACGAGAATTTAATTCATCGCACTGACGTAAATTATTTATTACCTACCACCCGTACAGAAGTACAGAACGTCATTAAGAATCTCAAGATCAGAAAAGCACAAGGATACGATTCAATCTCCAATAAATCTATCAGAGAACTTCCCTGGCGTTACATCGTAATATTAACAAATCTCTTTAATAGCCTGCTTTCGTTTACATTATTTCCCATATCAGTGGAAGTATGCTATAGTCATAAACTTCCTTAAACCAGGTAAAAATCCAAAAGAAACCACCAGTTACCGCCCAATAAGCCTGCTTCCCTGCATTAGTAGAATTTTAGAAAAAATTATTCAAATTCGACTCATTAATCACCTAGAAAGAATAATATCATCGACTCGGAACAATATGGAGTTCACCGAGGACATAGTACCACACACCCGCTCATTTATGTAACTGAATTTATTGCTGACGCTTTTATTAAGAAAAGTGCTGTTGCTGCATGCGTTTTAGACATAGAAAAGGCATTCGAGAGAATATGGCACGCCGGCCTTCTCTTTAAAATGCAAAAAGCACTTATCCCTATCAATCTCATCAAATTAATATACTTCTATTTAAAAAATCATACTTTTCAAGTTCGAATTGGAAAATCTCTCTCCAATGAAAGATCCTATTTAACATCTTTATAAATGACATGCCACAGCCATTAAATGTAAAAATCGCTAAATATGCTGATGATACTGTCTTTCGAAGTCTTTAAAACCGCAACTCGCCATTGTCAATCTAAAGTTCGCAGTTAACAGCATTGATCATTGGTTCAAGATCTGGAGAATTAAATTAAACGCAAATAAGTATAACGTCACTATTTTTAGAAGATATAAAAAGAATACTCCTTTTGAAACTGATATTAAAATTAATAATGTGCAGACACCAGTTAACAGCTCCATTAAATACCATAGTGTGCTCTTTGACAAACAACTATTGTTTAGAATGCATTACGAAAAGCTAACGCAAGGATTATTGCCCTTTATCCTCTCCTACGAAGAAACTCGAAACGTCATATAAGAGCAAAACATATACACTATACCTTACTATCATTCGACCCATTTTACTATACGGTATTCCTGCCTGGAGCACCGTTGTTAAAACCTATTGTAAAAAATTAGAAGTTTTTCAAAATAAATTACTAAGGATGATTTTAAACGCCTCATGGTATGTTCGGAACAAACAAATACTCAAAGAAATGAAGATTGGTTCCATACATGACGAAGTACTTTCTACTTGTCATAACGTTTTCGAGAAAATGCAAAATTCAGAATACCACCGTATAAGAGAACTTGTAAACTATGACCCAACTATTTAACATACTGTCAAAAGGTCAAGAACCGTCCATCACAATCCAAAATGGTAAATTTTTAATTGCTTCTCCAAGCTTGAATCTTCAAATTCCTCTTACAACAGTTCAAGACTCTTTTAGCCGCTAGTGGCCTCACTCGTCCATGGGTTCACCTTTTCGGTGTGAGCACTCCTGTGCTCTTAAACTTTTAAGTAAAGCTAGCGCCCTCGGGCAAAAACTTCAAATATAGATAAAAGTATATTTTAAATGCTAAATGTCTATTGTATCCTGATGACCAATGACCAATGATTACCAACATGCAGGAGTTCGCCATATTGGACGAAAGCCTCGACACCAGAGAGATCAAAACAACGTTTTTCATCCGAAAGCTTAGAATGAAAGACTGCCACTCGAAGCTAAGGTTAAAAAATTTCCAAACTCGGAGGAATCATAGATCAGCTTTGGTGATTCAAAAATGAGCAAGAAATATGATCTCTTTTAAGACGTTAAATTCGCGCTCGAAAGAACTAAGCGCGTATTCTTCCTAGTAATATGTATTTAAAGTGTAATACACAGTCCAGTCACATTAATGTGACCATCTGTCAAAAGCCAGAATAACCACCTTTCGCAGAGCGGACTGCTGCGAGACGTGCAGGAAGAGAGTCACATAGGTCCCTGAAGGTGTTCTCTGGGATGTTGAGCCATGCCGACTCTAATGCCGTGGCCAGCTGCGCTAGATTACGCGGTTGAGGATCCATGGCGCGAACAACTCGATCGAGATGGTCCCACAGATGTTCGATTGGGTTTAAGTCAGGTGAGTTTGCTGGCCAGGGGAGGACGGTAAACTCATCCTGGTGCTCTTCGAACCACGCACGTACACTGGCAGCTGTATGGCACCTCGCATTGTCCTGCTGGAAGATGCCATCATCCTGAGGAAAAACAATGCGCATGTAGGGGTGAACATGGTCCGCAAGGACAGATGCGTACTTGTATTGATCCATTGTGCCTTCCACAATGATCAGTGAACCTAGAGAATGCCAGGAAAACATTCCCCAGACCATAATGCTCCCGCCTCCAGCTTGGACCGTTCCGGCAATGGTTGCAGGGTGGTTCCTTTCAGAGGTTTCACGCCTTATACGCCAACGTCCATCTGTCCGATGGAGCATAAAACGCGATTCATCCGAAAACGCAACCTGTCGCCACTCAGTGGACGTCCAGCTGCTGTACTGGCGTGCAAATTCTAGCCTTCGCCGTCGATGAACAGCAGTCAGCATAGGTGCACGAACCAGGCGTCTGCTTCGGAGGCCCAGACGCAGCAATGTTCGCTGAATAGTACTTTGGGAGACACTTTTGGTAGCCCCTTGGTTCATTTTGGTGGTCAGTTGCTCAACGGTAGCCCGTCTATCTGCCCGAACGCATCTCCGCAACCGTCGTTCGCCTCTGTCATCTATGGCCCGTGGTGCACCACATTTGCCACGTCGCTGATTTTGGACAGTCCCATTTTGCCATGCACGGTACACTTTTACCACGGCGGCACGCGAACAGTTCACAAACTCAGCCGTTTCGGAAATGCTTCCACCCTTGGCCCGAAAGCCAATGATCATGCCCTTTTGGAAGTCGGATAAATCGCTTCGTTTCTGCATTACGCCAACGATTGAAATGTTTTCCGAAGCCCTCACACACCCTTTATATACGCTCAACTGCACTGTGCTGCCACCTGCCTTCTGTGATTGGTTATTTAACTCTGACATGGAAAGTACGTGGTGGTCACATTAATGTGACTGGACTGTGTATAATTAACCTTACCAATAATAAATATATCAAATACTATGTTTTATCTGCTCCGTTATGTTTTAGGTAAATGTGATAATCTGAAACTATCTCTATTGAATATCATTCTTTATTATGACTATCATCACTTTAATCATAGTAGATTATGAGTTATAAAACTACAATCGATGTTCATTATAACAACCGTTCATTAAAGTTATCATTCTACTGCAGCAAACGGTTACAAAATGTCCCCGATTAAATCCATCTTCGTGTAACCACTCGTAGTAATGTTCTTTTTCTTTGGAAAGCATAATGAACTTCAACTGTAACTAAATTTTATGTTCTCATTTTACTCTTCGATAATGTTTTGTTCCTATATCCAATTGTCGATTACCTGGGGATGCATTAAAAAAATAAGTTCTTTAAAGATACTATAGCAACAAGAATCAGAGTGGGGTGATTCTTGTCGCTTAAGAATCATTAACTAGAATTGAAAGATTTTATATTTTATCCCAATTTTAAACCGAATTTACCTGAAGCTTTTAAAGAAATTAATTCATATTTCTTTTAGCTTTTTTTTAATACATGATGCTAGTGGCTTTTTTTCCTCGTTAGCTGGAACCAAATATGTTAGAATAAATCTTAAGGCTCTTAATTGACCTTCGAGCTCTAATGTACACAACTTATGCTACTTGGTGTTGCTAGCGTATGTTTAGCATTCGTACTTATTGTTTCTGTTATTCTAAGACTAAATTTGTTTATTATGGAACAGTGGAAAAAGTATTACCAAAGACTATCAGTCCAAAATAAAACTTCTTCTGAAAAAAAAAAAAAAAAAAAAAAAAAAAAAAAAAAAAAAAAAAAGAAAGAAAGAAAGAAAAGAGTGTAGTATAGCGGATAATGTCATTTATAACTTAAGTTTCTTCGTATCTAATTATATTTATTCTTCCATTATTTGCTATATGGTATATTTTGTTTAAAATATAAATTTTTTGGTTTAAAATGAATGCAGGAAATAAAATGCAATAATTCTAATCAGAAACTGGTTATTTCTATACTAACAACTTACACTTTCTTCTGCCAATACATATAATTTATTTTACGTAATTGCTACTTGTCAAAGCTTAAGATATTTGTCTTTCAAATTTAGTAAAAAATCAGCAATTGAAAAGACATGTGTTGCAACTGCCCGAAATAAATTACTTTGATCCTCCGCGCTCTAGTGTCTTACTATTCAGTAAAGTATATTTAATTTTTCTTTCAAATTTAATCTTTTAAATTTAACAAAATAAGCAAATTAAAAGCAAATAAAAGCAATATTTCGTTATATTATTTAATTACTGGTTGCACATGTAAAGTTGCCCTAGCTGGGCTTATTAAAACAATTACATGTTTTTACTTCTTTTTAATAGCTATTTTAAGCGGCTTGTCGCGCAAGTGACTGATCTCACAAAAAGCAGACTATTAAAATATAATTGATTTTTAATTTAGACGAATAATGTTTAAAATCTACGAGCACCTGAGCTAGTTTGTTACGTCTTTTTGTAGAAATATTGTCATTCTTTAGATGTGATTGCATCTCGAAAGTGATAGAAGAATGCGATGATTTTCTTGCCGCTGATCTTCTGTCGTCATACTTTCTTAAGGTAAGAAAACTTGAATTCTGCCACTTGATAAAGGTTGTATTTAGTCTAGTACTGGAACTTTAGTTATATAACCTTACTAAAACAAATTTGTAGTGAATTATTGCTATGTCTGAAATAGTACTACAAAGTTTTATGAAGGTTTTAAAACAACCTTTTTATTGAAACTGAACTTTTAACAAAACAGGGCCCGGCTGGTGTTACTGGATAAGCATAGCTGGTGGCGATACAAATAAATAAGAAGAGTCAAATAAATTTAAATCATTGATCAGTAGTCTGACTCCGCAGTTAAATACTAAGCTACAAACTGGCTCAGTAATTTACCAGCGTGTCACTTTAAAACATAGGCGGCGAGAGAATATAAAGGCGAGGTAGTTACATTTAACTAGAGCTGCCAGAATCTAACCGCGTAACTTGCATATCAGAAACGCTGTTTCTTTTAGGCTGTAAGAACTCAGCTTAAATGCACAACCCATTAATTTGCATTCTGCTGCAGGATACGGAAAGAGAAGTTAAAGTATAAATTCAAATCAGAACAACTAATTAGTTTAAAATAAGAACCTTATATCTTAATGAGTGGCTGTTCTTAAAAAACATGTTTTGTCACTAGTCCTGGCAATTTTCAAACAATCTGAGCAACCACCTGTTAGCCTGATCAAACTCCTGTTTAGCTGTTTTTTTTTTTTTCATCACACGTGAGTAGATATGGAATAAGCTGAGATTTCTTTATTTTCTCTTAACCCACCATCGAAATATGGTACTGTAATTTGTGCATTTCAATCAATGATTTCTCTTTTACAGTAAAACTGCATATTACGGGCCAGTTTGGCGCGTTTTCGAAAAGTTGCCAAATTGGTAATTTTCGCACGTTTTAGAAAATCACTCATCATATCACCATATTAGATGGTTGCGAATCTGAATGAATCTTGTAAACATGCAAAAATATCTAAAACCGAAATTCAAGAAAAAGAACGATAAAGTACACTCATGTCCAAAATTATCTTTACATACCCAAAAATGATGATATTCAATGAAATATCGAATCAATGTGATCCGTATTTGCAGAGAATGTGTGAAAACCAAGCCTAATTAGCATTATCCAATCAAAAGTAATCAAACGGTTTGTGATATGCAAATCTAGGCGTTACGTCATCCAAGGGTGAATCAAGCACTTTGCGCAAACTGAATATTTGAGTGAATTTCTGCACCATAGCATTTGATTTCAGTGTGTAGGGACTCAAAGCGGTTTGTTATGGCTTCGAAGTATCATTTGGAAGAATCTGTAAAGTGGCGAATTATCGGCCGTTTAGAAGCAGGGCAGTCAATCATGGAAACAG
>KK115653.1:310364-325267 GCA_000611955.2 Stegodyphus mimosarum | reverse complement strand
GATAAAGTATTTGAAAGTTAATAAACTATGTATTTTATGGGATCAACAATATTAAAACTTTTCATAATATCATATACCATTTTTAAGACAGTAGCAAAATGGAGTAAAACGTTTTAGCACGAAATTTAAGAAATTCCAATAAGCAGTAAATCAGTAATAAATGATCGGAAAGCATTGATTCATATTTAAGCTAAAACTTTTTAAAAAAATTCAGAAGAAAAAGGAAGCTAAAATTCAAAATTTCGATCTGCTAAAACATGAGTAAACTACTGTATAGTAAAAAAAACAAAAAGTGGTTAAACAATTTTAACTATGTAATTTATATTTTTACAATAAATTTTTATTTATAATAAACAGTAGAAACTCCCATTTGTTTATATCTACACTAAAATGTAAAAATACAATGGAGATGAAATTCAAAATGGCACGCTCATTTCAACCACGTGATTAACCACATATAATGGACACACACCTCCATTCACACAAATCTGTCGCATCTTTCCTTTCAACTAATTTCATACTATTTTTACACTTAGGACATTCGTACATATTCGCAATCAAACATAATTCATGCACCATTCTATCACACATCTTTCGCCCGTATCTTGCAACCGAATCAAATAAGTAAAATCCACACGTTCAACTCTTTCGACGCCAGCCATTTTGCTCACACAATCTACTAACAGCACAGTGAAATGACAAAAATTCAAAAAGCCCTCTTAAATACTCTAAACTCTAACCTTAACCCCTAACGATTTTCATGACCACAAGAGGTTACCAGATTTGACGCGATTTCGCTTCATTTGGCGACTGGCCCCTAATCTGCAGTCTAGCCCTCTTCTTACATAATAAAAGCAAGTGTAATGTGTCTGTCTGTCTGTCTGCCTGTCTGTCCATTTGTCTGACCGAGCTCTCCAGCCAAATCTATCGCACGCAGGGACCTGGAATTTTTTACACGGAAGCACAAAGGGGCTGGCCACCAGACCTCGAAGCCCGATTTTCGATTTTTGAATTAGAAAAATTTTAAAAAAATTATTTTTTATAAAGTTTTTGTTCTTCAGTTTTTGTTTCTTAATTTGCATTATTGTGTTGCTATTATTGTGATTTGTTGCTATCATTTATTTTCAACTTATTAAATCGATTTATAACAATTCCACCATCATGACCGGACATGCTGCAGGCGAAGATGTGTTTATTTCAAGAATTCCTATAATCCCTTCCGATCTCCCGTTTCAGTTTAAGCGTCTACAATTCCCTGTTCGTTTGAGTTTCGCGATGAGCATTAATAAGGCACAAGGACAATCTCTCAAAGTTGTAGGGCTCGACCTCCGTAAGCCGTGTTTCTCCCATGGTCAACTGTACGTGGGTTGTTCAAGAGTTGGTAATGCCGATAATCTACACATCTTAGCTCCGAATGGAAGAACATTAAATATAGTTTATCCCGAGGCTCTCTAACGAAAAGGACAATCTAAAGAAAAATTATTGCCACTCTCCACTCTCCCAAACTAACTCTGACTGTCATGCTTTAAATGATGATGTTATTGTTTAGTGCTCTCTTGAGAGCATGAGCAATAATCCGAATGGTGCTGCTTCCCAGTGCTGCAGTACCAACAGACATTAATCGGTCAGGGGCCCTTGCGACCCCAGCCCGAGCTCCACAAACATACACAAACACTCTCCTCTTCTAATTCATTGTCATCTAAGTTTAACTTACACTTAAATTAAAAATTTAATTGGTTCTCAACTCCAAATTTCCTGTAAGCAGGATGTTTTATTTCATCCATGTTTTCGTTACTTTTTATTTTTTCTGTACTGTACTCTCTATCTTTCCCTTTCAACTCTTTCCTATCTTTGATTTTGAATTTTTTATGTTTTACTTTTCTTTAAACTTCAGACCAATGATTATAACCACATGACTACGGTTTCCTAGCATGTGCTAATATGAGGTCTGTTCTCATTTAAACTAATTTTTTAACAGATGGCTCATGGTTAGGATATATTGTTCCTTTTTATCGACGGGGAATGTTGTGTGTGTGGGGGGGGGAAGAGAGAGAGACAGTCTACATGTCCTACACTACTATTCCTGCGCTATTCACTTATCTGCATTTTCTAAATGCACGGGCAACGCCGGGCGGGTACAGCTAGTTTACTAATACGCGTGGTTCAGGCAGCAAAATTTGAGGCTTTTTTTTTAATCCACTTTTAGTGCTAGTTGAACATGGACGACCTATGCATGTGTTAGTACTGGAGTTTTCCTGACAACTCTGAAATCGACTGAAGCATTGAAGAATGCTTGAACAGAGCAGAAGCGTTTGCTTTGCATATTGTAAGTTTACCTAACCTCTAACAAATTTATGTTCATTCAGGTCTTCTTCTTTCTAATGTGACTATTTCAGAGATGCTAATTTAACCTAATTAATCTACCTTGCTAATTTAACCTATTACAGGAACACTGAACGGCTCTGAAATTCATACGTAACAGAGAGAAAACTGGTACTAGCTACACAAATCATATTTTATTTATAAATTACGGGTATTTCGAACATATAATGAGATATTTCAGGAAAATTAATTGCTTTTATCTGCCTTTTCGAGCGTTTCATCGAAGAGAATTTTTTAACACTAAAAATGCATTTGTCGTATATTGTACCATATCTCACAGTTTTAGAAACATTTCTTAATTTAAAATGAATGCAGGAAATAAAATGCAATAATTCTAATCAGAAACTGATTATTTCTATACTAACAATTTACACTTTCTTCTGCTACTACATATCATTTATTTCGACACCGTAGTCATGAATCTGCGAAATCTGCCCTTCTTTACTCCCCCCTTTTTTTCAATCAGAATAACATATTTATTTGAGAAAAACCGAGTAATGATTTCTGAAGAGCTTTCAAATAGTCATCTTGATGAATATACATTTCTCTCTTTTAATACGGTGTAAAACATAAAAAAAGAATGAACAAATTGCATAAAAGTGAGAATGACAAAAATTCAAATGAAGATTTCTAAGTTTGGTATGTTGCTGACGTAACTCTGCATTAAAACTTTGTCAATAAAATGCTGCCAAACTGCAAAAGCAGAATGTTGTATTTGCTATCTTCTACTGAAATAATTTTATGAAATTATTAAAGATCTCAGAGGCCTTGACAGTATCTTTGACAGAAAAGATTTTAAAATATTTAATCTATGTTTCTTTTACCCATTTTTAAGGTATTTAGATATTTAGAACAGGATTTAAATGAAAAAACCCTTAACATTTTTAGTCTTAGGTTTGTAGAGACATTATGTTATTTCGAAGCAGGAGAGATGAAAAATGAGCAATGCCCTTGCCGGGACTCGAACCATGGACCTCTCGAACACTCTCCGAATGTGCTGACAATTACACCTCGAAGGCATGCTAAGAAGACGGGAAAAATACCTTATATACTCCCCTTTTAAAGGGTGACTGGGGATTAAGGGACCCAATCGCCAAATCCTGGTTGTGGAGAATCCTCATCCACCACCTTTTTTAGTTCGGGCGCCACTGTAGAGACATTAGATCATTTCGAAGCAGGAGAGATGAAAAATGTGCTATGCCCTCGCCGGGACTCGAACCTCGGACCTCTCTAATACGCTCCGAGTGTGCTGACCATTACACCACGAAGGCATGCTAAGAAGGCGGGAAAAATACCTAAGTTTCCACTCTTCTTCGTGCTTCATAATGTTCACTAAAATTTATCATATCCTTCATAGAATTTCTTATTCCCTTATAGGAAATGAGGTATAAATAATATTAGACGTTTATATTGCATAAAAATGCACCTTATTTGAGTGTAAATTACATATGATTACATGTTATTGCAGATGGATAGGCTTACAAAAGAAGTCTTTTTTGTTACAAAAGAAGCTTCATGAATGTGCACTTAACGTTAGTTCTCTTTGACAGAATGTCTACTTTAAGATAGTGTACGTCATGGTAAAAGAAATAAATTTCTGTAGTGAATTCTTCGTAATTAATATTCTACAATAACAATAGAAATCAATGTAATGGAAAAAATGTTAATGTAAGAGAGAAGTGTAGATTTTATGCACATAATTAATGTAAAAAGATATACACAGTAGAAATTATGTAATAATGCTTGATTAATGTCTTTATTATAAATATCGCTGAAAATTTTTAATTTAACATTCATTATTCAAACTGCCGTTTGCGAAGCAGACCACCTAAAATAGTTACTATAAAAAAAGAAAATATATAATGATTTTAAAGAGCCCATCTCGTATCGTTTGATGGACCCTTCTAACTGTAGCCGCTCAGCCGGTATGCGCTGATTGCCGTACTGATGGATTCGGGCTCTAATCTCGAGAAGGAATATATATTTGTATCATGGAGGTAGGAAATAAGATTTTTTTATCTCCATGATTTGTAGAGTTGGCGGAAAAGAGGCTGTCAAATTACAAATCGAGTTAATAGTTCTCTCGAGAGGTTGTGGAGGAGAAAGAGGGTTGGGAGACCCTCGGACACCCCCCTAGGTGTTTACTCTCAAATTTGCGATGGAACTGCGCAGCAACCGAGCAACCGTAAGTGTACCACATCTACCTGTACCTCTAGTAATTAATAATAACAGAGATGAAGAACTGTATTTATTGCTTTAAATCGTTTAATTGGTTAGGCACGGGCAACACATTTTGTTGAAACCGCTGAGTTTTCTGAATAAGTCTGAATAATAACATAAATATCCTATGCTTTGCCGAGAGGCAGCACATTGCTTTTAAATCGCTGAGTTTGTTAATCAAAAATTCATGAAATTCCCACAGAAATGAAATATATGAAACACAAATTCGAAATTCGAAACTGGGTCTTCGAGAGTTGCACATGTTCGGCTGAAATGCTGCGTGTGTTTACATTTAGTGGCTCTAGATCCCCCTTTTTCTTCACTGCGAGGAAGAAACATACATACGTATGTGCAGATTCTTCATTGCGCGATAACAGAAATAAAGAGGGAAAATAAATAAAGATTTAAATCAATGCATGAGTCCTAATCCTTGCAAACTGATAGGTGTATGTATATATACATATAGTATAGTATATATGTATGTGTGTGTATGTTTGTATAAATTCACAGGCAATAATATTTATAGCAAAGGAAACAAAGACAAAATTTGAACTGTATTACATTTATTTCCTTTTAAATTGTAGCAAGATAGTTACAATTTATACGTCATCAAGAAGCGATTAACTGCACTGTATTTTCGGACAGCAGTCTGGGAAATGGCCGGAACCTTTAACAAGTTGACAACCCTCAGGCGGTTGGATCTTATTGCACCTAAAAATCAATAATTGAAGAAACTTCATAAGCAAGCCAAACCGTGCTAAAACACCGTGCTAAAAAATGGAAAGAAAAATATTGTTGTAAATATCTGTTTCGCGCCTTCATAATTTAGTTTTTATGCCTGTACATTCCTTTCGTTTATTTATTTATTCTATTCTGTATGGTAATTTTATGTTTATTTACTGTGAACTTTTTTTAATGTGAGACCACTTCTTGCGTTTGTATGCGTTTATTTAAGTATTGATTTTCGAATTTTGAATCGACTGGCATTTGAATTGTAACGCTGACTCAAAAGCGGAATCGAGTTACGTACAACTAAGGAACCTAAGCGACAAAATTTATAGCCAGCTCAGTTAATACTGTTCCAAATGTTGAGCTTCTGATTAAAGCTAACCGCTTTGGAATTAGTCTGCGATTCTTACTCTATTCCTTACATAGGCCACTATTTCACCTGCTCAAAGAAAGAAATTGCAAATGCTGTACAGTAAAATTCTCTGATAAATACTAAATGAACCTTGGTGTCTGAGGAATGCTGGAATACATAAAGATCTTAAACTTGCCCAGTAGATAGTTTGTTTTAGTTAACCCATAAAATCTTTTCAATACAGTGAACAGTTTCACCTACGAAAAATGTTACAAAAATTATCCCAAACGATCTCCGAATTATTCAGAATTTTAAAAAACTCAGAACTATTTTTCACAATTCAAACTGGGAGGTGTGAAAATTTGCTGCTATCCCTGTTTCTCCTTGCCAAAATCGCCAATATTTCCATTTGGTACTTTGAAGAAATGCCTCCCAGACGGTACAGTGGTTAGAGAAGTCGATTGCGATAACAAAAGGCTTCGGGTTCGAAGCCGGGAAGAAGGCATGGTTGCAACCGTCGGTCCCTTTATAGGAGTAAAGATAGTCTACCTATTAGGTGCCTCCATAATAAAATGACCACCGCTTCTGGTCTTAGTAGTGGCCAAGCCGAAGTCGGCTGAGGGTCGTTATGTTTTGCGTTATTAATAGCTTGAAGTGGTAACTACTAATTGTACTCCGATCTACTGAGAAGAGCTGTATGAGTACTTTTGTGGAAAGAGTCAAGATTATAAAATGTTTTGAAGGAAAATGAATTTTATCAAGCTATCATCGGTTCTGCGTGCATTTAATCCATTACCAACCCGTACGCAAGCAATAATAAATACAGATTCTTTATTCTTTAATTTTTCTAAAAAATAATCGCGGTAACATTTGCAGCTTTTGCCACAATCTGAAAAGTCATTAGGACATAAGAATGAGTTTCCAGACTTCTGGTGTCAATAAAAATTAAGCAAATAATGAAGCCAATATTAAACTTATTAAATTCTTCATTTTAACGCAATCGTCGTTAGCTTGTCGTAAATTCATATTCACTGGATCTAATTCTTTACGCTTTAACATAAGCAGGAAATTTTTATGTTCCGCCAACCTGACGACTTCGTAATGAATCAGGAATCTTTATACAAGTCAGTAAAGATATTCACTCACATTTATTCACATGGTATTCACTTTTATACGAATATTCACTCACATCTTCATACGCGCATCCTGGGATCTGGAGCAAGGTTACTTTCTTCACGGTATAAATTGAATTTCATAAGATTTTGTGCCTTGGCAAACAATGGGCAACTTTTCAAAAGGTGCCAGCACATTTATGGAAGTTGATCACTGCTCGACAAGGCACAAGGATGCCTCTGTATTAAGACACAAAGACGTTCATAAAGAATGACACCTTCATTCAGATTTCCGGATATTCTTTTGAAGATCTAAAATAGATGTAGCTGAATTTTGCAATCTCCGAAGAATGATTAACTTGCAAAAGTGCCGGTAACTTTCTCAAATCAGCCACTGTTTATCAAGACGTATGAATTACCCGGCACCCGAATAAAGTTCGGTTCACATCACAAAAAATGCAACCTTCATCAAGATTCCTGTATGTTCCTTAAAGATCTAAGTGGACAGTCGCTGACTTATGCAGTCACCGAACAATGGCTAATTTGGAAAAGTACCTTTTGAAAGTTCGCTGTTGCTCATTAAGACATAAAAAATAGCCTGCATTCTTATAAAGTTCGGTTTACGTCACGAAAAATGCAACCTTTATCAAGACACCGGGATGTCAAGTCTTTATTTTAGTGAATAGTCACCGAAATGCATAAAGGTGCCCGTACTGAAATGCAGTTCAGTTTAAAACTTGTATAAAGCAAATTCCATCGAAGTGCCCTACCTTTATGATGGTTTCTATCTCTGCGAAATTCCCATCACTGCACCTTCATGCAAATGGGGCATTGTTTTCTAAAGATGCCCTCGCATAAAAGTACCCTTATCTTTAAGAAGCTGACACCGTTATTTAGTTTAATTTATGACTTGAAGAAATAAACATTTGTCGAGGCATCTATACTTTTATATCTTTATTAAGCTTTTTGGCGAAATTTCTTCATAATGGTACAGGTACTATTGTGGAGTTCCATTTATAACTTCGAGAAAACAACTTTCATCGACTTGATGGAACCTGTATGTCACAGCTCGTGCATGATGGCTTCTGTCTTGGCGAACAATCACCAACTTGCATTCAAGTGGCGGCATCTTTAGTGACAAGATGGACCTATAGCCATCGGTGCCTCGGGAAATTTCCCCCAATTTCTCATAGCTTCATCCATTCCTGTTGCAAGCTAACAGGCCCCACAAGGCCAAGGATTATTCGTAAAGAAATCCATTCTATTCGATCCCAGTACTCTGAGTGCAAGGAAAGCGCAATGAAGGCGCAGGGCAAGAATGTTCGCCAAAGGTATGAGTGTAGTAGGCAGATCCCACGTTGTTCATCTGTGATGGTTACCGGGATGTAATGTCTTATGAACTGAGTAGTCTTCTTGTAAACACGAGTTTACTGTGCCAGGAATAAGAGTATTAATTTCTTCTATGAAGTTTTCTTGTGAGAACCAACAAAGCTATAAAACATCCGTACATGTTGATTGGCAGAAAGAGCCTAGAATTTTTGAGGAAGAATATAACGTAAAAGAATTACCATGGTGCCCAGTTGCAAATTTCTAGAGGGGTAAGTTGTGTTTGGACCTGTTTTAAACATGGATCAAGAAACATTATTAAAAAGAAAGAAAGCCGCAAATAACGAAATGTAAGGATAAATTTAACTTAAGAAATATGAATTACGTCAATATTAATGAAAATAATGCGCCGAATGACGAATGTTAAAGACGCTATAACAACAAGAATCGGTGTAAATTTGCAGGACTATAGTTTCGAAGGCTAAATAGTCCTCACTTCTCAGCTGAAGAAGATTCTGTTTAATTTTCGAAACTATTTTCATGCAAATTAGCGCAACTTAACGATGATTCTTGTTACTGTTTTTGCTGCTTTGAATACTAATCATAGTCAGGTTTTACTGTGTTCTCTGATGATTAGGGATCGCAATGCAGAGCTAGAATAAATGAAATGCAAAAGTCAGCCGGATATTGGAAATCAAAAGTCGTTTGCCAGTAAGTCGAAAGATTAAGTTTGAATGTGAAAAACAGCATAATTTTAGTTTCTTGTTTCGATACATTTAGCAGTTTAAATAATAGAAAATTGTTTGTTCACTATAATATCAAAAGTGACTTAGTAGAAATGGAAGCTCTAGCTTTTATAAATGAAAACATCAGTAATAAATTTTTGTGTTTTTACCTTCAAGTGTTTGTGATAGTTTAAATCATCTAGTTTTAGCGGATCCTTCATTTTATAAAGCAAATCAAGTTGACATTTTATTAGGCGTAAAGGTGTTTTTACTATTAATGGACAGAGATATTATAGAAACCTACTCCAAATCTTCCTTTCGTTTTGAGTTCAAAACAAGGTTGGATGATTAATGAATCAATAGATTTTGAACAGCAGAGTAATCTGGTATTCTGTAAGTGTAAATATTTAAGAATCAGTTAAGTCATTCTGCAAACTAGATAATATCCCACATATTCAGGCTTTTACAACAGAAAAATAACTATATTAGATTTATTTTGAAAAACTTACTACTGGAAATTAACAAGCAAGGTATTTATTTACTTTCGCGCAAACCTAGCAGGAAAGTTTTGGGTGACTTTTCGCAGATTTCTTTAGTCAGGTAAAATTTTTTAATGATGGAAACTTAGAATCAATGCAGGAATTTCATGCAAGAAAATTTGTTGTTGTGTAGCATGAAATTAATTTCGCCACTAAACTGTAAACCAGAGAATGAAAGTTTTTACATACTACCTCAACATTCTCTTCTAAAGGAATAAAGGTTAACTACAAAATTAAGAATACAGTTGATTCCAGTGCAAAATCAGCATCAGGTGTTTCTCTCAATGGCACTTTGTTGATTGCTCCAGAAACGTCAAGATGATCTGATTAATGTTCTTGAAATTTCGGATTCATAATATTACAATAACTACTTATATCGTAAAAATGTGCAGACAAGTTAAAATTTAATCTACATAGAACTTCAGAGAATACATTGGTGAAATTATTCTAAGCAAAATATGCAGGTTTTTAATACTGTAAAGAAATAAATTACGTAACGGTGTTAAATGTATAAAATTTTATATCGTATGATGAATAGTTACGCAATAGTTAATATTCGCAATGCCAAGGCTGTGAACTGCAATGAAGTTGTACAATTCTCTGATGTTTTTTAAGCAGAAACAGATCGCAGTATACATGGGATCTCTGTTTATATATGTATACAGCGATCTATTTTCGCTTTAAAAAACATAGAATTGCACAAAATCTGCATGACGCGCAGCTTCAGAATTGCTCACATTTGTAGCATTATAGATATATTACTGCGACTGCAAGTTCATTATTTTTTTTATGCGGCTTTAATTATCGTTATGGTTGCCGCCATCTAGTTGTATTTCATGGCAACGTTTATGTTTAACGCACATCCCATTAACAGAAAAATATTTTCTTTATATTATCATGATGGGGTTCTGAAAAGTTACGCGATAATTAAGGATCGCTTTCGAACAAATTGAAATGAGGTTAAACATTTAAATATTAATTTCATATTGTGAACTCTTCAGGTAAAGTTCTTTAGCAATCTTGCTTTTAAGCAGGAAGAAAGTAGATGAAGACTTTGGCGAACGCCGTTTCCTCCAGTCCGTAAGGCTTGGAAAGATCCAGACAAAACTTCCAGGCATTCACTACCGTGACGTGGCCATTTTGACGTTTTTTTCAAAGTTTTTATCTCAGTCTTTCTTGTTAAAACGGCTATCGTCTCTAGTTGCCGAATTTGGCAAGTTTAATTGTCTAATCTGTAACGTGCAAATTTAAAATATTGCCAAAGACGTGGCGTTTCACCTCCTTGAAATAAGGTTGGATCCAGATGTGCTATCTTTACGCTACATGCACCAAATGGTCAATATGAGCAGAACATGTATGCCAACAATTCCCAAATAAGTATTCATAAAGTAAATGTCGTTCACGGGCTGCAATACTAGCATAACTCGGAAAACGAAGTTTTAAGATAAACATATTTAAATTTTCTCTTGATTTTGAAACGTAAGGATAGCAAGTTTAATTGATGGATTAAGGTGTAAGCATTATTAAAAGGCTTTACAGAAAATCTGTTAATAATAATATTTGTAAAATAGTATGAAATTAATCATAAAATTATCTAACAATAAATTTTATGAAATATTGTTATTTTTGCCATTTATTAGCATTATGTTGATCCATGTTAAGAATTCATAACTCATAATAATGAAGAACTTTTAGAAATAAAGTTTTTTATTAATGTTACCAGGTTGTGTTATGTACTATAAAATTACAAAATATTGTTTCAGTGCTACATTATTAATCAAAACGCAAAAGGCAGTGAAAAATTTCCCCGAAGAGCCTGTATTTACATTAAGTTTAAAACAGAACCTATTTTTATTGCTGAAACTTTACACTGCTGTAAAATGCTGAGTAATTGCTTAGTATCCCATTGGTTGGCAGTTAAACTTTGTGGACTTTCAAATTTCTTCTCACATATTGAAGAGGTTTGTTGTAAGCCTTTTTCAAGGGTACCATGATAAGTATACCGTGAAATATTTTATCACATTTAACAGAAAAATAAATTTCAAACACTTACCCTTCACCACTAATTTCCCATGGACTGCAAGTATATTTCAGGCAATTGGTATCGTCATAACCGACTTCACCTACAGCAATACGGCCAAATGCTCGTCCCTCGCAATACCCTGTAAAGTGAAATTGAGAGTATTAGCAAATGAAATCGAATAAGCACTTAAATGGTTTGTATTAATTATTAATTAACTCATTATCTTACTTTATTAGTACTATAATTTGTTCAGTCCCACCAAATGCAAATTACCCACGTGTATATAAAAACAGAGCTCTTGAAAGTTAGAGAGAGAGCTTTCATAGCGACGCTGATCTTCGTGTTATTACTTCACCTAGATCTGAGAGTTACATTAGACCGACGTCATTCTTTTCCTAGTCGAGTTTGTTCGCGTTTACTGGGTAGCTAGAATCCTGATGATGCGAATTTGACTTGTGAATTTTCAAGAGTTAAATTACTTTAAATTTTACATAATTTATATATTACGTTGGCTTAAATACCGCAAGCAACATAGACTGAACTGTAAGGCCGAGCTGTGCACTTACTTCTTAGGTTTCATGTTTTAAAGAAACAGTTTGTTTAAACATTCCCTCGTGTTCACTTGCTTTAATAAGATGAAGCGATAAGTCGCCTGACAATCTCTTAATGAATCTTGAATTAACCTTGAATGAACAGTGAATCTCATAACGATGCTAGTGGGGAGCCTTCATAACGGTGCCGTACGTTTATGCAAGCTGACTTCTGTTCGAGAAGACCGAAATCATAACGGTACTGCCGCATAAGGGAGCGGGCACAAACTGAAGATCAGTTTCTCGCTTAAAACCAATCGTCGATATACTTATGCCAATCTGGCATTTTTCATAAAGATGAGCCCACCCTTTCGAAAGAATGGAAGTCCGATTTTCATTTCAATTAGTGCTGAATTAATTAAGCAAGGGATGAGGTAAACCTTCGGCAGCCTTACGGAAAAAGCTGACTTGTTATAAAGCTACTTGCACATTTATGAAAACGCTATATTGGCATAAAGGTGCCGAAGTTTTCGTCAATCAGAACAATTTTTCAGGTTGCGATTCTTCTAAGAGGACTCGGATATTTCAAACTTTATTTTCACCGAAGTAATCATGCATATTATATGCTATACACATAAAGGGTGAAAAGCACGTACAGAATTTCTTTTTATCCTAATCTTTTTTTTTATTTATTTTTTATTTTTTGGATCTAGACTGAATATAAACTGCAAATTTAACAAAAGTGTTTTATATTAAATCTTCAGTATTCTATCAAATATTCAGTGTTTTGTACGATCTGCCTAATAGCCTTGAATATTCTGCTGATCTTCTTTCGTCTGTCAATGTACTACATGCAGATTTCAAATATATAAAATCCTATTTGGACGACTTCCTTGTGCGCGTATTGAAATATACACATTTTTTGCTGCAATTCTTTTAAAATTATTTTCTACAATTATTCTAACTTAATTAACCGATAAAGGCAAGCTAGAAATGTCATTAGAAATTAAAAATTTTGAAATAAATATCAGGTCAATTTTTTCGTATGAGAGTTATAAAATCTTTATAATGAGTATAAAACTTTCCCAAATATAAGTATAGGATAAGGGAGACTGTATTAAAAATTAGATTTCGTTGTTTGTCGTAATCAATTTTTGTTTAAATTTGAAGTTGCCGAAACATGAATATTTTTGTCATTTAAAACATATCTGTTATTAGAAGTGACTACTACCAACGATTGCGAAAATACCGGCCACCCCACTCACCATACTTTTGGTGGGTATATATATATATATATATAGAGAGAGAGATACTTTTGGTACTGCCGATTGCAATAAAAAAGGAGGCACACAAATACACAGTCCAGTCACATTAATGTGACCACCACATACTTTCCATGTCAGAGTTAAATAACCAATCACAGAAGGCAAGTGGCAGCACAGTGCAGTTGAGCGTATATAAAGGGTGTGTGAGGGCTTCGGAAAACATTTCAATCGTTGGCGTAATGCAGAAACGAAGCGATTTATCCGACTTCCAAAAGGGCATGATCATTGGCTTTCGGGCCAAGGGTGGAAGCATTTCCGAAACGGCTGAGTTTGTGAACTGTTCGCGTGCCGCCGTGGTAAAAGTGTACCGTGCATGGCAAAATGGGACTGTCCAAAATCAGCGACGTGGCAAATGTGGTGCACCACGGGCCATAGATGACAGAGGCGAACGACGGTTGCGGAGATGCGTTCGGGCAGATAGACGGGCTACCGTTGAGCAACTGACCACCAAAATGAACCAAGGGGCTACCAAAAGTGTCTCCCAAAGTACTATTCAGCGAACATTGCTGCGTCTGGGCCTCCGAAGCAGACGCCTGGTTCGTGCACCTATGCTGACTGCTGTTCATCGACGGCGAAGGCTAGAATTTGCACGCCAGTACAGCAGCTGGACGTCCACTGAGTGGCGACAGGTTGCGTTTTCGGATGAATCGCGTTTTATGCTCCATCGGACAGATGGACGTTGGCGTATAAGGCGTGAAACCTCTGAAAGGAACCACCCTGCAACCATTGCCGGAACGGTCCAAGCTGGAGGCGGGAGCATTATGGTCTGGGGAATGTTTTCCTGGCATTCTCTAGGTTCACTGATCATTGTGGAAGGCACAATGGATCAATACAAGTACGCATCTGTCCTTGCGGACCATGTTCACCCCTACATGCGCATTGTTTTTCCTCAGGATGATGGCATCTTCCAGCAGGACAATGCGAGGTGCCATACAGCTGCCAGTGTACGTGCGTGGTTCGAAGAGCACCAGGATGAGTTTACCGTCCTCCCCTGGCCAGCAAACTCACCTGACTTAAACCCAATCGAGCATCTGTGGGACCATCTCGATCGATTTGTTCGCGCCATGGATCCTCAACCGCGTAATCTAGCGCAGCTGGCCACGGCATTAGAGTCGGCATGGCTCAACATCCCAGAGAACACCTTCAGGGACCTATGTGACTCTCTTCCTGCACGTCTCGCAGCAGTCCGCTCTGCGAAAGGTGGTTATTCTGGCTTTTGACAGATGGTCACATTAATGTGACTGGACTGTGTAGATTGTTATAGCAATGTCATATGTAAAATTTCAGCGTTCTATAGCTAATCGTTTTTGAGGTAAGCGAGATACAAACATAAACATAAGTACAGACATCATGGAAAAAGTCCATTTTGAATCCACTTTACAGTCCCTTTTATAAAAAACAGCCCTTTATTCTTGTTCGCACAGATGTCATGGAAAAACAAAATGTTCAAAATTCGGGAACGATGAAAATGGATATTTCCGTTGAAATCTGGTAACCGAAATTTTTCGCAATTACAATACTTCCCTTTATTTCGCGCAAGAAATTAAAACAGAATTTTTACTGTTAGTAGCAGAATTTTTCAAGTCCCTTCCCTATATTTTCCTTTTTCAGTGTTTTCCAAATTCTTTAGCATCGCGTAT
>KK115653.1:272031-310145 GCA_000611955.2 Stegodyphus mimosarum | reverse complement strand
ATATATATATATATATATATTATCCGCAATCCTGAAAATCCTGTACCAATATATACTGTATCTACTCATAAACAAATATCAAGAAAGTGAAGTCTCTGATTCTGAAATTCCGTCGACTCAAATGTCCATTGCATCGGAGCTGGGAATGTCTTCTTACATTCTATACAAGATCATTCATGAAGATTTGAAGTTAAAAAAGTGGTTAAACCTAAAGTTCATCTGCTTTCTCCAAAGCATTCGCAAAAAGGCAAACTGTAGAAAATTATACGAAAAACAACTAGCTGCTGATATATGGAAATTAGGGGTAACACTAGATGAAGCATGAGCATTTAAGTGACTGCAATAAAAACCGATCAATTTTCTGTTGCTTTACTAGCGAGAGAAAACTGTACGAAATGGCCTCGTCAATATAGACAAAAGTTTCGTACAGGATTCATGATAGTTCAAGAATTTTGTTACAGTGGATTAAAACTAATAAATGTCTCAAGTAAGGCTGAAACTAATTCACTTAACCATCAGTCGAATATTTTAGAACTAATTTCTGAAGACGAAATTATAGCTTTATATGGGAAGGATGTGAATAAATTTGAGCTTCTTATGGACAAAGCCTCTAATCACATGTCTAAATCAAACGCCGCTTATTTCGCACAGAAATAATGAAACGTCTCTAAAATCTTCTGAGGCTTCTCCTATAGACTTTGTGCTTTCAGTTTGTTAGAATGCGCCTTACGAAAACGGCATCCAAGAGCTCTCAGCAGAAGCTGGAAAATAACCCAAGAGGAGTGGGATGATGACGGTGTTGAGAAAAAGTTCACTTTTAATGAAAAATTCGAGTTAGAGCTAAGAATCACGGCTAGCAGATAGATTCGAACATGAGGACCTGAAAGCCTAAATTATGAATTTCAAATTTGCTTTTGATTTATTCCATATTTTGTACAAATTCCAGTTTACAATCTTTCAATTTTAAACCGTAAATTCTGTTATTTGAAAGGAATATGTCTACTGTTTCAAATATAATACCTATTATATCTATACCAGCGTGCTGCCATTCGGTGAAGAGGAAAATATTTAACTTTCAAGTTTTCTGTTACTAAGTAATAACAAACGAAGCGATTGAAAAGCAATAAATGCAATCATTAAAAATATTTTCCCTAATTTTTAAGCTTATTAATTGAAATAAAAATCTGATATTTACACCACATGACTTCCTTGTACGGAATGTTAAATTATACGCATTTTTTTTCATTTCATTTAAAATTATTTCTTCAAATTTCATTACAGATATATTTCTCATTCAATTAACTCAGTTCTCACTTCGCGGCAAGGCAAAAATATAGAAAAGCTCAAAACATCTTCATTAAAAACTGAAACATACAGAAAGATATAAAACACCAAATACAGTTAAAACAATTAAAAAAACAATTTTTACAATTAAAATTACAGTTTCTATGCTAAAACAAGCAGTTCGCCAGCGGACAAGAAGGCAGATTTTTAGTTGCACAAAACTAAAAGTTTCCTTTTGGTCCCACTCGGCAAAAAGACACTGAAGGTGCAGAAAGACTTCATTCTGCTAAGTTTCAAATGTAAACAAATATGGCTGCTATGGTAAAAGAAATCGGGCTTAGCCGCACTTAAACAATTTTTAAATTGTTGATAATTCTAAAGCTGTTGCATGCAGATTAACTAAAGGCATAAAAACCTTAAACCTGAAGATAAGAATAACATAATTCAATCATTTTTAAAACAAAAATGCTTATTTTACCAACATATAAGAATAAAAAAAAACTGAGCTCATTGAGCCGAGGAACAGAGTGAGTATATAATATACTAATATATATATATATATATAGTGTTTAACCTCTCAACCACCGTTGCAATTATCAATATTGTTGAAGAATTGCCTTGCTTTGATCCCAATTTTATCTTAACTTTAGATGCTTTATATATATATGTTACTACTATATGTTACAACTGCATGTTATAGGAGTCCTATATAACAAAATTTCAACGTTCTGAGGCTACTCGTTTTTGAGTTATGCGAGATACGTACGTAAGTACAGACGCTATGAAAAAAATATTTTTTCAATCCGTTTTAAATCAATTTTATAATTCGTTTGGGAGGAAAAGTCCTTTATTCTGTCCTTAGTACAGAGGTAACGCAAAAACATCTTTAAATTTCATTCGATAGCGGTCAAAATGGATATTTTTGTTGAAATATGATACTCGGAATTTTTCGTGATTACAATACTTCCTTTACTTCGTACAAGGAAGTAAAAATGCATTTAAATCATGAGATTTGTAATAAAAAATAATTCACATTTTTATTAAATGACACTAACTGGACTCGTTAAAATTATTATACGTTTTTTTTTTTACTTTCGCTGGTAACTCGAATAGCTAGTTTTTAAGAAATAACATAGCGAATAAAAAAAATTAGAAATACTTACCATTTTATCAGGAATTCTACAAATAATGCTATTTCTAAATATTTTTAGTCCAAAGGGGCTTTGTCCCTGAAGGAGTATTGTTTTCGTTTTGCGATTTTGCGTCGGAAACATTAAAAGTCTGTATCACTTTTCAAACTGTTGCCATAAAATATTGCAGCCCTGTATTATATTTAAAGAAATTAAATAATGAAGAATGTGCTTAAATGTATGTATGTTTCTCGCATTGTAATAAAACGACGGTACCTAAAGCCATCGAATTTTGAATGCCGTAATCCTGCTGCGAATGTAGGCATCTGGAAGCCCAAATTTGAAATCTGTTTTATTAACGATTTCATATTTTGTAAAACTTTAACGAAATTTTGATTAACAAACTCAAGGATTTCAAAGCGGGCAATGGCAACGTTGTACAGAAAAAAACATTTTTATCTGCAGGGCTTGAGACTGTGTGTAGGAAATTCTAAAGATATGCTCAGTTTAAAATTATTTTACGATATTGTTCTTTAACTGAATTTTATGGTTTAAATGCGAAGAACATTATATTCAATAAATAAAAGTAACATACAAAATGTTTAAAAAACGCCCCTTTGGACATAATTTAAAATCTGAAACCTTTCAGATTTTTTGTAATTTTTCTCTCGAATCTTATGTGGCGTAAGTGCGAAAAAAGCGGTGCTTAGTAGGGCGAAAACGTTGTGTTCGAAGTGTGCGCAAGAACATATTTGGTTACATGTGATGCTCTGCGATAGGCTAAAAAATCATTTGATGCTTCGTTAAAATCTTAACCCTTTTGCATTTTTGTAATCAAAGTACTGACGATAAAAATGAAATTAAACGATGAAAAAAAATTAGTAATTAATGTATACTTCTATTCTATGGATAAACTAGTAATGTGCCATATATCGATGTAAAACAAAATTAAGTACAAATAAGCATCTGATTAAAATTTAATATAAATATAATATATTTTAATATAAACATAAATTAAAGAAAACTTCGTACAAATCAAGTTTAATTAGAAAAAAATCAAAAATGTTTAATCAGGAAAATTATGCTAAATATTATTAATGCAATCTGCACAATTTAAGTGCCATTTATTGTTGAGAAACATTTTTCTTAGTAAAGGCTAAATATTAAAAACATGGAGATTGGGTGATCTATCGGGAGGCAGGGGCGTACGAATTAGCAGAATTAAATCAATATATTGACAGCTCGCTTAGCAATATAATGCTTTTGAAAGAATTTGCCACTCACCATGCTGCGTATTCATTGGCTGGGAAAACGTAGATCCATGAGTTTCCAAAACCGAAGTTGTTATTACAAACAGAAGGAATAAAGCAAACGCGAGCGTCATGGTCTGTTGCCACTTATTTTCTTTAAACCTATGAGACGATATCTTAAATTGCTGACGGTTTTGGAAATATTATGCTCAAAAGTTGAATCTGACAGGTGTTTTGTAAGTTTGGGACTATCACATGATATCCAGATGATATTTTTTATCCAATAGAATTCTGAGATTTGAGATCTAGAGAAAGACCAATAACGTATCAGATTGATGATTTTCGTTCGTTGTGCTACATTTTTGTCACTAGCTCTGAGAACGTCAATCCACTAAAACAGCTGCTAATTTTATTGCATTAATTGCAAATATCAAATTTCCTTATTTAAATTAATAATATAATGTGTGCTTTCTATACACTTTAAAGCAATTTTAAAATTCTGTTTGAATTTTGAAGTACGGTGGCTCCTCAGTATATACCCCCTTTGAAATATTGCCAACCTGGTATACATTTCTGTTTGGAGACGAAAATTTTGGTTTGATATACGATATTTGCTTGAAATACGATTCGAGCTCAATGACTACGTGCACTACACATGTTTACCTCTTTGGATACAAAGCTGCTACTGGACATGATCGTCAGTGCATCTGTTGCTACTAATCAATAAACAACATGCTCTGTACCTGGAAATTTTTCTGTGATTTTCGTTTATTTTTTTTAATTCATGAGCAATGAGTTAAGGAGAACAGTCAGGCAACTATGAAAATTGTTAGGATCACCATGAAGGGGAGAAAAGAGATTGTTGAAATATAAGAATCTGGCATACGTATCCAGCACTCGGCTATTGCATGCGTTATGTCGAGTACGATGATGTCTACTGTTGCGAACAAGACAAACGGTATTAAATCAGCTAATGTGGTAAAGGGGGTGAAATCGATGACACAAAGAGATCAGAAATGTTACAGCATGTTGAAAAATTACTGTTGAGCTGGATAGCAAAAAAACAATAATGTGCAGAGGATTTTTACATATTTTTAGAACAATTTCGGGACCGTTTAATGAGTGTTCCGAATGTAAAGAATATTTTTTAAGCTTTCAACCTGATAGCCTTTTTACCCCTTGACTATAAGTCTGTAATATGATTTCCATGCTAGAAGGCTTCCGCAAAATTTCCAGGGGAACTGATTTCCATTTCGCTTCCACTACTTTCCAGATACCATCATTCGTGCTGAGAAATGGGCTTAGAAAGAACTCTTTTTGAGAAACCAAAGGAACAAATAGTCCATAGGTGAAAAGTCAGAAGACTTCTCCGGAATACGTTAAAAAAATATACACTACCGCCATTTATTTAACTCACTGGTTAATAAACTCAGCCGCTTATTATATTCTAGTTTCCAGGAAACAAAACAAACACATACTAATCAATAGAAACCCGCCGTTTATAAAACTCAAACTGGCAAAAGTCTGATTATTCAGAGCCAGAATAAACTGTTTGTGGCTGATAAAAGCTGTTAATAGTTCATTCATTTATCTTTCAGTTAATGCTTTAATAAAACGGATTTACTGAAAATTTCGTCCAATATAGTTAGAATCAAGAGCCCTTGGGTGTTGGGTATACTTTCCTTGTCCCTGTCAGAGACTTTTGCAAATCTCTTTGTTCGGATTAGAGCTGAGAGTGAAAAATACCTTATATGAGAAGGATGTCAATAAATCTGAGCTTCTTACGGGCAATGAATGTTCAGAATAGCCACATACCTAAATCAACTACCGCCATCTTATGGTTAACAAAAGCAGTCCTCTAGAGCCACTGGGAACAAGTTCTTTGATTGTAAATGAATGAGTGTTTCCCAGGATTAAAGAATATGCAGTGCTTAAGTGAACACTAGTTCTCCTTTTCAAACACCAGGTGATAGGAGATCACATACTCACATACACGCTTATTGTTTTTATAAGTTCTCATAAAAGACCATGAAAGGCTTCTTTGCATCATCGTACATTATCAGTCTTTGATTGGAAAATGTGAGTGCTCGTTTTAAAGTGAATACATCGATTGCTTAATTTTAATTAACTTATTTCTCCCGCCTTCTTAGCATACCTTCGTGGTGTAATGGTCAGCACACTCGGTGCGTATTCGAGAGGTCCCAGGTTGGCGTCCCGGCGAGGGCAAAGCTGATTTTTCGTGTCTTCTGCTTCAAAATATCCTCATATCTCTACATAATAACCATAAAGTGACAGTTCGACTTGACAGTCAAAGATGCAATCTTCCTGCTGGCAAGGAATGAGAATTTTGGATTGAATAAAGTACTGGAAAAAACATTTTTTATTTGCTGTGTTCGGGACTTTTAGCATGTCGAAAAAGCCTACACGAAACGATTTAAGCTTGAAAGAAAAAGTAAAATTAAAAACGAAATCGCTGAAAGATTATGATATGTTTTGTAAATGCAGTCTAAAAGAAGCAGCTTTAAAAATGGAGATTTTCTAACCAGCATTGTACAACAAAGAAGCAAAATTAATGAAGAACTCATAAAAAATGTAAATGTCTCAAGGAAGCGCGAAAAGGGATGGATTTGTACAAACTGATGAATGGCTCATAAGACGGAAGGAGAGAAATCGTTGTTTATCAGGAACTGGCAAGGGGTAGATCATAAAGGGCTGACAGGAGCAAGGGGTAGATCATAAATCGGCTGAGAAATGGATAACAGACGTTTTACCTGGGGTACCATACAAAGTTTATGAAAAAGGAGTTAAGAATTTAACTTACTATAATAACAAGAGCTCATGGATGGAAAGCTATATTTTTACTGATTTCCTTTTGAAATGGAACAGAGAGCTAAAAAACAAAAAAATAGCTTTACTGTTAGATAACCGTTCTGCACACCCCTCTGGTATCATTCTATCATTCTGAAAAACATTAAATTAGTATTTCTTTCTGAAAATATGACTTCTATCGTTCAGCCATTACACCAAGGTTTTAAGATTCAACCACTACACCAAAGTTTTAAAAGCTACCAAATGCAATCATAGAAAAGACGTCGTTCAAAAAAAAAAAAAAAAAAAAAAAAAAAAAAAAAAAAAAAAAATAAAAAAAAAAAAAAAAAAAAAAAAAAAAAAAAAAAAAAAAAAAAAAAAAAAAAGAATTTAATCTTGTGAAAATGTAAGCACTTTGAACGAGATAACTAAGTCGATATTTTGCCAGAGATTATGCATATTCTAATCAACGCACGAGACGCAGTCTTCCAAACACAGAAAGTCCATTAGAAAATGTGGTTTTTACTTACAAGAAGATACAGAGGAATTGCAAACTATTTCTAATATTTCAGACATCAGTGAGGGAAATTACGAAGATTCGTTTTTTAGAATTCGTTACAATTGATGATGATATAGAGGGCAAACACTGGTTACCATATAAACTGATTAAAACACTGATTACGATATTATAGTAAATGTTAAAAGAGCTGCAGAAACTGAAACTGACAGTGAAAGTTTTATGGAAGAAAATGGCTACATGCTAACTTAAGCTCAATAAAGAAAAGCACTGCCATTTACAAGAATGAAAGGTGGAGATCAGAAATCTCATCAGATCCAAGTATTGTAACTGAATAAATGCAATTGATCATTGTATTAGCCGTAACTGTAATTCGACCCTCATATTGCTTTACGTGTAAATTACTGCAGTAATTTCGAGAAGCAGAAAGTACTTGAAATATACCGGCGCCCGTTTGAAAACTATATAAGGCCGGAGAGAGAGCATCTGCTCTCAGATACGAACTTTGAGTGTGTTATTTACTTCATGTTACATTTTCCTTTATTGATTGCAATTTTTTACTTTCTATTAAATGCGTTTGTACTTTTATCGCTGACGCCTATTACAAGAATTGCTGGCGTGGGATTTATTATTCTTCAAACCTGATCTGCCACAACAAATTGCACAAGAGACTTAAATCAAATATTCTATGCCATGCTTATATTAAATCTTATCTTGAAACGCAACAATTTAATATGAAGTCTGTACTGTTTTTGTATCTTCATCACTGTAAGTTCGCCTTCATCGACAGTCACCTGATTGAATTCACATCTAAAACAGAAATGTAAAGTTAGTGAATCTAGCGCATTCTAGTAATAGTTTATTCTAGCTAATAGCTCATTCTTGAAATTTCTCATCGTTTATCGACGTAATGTTTTATAATTGTATGTTCATTTCATCTCATAATTTTGTCAGCCGAACTCTTGGCTGATGGTCCAAAGTGCACCTTACTTTACATCAGCGTAATTGACCCTAGGGTATGAACCAAAAATACTAGTTAAAACTTTATGCAGTTGTGTAACAGTAATAAAGAAATGATCCGTGATCTGCTCCAGTTAGTTAGTTGTTGTTATTGTTGCGAACTGTTAGTTCAATGTGACATTAGAGATAGTTCTGGATCAGCGTTCTCTTTAGACCGGCTTTGCATTGCGTTGTGTTTAACGTATAACTGCTGATTGTACTTTGTAATACTGTAAACACTTGTACGAGTATTTCTGTGAAAACTTTTATAACTTTGAAGTGTTTCTGTAGATAAAATAAATTTTATTAACCTATCATCGGACCTGTGCGCATTTAATCTATTACGAACGCGTATGCACGCAACAATATAAATACGAGCCACTTTCCCTTAGAATATCCTCCATGAAGATATCCCGCTTTTTAGCAGATATCCTTCGAGAATTTTGCCATATTCAAATATCTTTCGCGTATAGATACGAAATTAGCTAACTAACAAACTGTCTTCAACGTAAGGCAACTTCTAGCTGTAACTATTGCTAATTAGAAAAGCTAAAACTCAAGTAAAACCACCACACGGCAGCTGAATAAAACAGCTATTTCTCTTTCCCAAATGCATTCTTCCTTCTATTTCAACTTAATTAAATTGCAAATTTGGCGGTACTGGTGAAAGAAATAGAAGTTAAGGAGAGATTTAACGTAAGAAATAACATGCTTATTAAAATAAACTTCACAAATTTATATATTTTTATTATGTGAAACTTACTGAGAAACTTACGAGATTAATAAAAAGATATGGATTCGCAGAAGCGGTACAGTCCAAGCTACTACGAATTCCTTTCATTAAATCTTTTAATTAAATTATGAGTGTCTTAATTTTTGTATCCTTTCTTTTACCCGCAATATTTATTTGAATTATAGTAGCTACAGCAAATCCAAAGAAATTCGAATCGCTCAAAAATGAAGTTTCAAGCATCACTGTGATTTACTAGTATCTCTGTTATTAAAAAAAAGGAGGGGGGAGGAAGCTGTATGTATGCATGGGTTCTCCTGACATTGCTAAGAAACAGTGTTACTTAGAGAGACGAAATTTGAATACATACATATCCTTCACCTGAACATTTAGTCCCCAATGGGATATTAGTCTCGAAACAGCAATTTGCTTTGAATCACTATAAAGGGTTTATC
This sequence comes from Stegodyphus mimosarum, assembly GCA_000611955.2. Taxonomy (NCBI): domain Eukaryota; kingdom Metazoa; phylum Arthropoda; class Arachnida; order Araneae; family Eresidae; genus Stegodyphus; species Stegodyphus mimosarum. The sequence goes on along the minus strand of KK115653.1, from coordinate 300,972 downwards.
ACTTTTCAAATTGTTAACACTAAATGTATTAGAGTATTTAAAGAAATTAAATAATGAGAAATCTGCATGCATGCATACATGTTTCTAGCATTGTGAGAAAAGCAACGATACCAACAGCCATCAAATTTTGGGTAAAGTAGTCCTCCTCCCAAACATGGGCACTTGAAAGCCCAATTTTGAATTTCGAATTTATTTTATTATTTATTTCATATTTTGTAAAAGTTTAAGGAATTTTTGATTAACACACTCAGTGATTCCAAAGCAATCAGTGGTAAAACTGTACGAAATAAAAACCAAGGACGTTAAAATAGATGGTGTAAGCATGACGTCACAAAAATGAAGGGAAGGAAGTGTCAATAACGTAACATCACGACTTATCTTGCCGCCATACAGCATATGGATAAGACTACGAAACATGTTGTTAAATAAATTACGCTGACTTCGAGAGCAAATATCAGTGCCCAGAGTCTCAAAAAATTCGCTTTAAGCATAATTTGCGTAAAATACCGTTGAAACGTCCACTGGAGTTCTAAGTTTTGACATGCCGTATAGTTACCATTCACACATTTTCATAGATTTTATTGACTGATAATTTATTTCATAGATTTTCATACATTTGCCTAGATTTTATTGAATCTGAAACAGTTATTTGCAATCCTTGTGATTTTTCTATACACTAAGTAATTTATGTTTGGTATTAAAATTAGTAAGGGAGACTTAAAAACACTCGGTGATGAAAACTAAGATGTAGACAACGCCGATTAGAATGTAAACAAACGCAAGCAGAAGCTTACCTATGGCAGGGGCCATTATAAGTCGTGATGTTTCGTGGCTTTGTTTTCATTGCACAAGGCATAAGGAGGAGGCTTATTCCATTTATTCTAACCTCCTTGGAATAAAACAGTTTTATCTCCAGCGCACAAGACTGCCTATCGGAATTTCTAAAGTTATGCTGTTTTTAAATATTTTGTGATTTTGCTGTTGAATCGAATTTTATGTCGCCTAAGCACCAAGAAAGCGATATCAAATAAACAAAGTAAACACAAAACGTTAATAATAAAAAATACAAAAAAAAGTTTTTGTAAAGCCATCTTAATAAGAAAACTGAACATTGATATGATGATCTGAGAAAGTACTGGGGGGGACAGAAAGTGTATTCCAACACTTAATACTACATCGGGAATTTTAAACGGGTACTGCTATGTTGCTTTTAAAATTTTTGTAATTTTGCTGTTGAATGGTATATGGCGTAAGTGCAAAGAAAATGATGCTTAATAATTAAAGCTAAAAAGCCAAAAAGAAATGGGTTTAGTAGGACTGAATACAACAACAGGGTGGTAGACTGCGAGGTCAGCGAGAGCGTAAAAAACCTTAACAAACCTTTTTGAGCGACTTTTAAAATCTGAAACCTTTCAAACTTTTTTTTATTTATATCATATTTTGTGCGAATTTAAAGAACTTTTGATTTTAACCACCTCGACGATTTAAAAGACACGTGATTTTAAAAGAAATGTTTTGCAGTTTCCAAAATACGTTATTTTTATCTTCATCTATACTATTCTTCCAAATTTAATCGGTTTGCTATTAAAGTGATATAAAAGCAACATACGAAGTTTTTTATGTTGCTGTTGCTAATGCTCACTTGTCTGACCTATAGTCAGAACCTAAAAACCATCAATAATATTTAAAATATATGAATAAGGGTTATTTCAAAAAGAGCGCACACCTAGACATAACTTGAGCGTTTGGTCTCAGATACATGCTCCATTTTAAAAAATGAGTTAACTATGGTAAGCTACAAAAAGAAAGATAATTTTTTTGGCATGATGTCCGTTAGTAAGTTTTGTGTATGTCTCGATGAGTGATAGTTACTTTTGACTGAGGTTTTTCATTTATTGCATATATTTTGGTAACTATACGTAATTATTTTTAAATAATGTATTTGTTTTGTGCGTGATACAGTTCCGAATTTTTTTCTACAATTTATTTAAAATTTTAAAATTGATTTTTTAAGATATGGGTGATTTAAATTTGCTCGCTACTGCGCGTATTGCATATATTGTTTGTGTTGATTATTTGATTCCTAAGCAAAGTGAGCTCTAATTTTTATTTGATTCGAGTATGAAGTGGGAACTGTGATCTGCAGTCATTGCTATCTGGAAGTTTAGAAGTATATTTTTGTTTAAATAAGTATAAACAGCATGTAAACTATGAAGCCTAACAAGACAGTTGCTGCGCTATTTTTTGAATCTTTACACAATAAATTGAATGGTGCAAAAGTACCATTAGTCGTTCTGTACAGCGTACTAGAAGTACCGCCTCTTGATTTTGCTCATCGGACATTTAAGACATTTTGCCTGTTGCTCGAATTTATATTATTATCTCAGGACTATGATTTTTAATGCTTTTATTTATAATGCTCTATTTTAGATAATTTAAATTAAATGTTGATTTTATTACACATGTAATTTTACATTAAATCCATTCCAGATCTGCCGAGGTGAGCTTTGGATATTTATTTCGTATTTAAGTGTACTAAGTGAGTGGTCTAATGGATAAAGCAGAGAATTCGGGTAAATTACAATGTGTGAAACTTCTCCTAATGTATGTAAAGATGACGAAAATGATTATAGAAGTTAATGCTACATCTCAAAATTGTATTCTAACAGCTACCAAAAGTCTTTACAGATTAATGGATATAACTAAAAGCTGTGAAGAAAAGGTTGTTAAATGTGCAACACATGGCTTCACAGTGGTTTAGATACGATAACTGATTCAAAAAATTTTCAAAATTTAAAAGTGCCCATGGTAGATATCGTTAAAACAAGACATAATTTAAAAGGGAAGTACAATTTGCACGAGATCTGATGAATATTTTATTTATTCGAAATCATCATCTTTTGTAGAATTATAACTTTAATCAAATTTCATTTTTAATGTATTCTGTATTTTAATGATTTCGAATTCCGTAAATAGCCTTCCATCGATTATTCTGCGTTTTTAACCTGGCTTGCCTGTTTATAATTTTGTATTTTAACGTGTGTGTTTGTTTTGCCTTTTCCCCCGATTTTTATTTTCGGTGTATTAACGCAAAATTTTCTTTATTTAGTTTTTAGCCCAAATGTCCCGAAAAGTCATTAGTCTCGAAGCACGATTTTGTATGGTCGACTGTAAATGTGTTGTTTCACTTTTTATTCGAGTCTGTTGCCATTGAAAAACTTAAACTATTATTCTTCCATATTTAATCTGTCTGCTACTGATAAACACACTAAACTATTTAAAGACCACAGATTTAATTCTTAAAAACAAAATTTTATTCTTTTTAATCTAATTAATTTCAATAAAATACATTTGACTCACGATATGTCTAATCAAAAACATTAAATATTTCTATAGAATTACATCACATAGGTTTTCACCTCTTAAGTAAACAGATGATGCATAACGTTCCCTATTAGTCAAAATACATAGCCATCTAATATACTGTAAAATGTTTCGCTATTTTACTTGGGCCATTTCTATTGATAATCTCTGCTGGTAAACCATACTAAACTTTAAAAAGAGCCGTTGTAGGCGAACGTTAAACTTTAAGCCCTTTCAGGTTTTTCTTTTTTTTGGCCCCCTTTTTCTTTTTTTTTAGATATTTTCTTTCTTTCTTTCTTCTTACATTGTTGAGGTCTAATGAATTTGGATCCTCCTTATCATAGAATATTTAGTTACTTTTATTGACTTTTTGGTTAATCAGCCACACTGCTTGTTTACTTGGTTTTCCTTTTTGAAAAATTCCTTGATTTTATTTTATAAGTACGGGTGTTTCAGGGGTGGGACACGGCACAGGCACTGAACTTCCTTGTGTTCCGAACAAGGCGAGCTGCCTGGATGTTTGTTTTTATGATTTTTTCCTTAAGTGACGTGACAACGAGTCGCCTTTTGTTAAAAAGTCCTCCATGAAGGCATACCTTCCCCTAGAAGATAGCCCTCGAGTGCTTTGCCATATTCCAATACCCAATAACTGGACGTTCTCGTTTATGGTTAGCTCCGGATGTCTCCTTTTTGGTCATATGGCTTGTTAATCCAGCTAAGCGGACTGAGTGGCGTCTGTAGTCTATCGTTTAGTAAGTAAATATGCAATTTAAGGGGCCAGATATCTTTAAATGATTTTTTTGAAAAAATCGATAATGCTTTTATATTAAGAACCGAGCAGATTAGAATATCAATAAATTTATTTAATTGTACAAACACTGTATCTGCATAAAATGACCATTGACTATGCTTCTAGCATACGAACTTCTAGAACTATAATTAAATTTGAAAACGCAAGAAAATTTCAAATCCTCACTTTCATTGTTTCAATTAAAATAATGGTGGTTATTTATTTAATACTGTTCAAATATATAATTATGTGCATTTTATTTAGATGATTTTACATGTTAGTAATTTTTCATTTAAAACTTGTAAACGATTCAGAAGATATAATTTTGACAACATTTTAAGTATTGAAACAAAACAAATCGATAAAGTTAATAAAAACTGCATGTCCTAAAAGAAGAAACATCTGAATATTCCCAAGTTCATAAGAATCTGTTCTCTGCTTCTTCTCTCCTTGAACAGCAAAAGTTTCAGTGCTTCCATCACAGTATCATGGTACCTTGAACAGAGCTCCGTCTAATAAATCAGTCAAAGAATTTGAATGGAATCGGAGAACGCATTCAAGATCTTTGACTGAATAGTGACGGGCATCACATGGTATCCTAAGATATGCTTACTGTGTGTTGATGGATCAAGAATTAGGTCACCTGCTTCAGAAAGCAAAGAAAGATGAGGCTGTACATAAATAGCATAAATTGTTTTTCGCTATACTCATGTCGAATGAATGTATATCATAATATCATAAATATGGATGATTTTAAGAATTACATGTAAGTAAGTATCACCACAAAATTATAGTAATCTGAATATCGTATCTTATTAGATCCTCAGAATCCTAAACTTGCAATTAACATTTAAAGAAATATTTAGCAGTACAATCCTTTTGAAACAACCTGTACACTTAGACGAGAAGTAAGTCTTTTTTCCTTGCAGAATTCTATTTATCTTTATTCTTTATTTTCACTCTTCTCATCTTAATTAAAATGTATTATAACAGCCGGAAATTATTAAAGAAAATTAAACGGAAACCGACTGCAAAAGATAAAGCAAATAATGAAGTGATCAAAGGAAGTTTTATTTCCTGCATCTGGGTTGCCATTTTAGCTATGGATAAGCAGAAGAAATATATGTAAAACGTTTGAAATTGCCTAGCAATGATTTGAATCTTCTCGTAAAAATTTCGATATTTCCCCTCCTCGGAAAATTGAATTACAGCTCCACACCTCACCTCGTCCACAAACGCCTTTACTCAGCCTTTATTTTCACAACCATTTTTCGCAGATATATACTTTCAGTTATAAAAATCTTTGACACAAAATATTCATGCAAATATTCATGTTTTGGCATATTTAAATTTTAAAACAAAAAAGCACATTTTATTTTATTACGAAATTTAATTTATTTAACTTCCCATGGTTCCTATAATTATTCTTAGGCACATTTTCTATTCGTTATGAAAAATAAAATACGACCATGGACCTTTCATTTGCGAACGACCACATACATTTCCGTAACATATACGAAGAGAATAAGATTATTCTTAATATCCTTCCCCATTAAATGCTGGCTGGGAAGGTTTAAATTCATAAAATTCACATTGCGCAGAATCGACAGAGAGTAAAATCCGCACAGTATAAAATTAATAAAAATGTAACATTACAGCGTAGAATCATATTACGGGAACTAGTTCTCGGCATACATTGGACACGATAAAAAAATTAATAATGATATTATACAATCGACATTGCCGCAGAGCAGGCTTCTTAAACGTTTTCCAGTCGCGACCCCTTTTTATCACTAAGATTTTTTTCGCGACCACAGAACCCCATAATATTTATGAAAATTTTGTAGGACCATATAAGCATTGCGTATGACAGCGTCACGTGGAAAGCAAGTGAAATGAACGTCTGTATTATAAAAAGAATGCGTCGAAACGTTTTCGTTTTCTTTTTTGTTCCCCTGCATTGTCTTATTTTTATCTATTTTCAGATACGTTGTGTAAAAATATTTGGTAATTGTCAAATTATTATAATAAGTTAAAAAAATATCAAAATTGCTAAAATTTTTGGCGATGGTATGGTATGGCAACCCATCAGGGGTCGCGACCCACAGTTTAAGAAACTGTGCCGTAGAGTATGTAAGGTTTATAATCAGAGAGAGCGCACAATCAAAAGGATAGGAATTTGATTAAATTAACATTTTTAAAGATGATGTGTTGGGGACGGAGCCCGACCCACTTGGCAGACTTTGCTTCATCTGCGTTCTTTTTATAGGTTGTGCCAGAGCAAGGCAGAAATAACAACATCCAACAGCCCCAAACCAGGGAAATAAAGTTAGAAAAACATAACAAAAAGAAATCATAAAGTACAAACAGGAGGTACTAATATATAGATCTCTGGTTTTTTATATTTTAAGCATCGACGAAGGAAAGTGGGGAAGAAACGTTAGAAACTAAACTAAAATAATAGAAAAATACTCACCTGCATACAAACTAACATATTGTGCCTACTTTCGCTCTATTTTGACCTATACTTTCCATAATTTCCACTGCTACACAATATTTTAACTGTTCCTTCTATATCTCTCGTGATAGCACACTCTTCAACAAAATGAAAAACATCTCCAATCGCATTGCATAATTTATATTTATCATTATCTTGAAGCCCAAACCTATTAAAATAACAGGGAAATCTCCCATAGTCGCTTTTAATTTAATTAACATCTGTGCTTTAGGTAGGTTTTGTATATCTTTTAATTTTAAAACTACTCGTATGCAGGAAATCGTTTCTTTTTATATAGTTCTGCCATAGTACAACGCAATTCTTGTCCAAATTATTTAGCATAATTCGCATGGCGTTTCTTTTTTAACCCGGTGTTTCCGCTTCTGATCTATAGCCACTTCTTTAGCAAGGACATCCTCCCTTTCATTGCCTAAGTACCCAATATGTGCTCTAATCCAGTTAAGTCTAATTTCATGTTTCTTAAGAAGGCTTTTGTGTAGTTCTTTTGTTGTTTGAATCAAAATATTCGTCTGTTCGGGTTTGGAGAGGGCTTGTAAAACCGAGAGACAATCAGAATATATAGTAAATTTCCTATTAAAAGTTATCTTTTTTTTTGTACTTACCGCAGTGCCTTAAAAATTGCAAAAAGTTCCACTTGAAAAATAGTTTTACAACTTTCCTACTTAAATTTTTTGTTGCCTATTTCAGTACCATACTAATAAGCAACAAAGCACCTCCTAATTTCTCCTCAATCCTGGACCGTGTAAACCATCTGTGTAAATATCAAGCTAATTTTCTTTTGGCTCAGTCTTACAGTATTCTAATGAAATTCTGTTCTTGGGTTGAATCAAATTCACATCTAGGGTTTTAAAACAGCAATTAGTAATTATAGTCCACAATCACGCTTATATCCATTCTACCAGTCCTTAATAAAAAAAAATGTTGTAAAAATCGTCTGTAGTGACAGGGGCGGAATGCCAGCTAACAAGCGCGCCATCTCCGTTGAAGCAGTTCTAAAACATCTTGGGATGGCCAGCAGCCAGATCCCCTGGATAGAATCTAAGTTTGTTCTAACCCACTGTACCTCCGATGCTCGAGTTTCGCAAGCACCGATACCGTAGAATGTAATAGGTAAAATCACATTATTAAAAATCTTCGTAATGTGGCGTTTTTGTGAGCTATATTCAAACCAGGGAAGCTCCTCTTCTAAAAGTGAAGAAGCAAATCACTTTTCCTACATAAATATTTAAAATATTCAACAAAAGTCAATTTATTATCGCAAAATATCCCCAAAAATTTCAAATCCTTTATTAGATCAATTTTGTTTTCATTAAAAAAAAAGACGAGGTTCTCTTATGCTTTTTCCTCTCTTGGTAAAAAATAACCCTTGATGATATTAAAGTTGAACTCTCTGCTCTTTCCTCCATCTATCTATTATATTTACAACACCTTTAAATTTTTTTGATAAAAATATTCCAAGACAGTAGCCCGCTGCATGACCTCTGAAAGCAACCTCTCTTCACTTCATATAATTTATCACATGCTTTACCTTCTACAGGAAATGACACCTTTCTTTCTTCGAAGTAATTTTGTAAAAGTTTAAATGTGTCGCCCTTAATTTTAATAAAATTTTTAAAAGCATACTACAATTCATTGAATCAAAAGCTTTTTTTGATATCAAAGGAGAGAGCTGCCACATGAAACATTTTTTTTTTCTTTTCTCGAATATAATTTACAAAATAATATAATGCATCATTAGCGGAGCGGCCCAAAACAAATCCATATTGCCTCTTTGAGATAATTTCTGAGCCCAATGTACATAATGGTAAAGTCTCTTTGTACATAATTTGTCTAAAACTTTTGCCAGGAAGTTTAATAAACCAATATTTTTATATTGGTAATAAACCTTTATTTTTAAGGACACGTCGTCGCAAGATCGACATCAGCACAGAAGTAAAACTTTACTTTTATTTGCCTTATCAATATTGTGTTCTCACAAAAGTTTTCGATTCTGTACAATATCGATTCCGTGTCATATTTTCACTGGAAAGGGGCACAATACCCAGTCGACCAAATCCTGGAGGTGACGAGTTATTGTCCACCACATTTTGATTCCGGCGCTACTGTAGCCTATTACGTATTATATAGCTGGGAAACGTGAGCAATCAAATGTGTTATTACAGGGATTCTACCCACTTACCGGTCCACAAGCGGCTGAAAGGTAAATTCGCAGAACACTGGTAGTTCGACCGGTTTTCGAATCCCAGCGAATAGTCTCGCTTAGTGGAAAATTTCGTGGCTTTTACCGTATATTACGTGGATACAAGCCAATTATCCTTAATCCTTTGCGGAGTCATCTTTCCTCTTAGAAAGAGAGCCCTAGAATTACTTTCGCTTAATTTTAACCTAATCATTTATCTTCCAGTACTAATTGGATGCGCTTACTTCATGATAAAATGCATGGAAATGCGATAATTACTTGAGACTTTACCCAATAATAATAAAAATATTTAGATCTCATAATAAATAATATAAAATGCAAAAAGTTATATTTTCATAGAAGTTACTGGAAAATCTCGAATTGCAAGCAAAGACTGGCCTTTTTTAATTACTTTTCATTGCATTTTTTTTTTTCATTTCCTTTTATTTTGTTTCTAACAAGACGATAAACTCGTTATTTCGAACATGTGATTTTCCATGAGGGTCCATGACATCTTTGCTTCCCTTGTAACTAGGCTTGATATGTCGCGGCTTTTGCTTAAAACTGCATATTAACGCTGCAGTGGAGCAACCTGCCTCTTTGCACTAAGATATGTCGGTTTATCTCCAAAGAAATTTTGCGATCTATATATATGCAAAAGGATGTCGAATGTTCTCAGCTTCAGAGGAGAAATTTGTGTCGAAAAATTAAATACCATAGTGTCGCAACTGTGAAAAGTGTCATTACTCTTCCGAAAACTTTTTTTTAACCCAGGTGCGTTAAATGTGCTCTACCACACAGAACGATTGTTTCACCTAATAAGAGAAAAACTGACGAACTAAGGTGCATAAACTTCAATAGTATAAGTTAACCAGCTTCCTACCGTGGTTGCCCTGCTTTTCCCAAATTAAGGAGCAACAAAAAAAAAAAAAAAAAAAAAAAAAAAAAAAAAAGAAAGAAAGAAAGCACTATTAAGATTGATATCAGCTACTCACAAATGCTAAGAAATAAAAATGCTAATAGTAATGATAAAAACAGCCAAACTTCTAGTAATTCTGAATTTGTTTCTGAGTCACAGGCATTAAATGAAAATGTCATAAATGCTAGATCTACCATAAATAAATTCAACAGTAAAGTCAATAATCAAGGTCAGATGCCTGACGTTTTAGAATTTTTAACTGTATGACTCAAACTAATCAAATATTTGGTAAAAGTAAACTGATTGCCATGAATAATGCATCTAAAATGTTTATGCTCAAATTCAGAACATAAGTTAATCCTATTGATAAGATATATACTTTTTTATATAATTTCTGTACTTAATGATAATGTCAGTGAGTAATTATCTTACAATTCATTCATGGAATACAAATGGCCTGTTCCATAAAAGTCAGGAACTTAAGGAATTCATGCACGAGTATGCCCGCGCTATTATTCTTCTCCAAGAACATATGTTTGGGGGCCCGCACAATTATTTCTTTGCTTTCGTATCGTCCAACTGGATCGTCCAACCAATCACCGACTGGATCGTCCAACGGAAGGAAGACCTGCTATTAGTGGAAACGCCAGTGGAGGACGCTTTATCTTTTAGTAAAACGCTTCATGCCTCACTACCCCATAGTAATGTCACGGCTTTTAGCCACAGAGACTCTAGTTATTACAATTATACCACACAACACACGTACATTTACTGTTATCTCCATCTGTATTCCATCCAGAAAATCAGTTGGAGGTGTTGATCATGATATACACACTCTATTTAACATAGAAAAATTGCATCATAAAAGGTGTAGATTTTTAATGCGGGCCATAGATCCTGGATCCTGGATCATCAACTCTAATATTTATGGTAGCCAAATTCACGACTTCGCCTAAAATACCAACCTGTTTTTGCAACTCCAAACCACCCAACACACTGTAATATTTCCAGCATCCCAGATTTTTTTTTTTCTGCTGACAAATATGCAAGCCCCAACATTTGTTGAGAACATGAACGAACTTTCCGACCATACCCTGTTATGGCGGAATTCAATATAAGTAACTAGAGTACAGCAGCCAAGGGCCCTTATCACGAACTGGAATGGTTATGCCGAAGTTCTAAGCAACATCGCTCATAACCCACGATACACACAACGAGCGAGTTAGATCTAATGATTTCGCTGAAGAAGCTGCCCTCTTAAAAACAGAATTGAGATGTGGGCTGCGAAACGCTTCAAAACCCAGCTCTACAGGAACTAATCAAGCAAGGAAACAGAACTTGTAAAACCTGGCAAAGAACTCGCTACCTTTATGATAAGCGAATGATGAATCACGTCCACTAAGAAGTCAGGGCCCTTATTAAAAACCACGCACAACTCGACTGGATCAGGTGCTTAGAATTGCTTTTCAATGATGATAACTCAGTCTGGAGTGCAGTTTCTAAGTACAAAAAGTGCTACACGAATACTTCGCCCCTTAATGACCCAAACGGGATAACTCCCACTGAAACTGAAAAAGCAGAGTCACTAACTAATAACTACGTTTTTCAGTTTTGCATTAACAACACCTCTAACCCTCAAACAGAACATATCATTTCTAACACCAGTTACCCAATTCTTATTATAATAACGCACGAACGACATCGCGCCGGTTAGAGGTACAAAGTTATAGCGAATAACGAAAGACAATGGATGTTCTGCTTTATGTAGCATCAGCGAGAAGATGATAAGAGAAATGAGAAATTTCATGCTATTTAAATTTACGAAAATCATAAATTCTATCCTGCAACTTCAATATTTCCCTGAGAACTGCAAAACGGCGATAATCGCCCATTCTTGAAACCTGGAAAGGAAGTCACTTGATCCATTCTCTTATCCACCGACAAGTCTAGTTTCCTCAGTCAGCAAAATTGCTTAATCATCTTGCGGATAATGATGAATTACATGGAGGAAAAGCTAGTGCTAATTCCCCATTGCCATTTCTGACGTCATTTTCAATTTGCACTAATGAGTCGGTTAATAAATAAATTAGAGTAATTGCAGGTTGATTATTTTCAACTTAAATAGAGTAATTGCAGGTTGATTATTTTCATTTTAAATGCCATTCAATGATATTCTTTTGTGATTTAATAGTGTGTTTAATTTACAATTTTGTTACATTTGGTATGCCGAAAGATTGTCACGAGAGTAATTTATAAGTTTTCAGAGTCTAAAATTGCGTTATGAACATTCTTAATCTCCTGGTAATTATACAGAAAGTTTACGCAAATTGCAAATATTTTTCATTTTTAATTAAGGAAAATAACATCCTCAGTTGGCTGCTTACGAATACTGAAGTCAGGTATTTTTTTATCTAGAACGCAAATTCTGTAAGACGAGAATTGGATCTCCATTTTGAAAAAAAAATTACATTGATTAATGCTTTTCACAATAATTTTCATAAAAACTCATAATTTAACCTGTTATTATAAGAAACCTTTTTATAAACTGATACTTTATTTTTAGTTACGTACAAATGCAAATGTTTCGCTCTTAATTTGTGTACAGCCCTTGAATATAATGTTTGATTTTAATATTGAATATCACGGTCAATTTTTTATTATACGGGTATCAAATATTTTTAGTCCGAAAGGGCGTTAACCTGAATGAGCTATTACTCTCGAAATAGTATTTTGCTCTATAAACGGCAAATCACTTTTCAAATTGTCACCAAATACTATTATCGCCCTGTAATTTTTTAAAGAAATTAAATAATGAAGAATCTGCACGTCTGTTTGTATGTATATTATGGCACCTAGAGCCATCAGATTTTGAATCACATAGTCCTTCGCCCGAAAATATGCACCTGGAAGCCTGAATTTCGAATTTTATACTTCATATTTCACAGAATTTTAATGATTTTTTTATTAACAAACTCCACGATTTGAAGGCAAGCAGTGACAACATTATATGGAATAAAACATTTTACATCTAGCACGCGAGATCTTATTCGAAATTCTAAAGATATGCTATTTTTTTTAACTATTTTGTGATTTTGTTGTTGAATTGAATTTTGTGGGGCGTAATTGCGAAGAGCATGATATTTAATAAATAAAGTTAACACACAAAACGTTAATAATAAAAAGTTTTAAAAGCTTTCTTACTAAGAAAACTGAACATTGATATGGATGAACTGAGAAAAGACTGAAAAAACAGAAAAAAGTATGTCAACACTTAACACCGCGTTGGATATTCTAAACACATGCTGTTTTTAAAATTTTTGTAATTTTGCTATTAAACTGCATATGGCACTAAAGAAACAAAAAGAAATGGGTTAACAGGAGTACATGAAATGGTAGACACGTAGACTGCGAACTCAGCGAGAGCGTAATTAAACCTTAACAAATCCTTTTGGGCGATCATTAAAATCTGAACCCTTTCAGATTTTTTAAATTTTTATAATGAATACAGTAGTTTCTTAAAATTACAATAGAGATCAGAGAAGCGTGTAAAAAGTTAGATTTCTTTAACACTTGTCAGGACTGAATGTTTGGTGCATATTCTTAGCAAACATCTTCGGGAAAGTAACTAAGTCCTAAGTCCTGATCTTGAACAGGGAGCTGAATGCAGCTATGTTCTGTGGTAGAATACTGTGAATAAGTGGTAGAAGAACTACACTTCAGAGGGATTTAAAATCCTCTTTTATTAAACCACAATTATGTACAGCCACTTCCCAACTCGGGAGGGATACAGAAAATAAAGACCGCACTTGGGTCTAAAATGAACAATCAAATTAATTTAAACTAAAACTAATTAGAAATTAAGTAGTCTTTGCTCACAGAGCTATGAATGCGAGGTTGGCCTCTAAACTAAATGGTGCGTAGCAAGATTTAACTAACACTGACGCACTTGGAATTACTTCAATAAGTAAACACGTAACAGAATTTTTGTAGTTTTTTTATAAAAAATTATCTGTGTCTAGAGCGATCAGGCACGGATCTTTCTTTTGCAACAGCAAAAAAAAAAAAAATTTTTTTTTTGAAGAAGACGGGCTTGTGTCTGATTGCCTTCTAAATCGACACTTTTTTTTTTCAAAATCTACCACCAAATTAAGGCGGCTTTTTTCTAATTTTAAATTTACTTTGGGGGCTGACTGCATTGGTTTTCTCATGATTTCCCCATCTGTATCGTGTATACGAATCAGTTTCCCTTATGAAGTCCTCTACGAAGACATCACCCACTTCAGGCAGATAGCCCTCGAGTACTTTATCATAATTAGATAAAACAAACCAAATTTACTTTGGCGTGTTTCGTTTCCGGTTTCATACATACACATATTGTACAAAATAATAGAAAATGAAATCTATCCCCCTTTCCATATCTTGCTTACTTTCTCAAAGTGGTGTTCGAGTGCATCATATCCTAAAATTCTGATTCCACGGAAAGGAAAACCTCAGTATCTCTATGTTATTTGCCTCCAGAGCCGGATTAAGACTTTTAGAAGTCTTAAGCACTCCCATCTATTGTTACGCCAATTTTTTCTTCGTTCCTTATTTCTGTCCATTTTGGTCTAGTTGCACCATACATTCCATCGTAAAACCAGCAATGGAAAATTTTTTGGTTCCCCCATTACTGAATTCCTAAGAACCTTTTCATGGTGGCTCTTTTCCTTGATGCATCCCTTACTGAATATCTAAGGACCTTTTCATCATGCCCTCTTTCCTACATGCTCCCTTTAATGAATATCTAAGGACCCTCCCTTGATGTCCTAAGCATGTGTATAATGTGCTAAGCATGTGCTCAATGTTTAATACAGCCCTGTCTGTTACCTTTCTCGGGGACTGCGTACATAGGCTTATATTTTTAGCACTTATCCATGCAGTTAAATAACGTATGCAACTGAGTGCATAATAATTTGAAGTTTAGAAAAATTAATTCAAAAGAAGGCAGAATGAGCTATGTAACAGAATTCGCCATGAATGTTAAATCTAAGTGTCCTTTACATAGCTGGCGACTATTTTCGTCACATATCTTGGTTTTAGTTCGTAACCTTAACCAAGGAAAATGTTTCCCAGAAACTAATAAAATTTAATGATTTCATTAAACTTAAATTGTGCAAGCTTTATTCCCTTGCGTCTAGTGATTTTCGGCATAATGTATCTTACCAGACTTTGTTTGATTTGAATTGTATTAATTACTGTATTTGTGAAACGCTTTTGAAAACTCAAGCTGTATTTAAGCAGTTAATGCTTGTGTTTGATTTTGATTTACTTGAATACTTTTGAATTCGGTTATAACAAACCCACGGATATAACGAACGAACCTTTTGGTCCTGTCCAATTTCCCATTCATGTAACGTTATTTCCTTCTGGTATAGCGAACTTTCAAAGGTACAAAAATCAATAATTGCGAACTATTTGGATTTCCTCAATTGAAACTTGTTTGTATATTTCTTAATTTTTCAGAATTTTTGAAAGTTTTAACAAAAAATAAAAAAAAAAAAAAAAAAAAAAAGTACTGACCCTTAAAATCACCCACATTTAAGATGTTTCGATCGATATTCTAACCGTAAAGGAAAACATTTGCACATTGTTTTTCTTTTATGCTCAATCTAACCTATATTCTAAACAAAGAGTAATGCGAAAGAGGGGTGACATCCAACTCATAAGAACGAGAACTCAATAAGCAAATCTTAGGACACCATATGGCATTCTTTGCATATGAAGTATATTACTATTAAACCAAATAATGTAAGTAGGTTCTTTGATTCCATTCAAATTATTTGATTGAGATATCAGTCAGAGCTCTACTCAGGGCTAATAGTATAATGGAAATTTTGAAATCTTCCACTATTCTACTATTCAGAGAAAGAGAAAGTAGTGAATCTTATGAACTTTTGTTATGCAGTTGATCTGTCTTTTACGGAATGAAAATTTTAATCCTTATCTCTTTTGTTTCATTGTTTATTTGTTTGAGTATAAATGCTATCCAAGATCTGTCCTCCGAATGGAAATTTTGCAGTCTTTAGTTCTTTTAAAAGCCGTAGGATAATCTTCCCAATCTCTCCTTTATAACCCCACATATCTTAAGTAAAAGTTAAGTTCATTAGTAATTTTTGTTACTCATTTTCATACAAATATAAAAACATTGTTTTTATATTTATATGTTACAATCTACTTTTCCAATCGAATCGGATATAGGGAACCAAACTCCCGGTCCATTGAGGTTCGTTATATAGCTGTGTAGGATTGTGTATGATAAATTAATAAGTTTCTCACACAATAATATATACACAAATTGTTATTATTTGTGTTTAAAAGTACTTGGATATAAATAAAAGCTTTCCTTCCCTGCTCAGAATATTGTTGATATAAAAGTGTAAGAAACTTCCATAATTCAAAAGAACTACCAAAGAATGTTAAATTTAAATTTAGAATATTTAATTAAATTTTAATATAATTTATATCAAAATCATATTAAATATAGTTTACTAATCTGAGTCATGTAGTATAAAATGAATTTAAATTAATTTGGAATTTCTTTTGAACTGGCGTCGCCGAAATGAGGAAAATCCCGATTTTTGTGTGAGAATCTCCTGGTTCTTTATATTTCAAGGTTTTCAGTTATCTCTTTAGTTTGTGCATGGGTAACTTCGGTTATAAAATTACTGCGTCAAAAGATATTTATCTAAATTCATGGCAATATGTAAATTTTTGTGGAAATCCATCCTCTGCGAGATACTGGTACATTTGTAGAAGAAAAATGAATCTGACCCACAAAGACAAGAATGCTTTCTCAAAGAACACTGCAAAGAATGTTGTTTCTGAGCTTAATACGCTTCTACAAAACTCAATTTCTGCTTAAAAAGTTCGAAAGGATTTCCATAAGCAAAATACTTAAGGCAGAATTATTATTGTGAAATAACTTGTTGCTTGGATGAATATAAAACTGAAACTGCGTTGGTGTTAGAAACATATACAATGTGTCTACAAAACTTTAGAGAACTTAATGTTTTTTACTAATCTTACCAAAGTTACCAAGCATTGACTAATAGTAATAATTACCAACACATCTCAGCTTTCAGAAGCATATCGACCGCTTACAAAAAGAAATTTAATTGAAACTTTTTTTATTTTGTACAGTTGATATATATCGGCATGAAAATCTATTCGTTGGCTGCAAAGAAAATTTTAACTGTTTTTAATCATTCCTACTTACCCGATTGGACATCTGCAAGTTAATTCTGGTGCCAGTCAGCATGTCATAACAAATCAGATAGAAAACATATCTTTTTATAAGCACTGGTATTCAAAATTATCTGTCTCCTGTTGTATCAAATTTGCAAAGCTTCAATCTGTAATGTCAGATATTATTTGCGATTAAGTCATGCACAGATGTTCCGACAATTTATAGACCTGCATTAAAGTGCAGAGCAGTCTTTAATTTCTATTGACTAACGGACAGCAGGAAGATTAAAGGAAGGAAAACTTTATTCAGTGTGTAATAGATCTGTCAATTTTCGAGATTAGATTAGTTTTGTAGATATTGTGAGCAAGGATAAATTTGGCATAGTAAATAGCTTCGGAAAATGATGCATTTATTCCAGATGTCACTGGAGACATGTGTTCTTCTGAATTGATTCGTATTGATGATTCAGTGACAGTCGTTTATTTCGCATGCATTTTGGGGTAAAAATGCAAAAGAATTTAAGAAAACATGGAAATTATTAAATATTTAATATTTTTTACAACGAATTTGACAGCTCAATTTTTTTAGTTCGAACCATAGCAAGTATATAAAATCTTTAATTCTGCCATTTAAACAAACTTTATTTCGACTAACATCTTAAATTCCATTAACTCTTTACATAATGCATATACCTAGTATAAAATCGAAAGCTTGAAAAAAAAACTTTCTTACTTTTTAGCTTCTAAAGAAGAGGCAGGTGAAATTGATCTAACCGGAGCGCCAAATTAAATAAAAGTGCTGGTACCTTTGTTCAAGTGAGCCTTCGTTCTCTAAACCACAGTACCGCCCTGTTGTAAAGGCACGAAGATTCACTCTTTTGAAGCTCAGTATCATGAAAAAAAGCAACCTTCGTCAAGACTGCCAGAACGCTCAAGAGATCTGAATATTGAGGAGAAGTCCCGAAATGCATGATGGTGCCGGTATCTTTATAATATTTTATGAAATCTCCAGGGTGCCGAGAATAAAAATTCCTCGCTTTTATGTAGTGAGGTAAGGAATTATATCCAACAATTACGAATTTGCAACGAGCTAACAACGATGGGATTAAGGCGTAGAGTATAATGTACTTTATCTTTCGATCCTTTTTAGTGTGTCATTAAACCTTTTTCCTTTCTGTTAGTTTACCAATATCAGGCAACAAAGCAGCGTTACAAGCACCGAAGTATCGTGAAACTTCCTGAATTCCCATTAAGCACAAGCCATCTCTGTTTCAGTGTACAGTGTGGTTATGATTAAAGCTGCTCTCTTTAGACCTGGCTAATGTTTTGGTAAGTTTATTCCGTTAAAACTTGGCATACGCGTTATGTGACCATGGTGAAAGGAAAAGTGCAATAAAAAATAATCATTTAAATTTCGACCACATGGTGAGAAGGGGAAGCATGAAGAACAAGAAAAAAAATGGAAACACAGAACTTCACTTATTCACAGCATTTTTCAATGTGAATTCAATTTGCACCAATCACACGTTCAAAGCATGTTATAACGTGTTCAAAAGTAGCGCGAAGGGATTCTTGAGAGATTGCAGTAACATGATGCATCATGCTTGCTTTCAATTCAGGCATAGTTCGTATGTTTCTTCTTCATAGATACGATCTTTCAGGATCCCTACAGCCAGAAGTCACAGGCATTAACGTCTGAAGAGTAAGAAGGCCAGACAGTCGGAAAACTTCTTGAAATTACCCGATTATCTTCATAATGGGCACGAAGCAGTGCCTTCATTGGTCATGGAATGGGAAGTGGTGTACCGTCTTGCATGAGGACAGCACTTACATACTCCTTCTTGTAAAGCAGGAATAACTTGCTTAGCATACAGTCCAATACCACACCATACATAAATGTAATCAAGATGCAGAGATCATTCATGTACAACATTATATCTGGCAGTCTCCCATGTGCTGCAATTGAGTATTAACTGCTCCGAGTAAGTAAAATAAGTGGGTCTGTCTGGAACTTTCAGAACTTGGATCTTGTATGGATATCACCTTTGCAATGGATCATAGAACGTTTCATACTAGTCAACCAAAGGAGAGAAAAATCGCATTACATCTCGAGCCCTTGTCAAAGAATATTGGGAAACGGATGTTGTTTCGACCATGGCAAGAGGGACTTCTTCCACAGTTCCACTTGAAATCCATTTATGTCCTCTTCCTCGAAGCACACGCAGCTCTCCAGTCTCTTCAAATTTAGTAGTGATCTTTCTTTAAATCCTGCTTCGACATGGGCTTTTTTCGTAAGCCTCTCAAGTGTCGATATTCTCATACTGCAGATGAAAAATTACTACTGATCTGATAAAGAACTTGATCAATACAGTTTCTTCTCTAAAGTCCTGTTGAAGAATGACTTTACGGTCTTTTAAATGACTTCTACTTTTTTAAAATGCTTCAAATTTGTATTACATTCTTTGCATCAAAAGTATTACTCGTCGGTCCAAATTTGAACTATTAATTTTTATTGCAGTTTCTTTTCCCCAAGGTCCGTATAATGTATTATCAAATTTCAAAGAAATACGCCTACCAGAACGGACTCTACATAGGTCTAAATAAAGGTAACTTTAATTATGTATAACCACCCGTTATATGTTCCAGATTGTGCAAACTTGTACCTATGTCTTATAATCCTTGAAAATCCAACACTTAGCTCGTTCGTACCCCTGCTTAATTTCTTCATAGAACTTATCTTTTGGAATATTATTCTAGTTATATTTTTCTGAATTTCTTCTATGCTATTAAAATAACTATTTTTAAGTTCAGACTTTACTTTAAAGTAGACGAAGTAATCTGCAAATGCCAAATCTGTCGAATATAAAAAGAGAGGTGAGAATTATGACACTTTTCCTTCTCAGAAACTGCTTGACAAGATTGGAATTGAGTGACGGCACAGTGTTATGCAGTAGAAACAGTTATTCAATTGAAATTTCTCAGGCCTAACCAGCTAAATTCTCTTCAGAAGTCTATCTATGTTTTTTTATAAAATACGAAGTTTACAATCTATCAGTTATAATTTTCCAATCAAAAAATATTTACCAGCATGATGAGATTTCTAAAATCGAAATTTCTGTGACCGAAATAGACCTTCTCCACTCCAAGCAGATGACCGCTCTTTTGTCTCACAGAAAGGCAAAACATAAAGTTCCTGTTGCGTTATTTTCAAGTGGGCTGTAATAAAAATTTAAAATACAAACACCATTTAACATATTTAATAATTTTATTTAACCTTTCAAATTTTTCTTCCAATAAAGCAGCGAAACAAATGAATAACTAAGTCTTTGTTTATTAAGTTTTTGTAAACTACATTATCGAAACAACATAGCGTTGCATATTAAGCAATACAAATATAAACACTTTTAATGGCGCAAACGATTAGCTTTAACAGAGTGGCGTTAACAGTTCCAATTAATAAAACGAACATTAACCAAGCTGCAGATTAACCAGACCTTGTACCCACTACTAAATAATTCAGAATCTGAATGTATATATATATATGTTCCTCGCATTGGGAAAAAACCGCGGCACCTAAAGGAAAAACTGTGGCATCAAATTTTGAGCATGCATAATCCTCCACCCGAACATGGGCAACTCAGAGCCTGAGTTTTGAATTTAGATTTTGATTTTTTTATTTATGTTTATGGAAATTTAATGAAATTTTAATTAATAAACTTGGCGATTTAAAGGCAACGTGCTGTAATTCGGCAAAATATAGGATATTCATGTTTTAAATTTAATCAGAAAAATCAGTGATTTAAAAGGCATTTATTGCTAGGCAAAGCGTAAGATATTTGCCTGCCGTATTTATATCAGTAGTCGCAGAACAAGGGAAGACGGTACCTGGACATATCCCTAACCCTTTGTAACTTAATAAATAAAGTTCGTATAAGATGAAATATCGTTTTCGGTGATAACTCATTATCACAGATGATGTTGCAGCAAAGAGACTGGTCAAGAAAGTCATGTAATGGCAGAGAAGCAGTAGTTTTGTGTCTTGGCTATTTGGTGGAAGAAAAAAGCACTAGAGTAAGCAGGCTTACGGAGAGAAATGGGGGTGGGTGACTTTCTCAGAAACCCTATAATTTGGAAGGAATAGGTAAAAAGGGGAAAAAAGTTAGGAGAAATTTTCTAGAGTAGTACAAACTGATGTACTGATTACTCATCATTATGGTTGATTTCCGCGAACATTTGCAAGAAAATATGGAACTTATAGATTAAACTGTTCTAAGTATTAATTGCCTGAACATTTATTGACTATGGCAATTATAACATTGAATTCATTTTACCAAATGCTAAGTAAAACTCATTCATAATTTTATAATAATGCAAAAAAATTTCCACTTTAGTTTAGCTAAATTTTGAATAAAATTCTACCGATTTTTGAGCGATCAAACACAGATCTCTCTTATCCTCTCACAGTAATTTTATTCATTATCTATGATCAACTAAAATTCTTTTATAGAATTCTAAATTTCATGTTGGCGTGTTCCGTTTCTGAAGATTAAGTTCGTTTATTGCAAAAGGCTGAAAAAATTACCATTTTAAGCCATCAGAATAAAGAAAATGTCTAAGAGAAAAGCAAAGAAGAGAATAAAATGAGCTAGATAACAACAGTGACAGCAGCAGATATCCCAGTATTTAAGAACTGTTTTTAACCACAAGTATACAAAAATCACATTCAATTGTGTATAAATCCAGAATATATAAATATTGGTGCGAGCTATGGGTTCATGGATGTCTTTTTAAATAATCACGCCGGATAAGCAAGAAGCAATTAATAATTTGATAAGAATAATAATGAAACACAGCAAAATGAACAATATTAAATAACTGAAGGAGAACCCAGATATTGGGTAACACACGAGAAACACCATAAATTATCGATATTGTTATGTGTGTACGGGTTCGTAATGGGTTGAATGCACACAGAACCGATGATATCTTGATGAAATTTATTTTCACAAAAGAAACAGTTTACAGTTTTAGAACTTTCCACGTAACTACTCGTACAGCTCTTCTCAGTATGACAGAGCACAAACAGTAGTTATGGTTTTAAATTACGAACAACATTAATCAGTACCCAATACAAAGCGCATTCGAAGAGCGAAGCTCTTCTCTGAAGATCTAACTCTGAAGTAAAAATTAAGAACTGATACGGTTTTCCCACGGTAGCAAAGAAATTTCCAGTACTTCCCCTTTCTCGTAAGTACTGGAAAGCATATACGGTTACAGTTACACATAAGCGCGGAATGCGGTTGTAGTCTCAAAACCATCGCGATCAAGGCGATATCTCGCCAGTTTAACGAGATATCCATTTACCTCAATATGAAATAAACTTGCCCCTGTAATCTTATTTTACCGGTAGAGCTTCGCTTTTCGAGGCACTGCACTTACACAGGAATTACTATAATTCTCATAAAATTTCACTGAAATTATTTGCATACATACAAAATTCGTAATAGTATGATTGGCAGAGTAAACTCCAAAACACTTATAATGTCCCTCAGTATTTTGTCTAGATAGAATGTCGAGGAACCTAGTGAACTAAGTAACGAATTTTTGCTAAGTACTTGCTGCATAAACTTGAGAAAGGTTAAAATACCCTTTTATTCATTCAAAGAAATAATAACAGATAGTCCCTTCTCGTACTTACAGGAAAGCCTCCACTCGGGCTTTTAAATCAGGATAACTAATCTAATACTAAACTAAATAGTAAACTAAGAAACTAATCTAATACTAAACTAAATAGACTGAGCCGAAGCTAGGCACAAGTACCTAACGTAAATTAACCTAGCCGGCGATTCTCAACAGGCACGTACAATACTGCCGAGCGTAACAGATTGAAGAACGAAGTAGCCAGAAGGCAAGCACCCGCTACTAAGGACTCCTAAGCAATCTTTCTCGAAGTAAGTTGAACTTTCCTTAAATACTTCTTCTAACTCATTTCCCTAAAACAAGATACTAAAAACTCATTCTGGTAGGGAATTGTAAGTGCGAAACAAGAATTGTAAGGAAAACGTTTCAAAATAAAAAATATCTGTTATAAAATTAAAATGCCCCTTACACGTTATTTAATTAACTCTGCTAAACCGCAGTCTTTCATAGTTAGCAAAATGACTGCTTTACACTGAACAATCCATGACATATTTAGTTTTGCTTTCCTTAGGCAATGTAAAAGTCTTTCAAAAATCTATAACAAGTCTTCGGTAGCAAGTATAGAGGAAAAGAAAGCTTCTTAACAGTTTTCCAACGATCTCCAATTGCAGGCGGGCCGAATTCACGATCTGATAACAGATGACAGGGCCAGATTCTTTTTTTAAACAAAACGAATATTTTTTATTAACAAATCACAAATATTTTCAATAAATTTTAAATTGCGCTTATTAAATATTTATCAAAACATCCATAATAAATAATAATAATATAGCAAAAGGAACCATTCAAATTTATATTTACTTTCTACTAGCTTTTCCCCGAGCTTTAGCTTGCGTTGATGTCCTTAAATAAGTTTCAAAGACTATTGAAAAGAAAATATAATAATTTGATTTTTTTTCTTATTGCCTGACCAGCATAATCAGGCTAAAATTTTAGTTACTAATTTTTTTCAGTTAAAAATACACTGCGCGTAAACTTTCAGTAAATACTGCCCTTCTTCACTGAGATAAAAAAGAAATCTACATTGATGTCGCTGAGACGCTATTCTGCATAATTTTTAAAATCCGATTTGGATATATCAAACATTGCAATCTTATGTTATTATTTTTTTTTGGTTTTACTGAAAAATTCTAAAATAAAATATAATTTAAAAAACTGCAAAACATGCTTTAAGACATCTCAATAAAAAATAAATAATTCTCATTGCCAAGATTTCAAAAAGTTTAAAGTATTAACAAGACGTCAAAAACATTAATTACTTTTCAGAAGAGTACTAATAAGAGTATTATTCTAGGATGCTTCTGTATACTATATTATATGTTTTTCCATTATATGTTTGGGCTAATACATATAAATTCCTGGCTTTGGATACACGCGAACAGGCAACTTATAGTTGACCATGGGAAAAGCATGACTTTTCGAAATGCACCCCTGCTACCTGCAATGTTTGCCTTTGGGCTTTGTTAATAGCAACAGCAAAAACTAAGTTGAATTGAAAACTGCAGTTTTTTAAAGTAAAATGGTAGGTCAATGGAGATTATTGGGATTCGAGGTATGATAACACTTTTCCTACACCTGTTAAAATAGTGGCGCCGATTATATTCTGCTCTAATTGGGTGATCCGAAGATTCGTTCCATTACACAATCGAGGTGCATCTATATTTCGCAAAAGTATAACCGGTACATTTAGTTTCAATTGGAGTTTATGTGAGGGTACACTTGATAGCTCTAGTGAATTTAAAAACTCAGCAGGATATGAAGTGCTTTGTTCTGCATCCATGGCTATTGACAAATACTGTTTTATTTCTCCCTGCACCTCTTTCAAAATGTCAATGTTCATTTTGTATATGATTTCATCTGTCGGCGCTAGAATTGCTCTTGAACATAACCAGTGATCACTATTTAAATTGTGTTCCAAGTGCGGGTAAAGTTTAGCAATAAGCACCACATCGTTTTCTACCAAATTACAAAATTCCTCTGAAAGTAAAATACAACCTTCAGCATCTCCAAACATCCATCGTCAATTTTCAATAGTTTCTCTACCTAATTTCCTGAATCTACATCATAATGAAAATGCACTCTCATATTTGTTTTAAGACTGAATTTTTCAACTTTCGCCCATAAATTTGATGATTTGAGATACACTTTGATTTCATCTATAGGCGTACCTCTCTGGATTACCGGCAGAGTTTGCCGGAAATCATCAGCCAATAAAACTACCATTCCTTCCATAATATCTGTACTGTCTCGCAAATCCTGAAGAGTTCGGTTTAATGCTTCTGTAGCTTTTTTGTGAGACACCGTACTTTCATCCCACACTAAAAGCTTACATTGTCGTAGCATCCTACTTCGAGAGCTATTTTCACTGAACTTGCAGATGGGCGAGCGCAACATTCAACGGCAATTTTAAAACGGAATGTGCAGTACGGCCGCCGTTCAATAGTGTAGCAGCTATACCATAAGAAGCTGCAGGAACCGCTATTTTCTGGTCTTTTCTGACGGACTTTAATAATACATTTAGCAAAAACGTTTTTCCGGTTCCTCCAGGAGCGTCAAGAAAGAAAAAAGCACCATTCCCGGATTCTGTTTTACTTAACACCTGATGGAAGTAACTGAGAAACTAATTTTGCTACTTGCTGCTGCAATGCAATGAAATTGTAGTCTAATTCTCGAGCAATTTCATCATTCAAGTAATTTTCTTCTGATCGTAGTGGACTAAGCATTCCAAAGTCTTGAAGCGTCTTTGCCACCATTGTCAAAACCTTGTTTTCAATTATGATCAGTCCTTCGTTATAGATGTGCTCATTAACAGTCATATGTACATGTACTCACTGCAGTCGCCACAAAATATCTTCCACCATGTTCTTCTTGTACTTATCCCACAAAGCTCGAGGATTAGAAAGCGACAAGTTGCACAACCACATAAGGGTTGAGTAAAGTTTCCTGATTTTCTCTGGGGATCGACATTGTACAGCTTCTTCCATAGTTTCGTTCCAGTGGTTATCATTCTCTAACAGACCTTGAGCTTCACATGCTTCTCTATAAGTTCAATATTCTAGACCACTAACAATTTTAAGGTCTTTAAAGGTAGTTTGACCTCGAACATGATGCAATAAAATGCGCAGACAAAAACATTCAAAATTAGTTACATGGACGGTGTAGGCATGAGAAAGAGCGTATTAGAGAAAGAGCGAATTTAACCCCTGGCCAATTTGTAAGAGGCGTACCTTGAATGCGACGTTGCCCTTCTTTTTTGGGGTTGTTCCATGTATAATAACGGGGAACTTTGGAATACAATAATCTTTTCGCAAAAATATCTGTTTGGCAAAGCTGGAAAAAAGTGGTCAGTGTAGTTTTAGGAGGATATAAAATTCTTTCCTCAATATGATTCTCATTAAAAAAAACAAGCTGTCCAGTTTCTAAATGTATGCTAAGATGTGTGACAGTCGGATATCTTTCATGTAATGGAAAACCAAGGAGCCGCCACGCTGCCTCTTTTCTACTGGCATATCGCCCTGCTTGATAGGTTTGTATTTCATTCAGAGGCTGAAACACACCTTTGTTACGCAGATGGAAGATCGCATGGTCGCTCTCTTTGTTGATATATTTACAAACATATTTAATCGCACGAACAGAGTTGCAGGTTTCAACATTAATGTGAGCATTAAATAATTTACATATAACGGGTAACTATAGCACAATCCAGCTATCATCAAAACCTTGACAACCCACTGCCAGTTTGAATCGTAACTCCTCTACCACCATCTTCGGGTGCTCTGTATAAAGGGTAACCTTTATCATTATGCACTGTTTCCTTGAGTAGCTCCCGGGGGAAATTTTTCGCACATTTGCCATCTTTCTTGCAAGGTGATGCTGGATTGCCAGCTCCACAGGGACCATCAATCATGCTTTTGACTACGATCTCGTGCAAATTCTTATCTAGTTCTGGATCCGAGACTTCGGCGCTTATAATGTTATCTATTTGGTTGGATCACAGCTTTTGTTTTAACCAAATAAGAATGTGCACATGTGGCAGACCTCGTTTCTGCCATTTAGTGGAGTACATGTGGCACTGGACGTTTCCAAATATTTTTCCTTTTGTTATTACATTAATGAGCTTTTGAACTTTTAAATGAAACACGCGGGCAACTACATCATGTCGATCAGTGGCTCTTTGTCCGAGCATAAGCTTTTCTGTTACTTCTTTCCATGATGGATTGTAGACAACAGTTAGAAATAGTTAGTGCGTACGTAGGCGAAAGCGTCTTGTGTGTATTCATGCAGATAGCGGGGACTGTTCACAAAAGTGGAGGGAAGAATAGCCATGTTGCTTAAGTCGTTGGAACTAATATTACCATCTCTGCTAATTGCATCTTGTAGTTGAATGTAATTTTCAACTCGTAGTTGTGTCTGGTTTAAAGAAATGTAACGAAGGCGTTCGCTCTCTACTTTGATATACATATCTACTAAGAATTGATGAAAGAGCTGCCTCGACCGCAGAAGGAGTTGAAATCATTCTCTCGAAGCATCATGTGAGAGGCGTAAAAATCCATGCAGAGAACTTTTTTATTGGGAACTGGCTGTTTTGTAGTTTGATTAATCTGTGGAATATGAAAATAGTATCCCAATTGCCCTTTACTAAAAATTAATGGGTACTGCAAAGCATCGTAAAATTTATGAGTATCTGCTACGCGTGTCGGTGGGCTAGTAACACTACATCTCGTGGAGAGCAAAGGTCGCCAGTAACCAAGACAGCAACTTCATTAGTTGTCGGTGTATTATAGCGCCTCTCATGTTCGCCACGTGGAGTTCGATCATCATGAATGACGACTTTATAATCGTCTTGAGAACAGTTTTCTACTGCAGTTTTGAAGGTGTTTATCAAACCGTTGTGGTCATGTAACATTCTTTGAATTTTCATTGCTATGTCTCTCTCGACTCCATCAGTATACTGACAACGACGGCTTACTTCATTTTCTTCTTGGCGCATAAAATAAACTTGCAAAAATTTATCCGGTTCATTATCTGCTGGAAAAAGGGAACCAATTCGATGATATATCTGGCCTTGTACGGTAAAAGTTGGTGAAAATCCGGGCATTCTTACCTCTTTGCCTACTCCAAAAAATGTCATTTGAAGCAAGAGTTGAACTTTCTGATTTTACTTAAAAAACGGTTTGATTCATGTGTATCATATAGAAATTTCAGCGGCTCTTCTGACTCACCAAGTAAAGAAAGCGAAACTTTACCATTGGAACAGCACATTCCTGCAGTTTCATATTTCCATTTTAAAGCATCGCAAAACTGGCATTTTTTACTCATCGAACTGATAACAATTATGATAATCAATTGAAGGATCGTATTGAAGTCCAGAATCATTAAATACGGAGCAATTGTTATGCATGGAGTTTCGCCGGTGTTTGGTTTGTATTTCTGCATGAACGATTCTTCACACCTGCAATTGTTCTGGAGTACCTCTCGCTCTAATAACTACCTGTTGTTGAGCTTGTTCTTCCAAGCGAATCTCCAATCGAATCTGTGTTTGAAGAGGCGTTCCAATAGCTCTCAAAGCAGTTTAACGTTCAGCTTATTCTTTCAAACGGATCTGCTTTTGGAGAGGTGTTTCAGCAGCTTGGCGTTCAGCATGTTCTTCTAAACGAATTTGTGTTTGAAGAGGCGTTTCAGCAGCTCTCAAAGCAGCTTGTCGTTCACGTTGTTCTATCAAGCGGAATTGTGCTTGGAGAGGCGTCTCAGTTGCTCTCATAGAAGGTTGATGGGAAGTTTGGGCCTGTAATCTTTCTTGTCTTTGAGAAATTGTTTCATCAGTTCTCAAAACAGATTGTCGCCTTGCTTGTTCTTGTCTTCTTAACTGTGCATGTACGGAAGATTCTTGGGATCGAGCAATTTTTGCTGCCCAGGCCCGAGATGAATTCCTAGACATGTTGGATTTATGTTTGCAAGGCATTTCGAAAACGAAAAAAACTGTAAAAAATTAAACTGTCCATAAATAAGTTTAAACTCCGCCTGAGTTTTACAAATACATGTATCCCCACGAAATCTAATGAAACTTCTACGTATATTTCTTAATGACTTAAAAATGTTCGTGAAAGAAGAGCCAAAAGCCGGAAATCATGAAGGATTTTAAGTAATAAATAAATCACACCAATAAAAATTAATAAACGCTTAATTAATAAATGTTACGCTTTCACGCCTTAACCGATCATCATGAAATTTTCAAGAAATATTTTTGA